>CAOKZL010001605.1:0-316612 GCA_948472985.1 Iguana delicatissima
CCCCAAATCAACTTCTAACAATTCAAACCTAATAAATATGAATATAAAAAATGCGTACTATCCCCCAATATCCCCCAGCCTGTTGTCTTACAGCCTTTCTTCTTGTCTTCCTGTTCTTCCTTCACAGAGCTTCCTCCCATCAGCTGCTTACTTCCCCTTCAAAAGATCAACTTTCAATCCACTTCTCTCAATATGGCGTTTCTGTCCTTAATGTCCTTGAAGTCTAATAGTTGTCTTTATTTTCTTTATTTTCTCTCACCGTCTCTTTCTCAGACTCCCTCGCTCGTCACTTCAATTCCGCCACCACACACGCTCGCCAATACTCCGAACTCCATGTTTTTTCCTCACCCCCCTCCCGTTTATCTCCGCTTCTCCCGGTACTCACAGCTCACAGTTTCCACAAAGTTAATATCCTATTTTCAGATTAATTACGTAGCAAAATGATTCACCAATCTTCGAACTCTAATCTCAGCACAGCTCAACGATTTGGAAGGGACACAAAAGAATAAGAATCCTCGTCTGGTCGCTCTTCCTCGCAATCCAGTTCAACAAAATCAGTGTCTCTGTTTATGATTCCCAGTCCAAAATCAAAGCTTCCGTCTATTCCTGTGTTGTATTAGGGTCTAAGTCAGTATTGAAATTAATCCAGATCCAAACTCCAATCCAAATCCTCCAAATCCTCGCAGCTTATATTGCTGTCTATAAAGTTTTTGAAGTTTCCCAGGAAGGTGTCGCTTTACAGATCTGCGTCTTTTTAGAATCAGCCTTCCCTCTCTGCTTTGGACTCAACAGCTCCAGGAACCCGTCGCTCTATTATAGAGGTGGAATTGTACTCTCTTCTGCTCCCCAGTAAAAGATTGAATAGGGCAACTTACCCATTGTCTTCTCATGCTTTGTTCTTGCGAACTTACAAGTGTATATTGGTTGAAACAGTGGTGACACGGCTAGCCTCTTAAGACTGTCCGGCACGGTAATGGCGGCTCCGCGATCCCGCAACTCAGCAGTGCTTCTTCTCCTTCTCCTCTTCTCCTTCACACTCTAGGTTGGAACGGATCCCCGTCAAGCCTCCTCCATGATCCCCCTTACCTGGGGATCAATTTTCTCTAGTGAAGTAAGTTTTTCGAGGAAATTACTGACCGCGTCGGACTGCAGAGTTCCACAGCCTTGTGGACTCTGACCACTCGCCGCATCGCCTCCACTGGAAGTCCACTTTTGTCAAATTGTTGTAAGCAGCTTAGTTCTATTTCAATGTTGATTTTTTGTTCCAATTATATTACACTAGTTTTAATTTGTAAGATATCATGAGTCTCAATTCTTGGGAAAAGGTGGGGTATAAATAGAAATCCTATCATCTTATATCATTGAACAGTGAATCAACACATGGGTAAACCCCATTGATTCAATGGGTCTACACTGCTTGGGACTGAGAACAAGATTCAGGCCTAATTCTGCTATAAAACTGCAGCCCAGAAATACTCAGTATATTTTCATAAAAGAATCTGATGAATTGTATGAATCTGGCCAAGTGAGCGGAAAAGCAAAATTCGTATGTACAGGTCACAGACAAATGAAGCCAGTGCCACTTGAAAAGATAAAGATCCTAAGAACCCAGGACAAATCGAATGAGTGGATTTTTTTTTTTTTTTTGGTGGAAATGTAAATGTTAGAGAGAAGGAAGGGGAGAAATCTATATTTATGAATAGCAGAGGGAAGCTTCAGTCTGCTGGAGACGGTGCTGATAAGAGAGTGGGAGAGACACCATCCATCAAGCGGAAGGGGGAAAGAGACAATGATGACCTGATGACCAATCAGCACATTGTTGGAATGGATGTAGGGAAGGGCTGGAATGGGAGCAGAACTAAGCGATAAGGAGATCAGGCCCAGGCAAATGGATAGATCAAAGTGTAGGAGTGTTGTCATATTGCTGTTGCTATTGTTATCTGTGGGAGATCAAATCGATCAAAGCAAGAACACATTTGAAATTACTATTACTTCCTCAAGAACATGACAGCTCACACTTGCTCTGCACCTATCATGCAAGGGGACGTCCACCTGCAGGTAATTTTTATTTTTAAACAGCATATATACCTGGCATTGCCCAAGGTTTTTATTTTCTCATAGGTAATACCTGTTAGAAAGATTTGAGATCCCATATCTCTAATTACAGATCCGTTACAGATCCAACTAAGAAATGCTGCTAGGATTACTAGGAATCATGTTGTTGCTATTGTGTGCCTTCAGGTCATTTCTGACTTAGGACAACTTTAGGGTGAACCTATCACAGGGCTTTCTGAGGGGTCACCCAGTGGGTTGCCATGGCTCAGCAGGGAATTGAACCCTGGTCTACACCGTGCTGCTCTCTGGGTGTGTTTAGGCTGGAAAAAAGAAGATTGAAAGGTGATATGATAGAAACCATCTTGAAATATCTGAATGGCTGTCATGGAAGATGAATGGTTTTGACCAAATTGTGAAAGTGCTCTTCAAAGTGCTGCACCTGTTTTGGAGATAGAATTCAGTACCTTGAATAGCTCCTTAGAGCCGATCCAAACCTGAAGTGGATTCTCTACCTCCTGACATGGGAGTCACCAGCCACCAACAGAAAAGCAGAAAAAGAGTGCCCCTCAATGAAAAAGCTGGCTACTGACTCACCACCATTGTCCAATCTGGAGTGACTCTGATTCACATGGCGATTGCTCTATCAGAGAAAGAACGAACAAAGAACAAGGCCTTCCTTCCACATTCCCTCTCTACCCCTTCCCAGTTCTCCAAGCTCGCAGTGACCTCCTGCTACCCAAAGAAAATTCCCCAGGGAAATAGCTCGTGTAAGGAAATAGAGAAAATGTTGAAACACGCAAGGCACCCGGGGCGTTGCTGTAATTTGGGCTGTCTAAATGTTAATCAGAATAATGACGCCTGTTGAGACAGCTGTTTTAAAGAAGGCTGTGATGTCGGAGTAAAAATTGCAATAAAAGTCTATTAGACTTTCCCCATTAAGCTAATGGTATTCGCTGCTGAAATCTCTCCCTCCCCCCACCTTTAGACATCCGTATTAATGGACTTATTACAGGAAATAAAATCCAGAGATGAGCATTACAGCATGGGCTGATTAATTCAGCAAGGTAATTCTTCCCTTTCTTCTTTTTCTTTTTTTAAAAAAATTAATTTTATTTAATGAATGCATTATTTGAAGTGCCACCTCTCTTGCTCGCTGTTTTTTTTTTTAAATTTAATATCTGTGGGCCTGTGACAATTTCCAGGTTATTTAATTATCAAATGTTAATTTCTGTCTTCAATTGTATATTAAATGGAGAGAATGTAAATCCATATTCAAAGACAAGAAGGAGGCAAGACAACAGGAGTAGAACCTCTCAAAGCAAACAACAGAAATTGCAATTTGTAACAAACTGGGGGTGATGCAAGGGCCAGAGGGAGCTGAGTTCAAATCAAACTCATTCATTGCACTTCCCTGCAACTGCATCCTGAGTATGAACCTGTGAGAAGATAGGAAGAAAACTTAGAAAGAGCTTCAAGGTAGAAAACACTGCAAAAACTTTTTTTTTCTTTTCGGAAGAGGAATGGCTACAAATGACACCATAACCTAGCCAATCATAGAAATGTAGAGTTGGAAGAGACCCCAGGGGCCATCCAGTCCAATCCTCTGCAATTCAGGAACACCCTCAAAGCACTCCCGACAGATGGCCATCCAGCCTCTGCTTAAAAACCTCCAAGGAAGGAGACTCCACTACACTCCGAGGCAGCAGATTCCACTGCCGGACAGCCCTGACCGTCAGGAAGTTCTTCCAGAGGTTCAGGTGGAATCTTCTTTCCTGCAGCTTGAATCCTTTGCTCCTTGTCCCGGTCTCTGGAACAGCAGAAAACAAGCCCACTCCTTCCTCTACATGACATCCCTTCAGATATTTAAACATGGCTATCATGTCCCCTCTTAACCTTCTCTTCTGCAGACTAAACATCCCAGCAATCTAAGTCTGTCCTCATAGGGCATGGCTTCCAGGCCCCTCACCATTTTGGTCGCCCTCTTCTGGACTTGCTGCAGCTTGACCATGTCCTTCTTGAATTGGGGTGCCCAGAACTGGACACAGTATTCAAGATGAAGCCTAACCAAAGCAGAGTAGCGTGGTACCAGTACCTCCCTCGATCTAGACACCATATTCCTATTGATGCAACCGAGAATTGCATTGGCTTTCTTGACTGCCGCATCACACTGCTGACTCATGTTCAGCTTGTGGTCTATGAAGACTCCTAGATCCCTTTCGCACGTACTGCTATCCAGCCACATGTCCCCCATCCTATATTTCTGTATTCCATTTTTTCTACCTAAGTGTAGGACCTTACACTTCTCTCTGTTGAATTTCATTTTGTTAGCCGTGGCCCAGCTCTCCAATCTGTCCAGGTCATTTTGAATTTTGATCCTGTCCTCTGGCGTATTAGCACCCCCCCCCCAATTTGGTGTCATCTGCAAATTGGATGCGCATGCCCTCTATTCCTTCATCCAAGTCGTTGATAAAAATATTGAACAGCACTGGGCCCAGGACAGAACCCTGTGGCACCCCGCTAGTCACTTCTCTCCAGGATGAAAAGCAGCCATTCGTGATCACCCTTTGGGTTCGGTCAGTTAACCAATTACAAAACCGACTGACAGTAGCCTTGTCCAGCCCGCATTTTATTAGCTTCTTTGCAAGGATGTCATGGGGAATTTTGTCAAAGGCCCTACTGACATCGAGATATGCTACATCTACAGCATTCCCTTCATCTATCAAACTAGTAAGTATATCATAAAAAGAGATAAGATTAGTCTGGCATGACTTATTTTTGAGAAATCCATGTTGACTTCTCGTGATTACTGCATTGCTTTCTAAGTGATTAGAAACTGACTGCTTAATAATCTGCTCTTGGACCTTTCCGGGTACTGATGTCAGGCTGACTGGGTGATAATTATTTGGGTCCTCTTTTTTTCCCTTCTTGAAGATGGGGACAACATTTGCCCTCTTCCAGTCTGCTGGAACTTCTCCTGTCCTCCAAGATTTTTCAAAGATTATAGCAAGCAGTTCCAAAATAACCTCTGCCAGTTCTTTTAATATCCTAGGATGCAATTCATCTGGTCCTGGAGACTTGAATTCATCCAGATGTTACCTTTTTTACTGGGGGTCCCGGGAGGGACTCCAAAATGTGCTCAACTATAGGTGGGGAAAATTAGCTCTAAGCACTGCTTAGGGTTATGAGAGGCAGGGTAACTTAGCAGGATCTTGTAACCCAATGTTTACGGGGTCAGGCCAAGCCAAGGAGCACACCAAGTTTAAGAATAATTGAGATTTTATTAAATACAGACAAACAGCGTATGCAACACACTCACACAAGTAGCTAAGGAAAATGAAGGTTGGAGTGGTATAGAGGGATTTTGAGAGGGATTGTTGAATTGGGTGATATGACACCTGTCCTGAAGCTTGAGTTCGTTGGTCTGGAGTCTCAGTATGTGGGACTGAGGGGACAGCTCGCCAAACAAAATGGCAGCAAGGCTGGATGGAAGTCCAGAGTGATCCGAGGTTGCTGCAGTCTCAGCTACTGGAGCTGAGGGGACAGCTCGCCAAGCAAAGCAGCAGCAAGGAGGGGTGGAACTCAGGAGTGATCCGAGGAAGGTCTCGGAATCAGGGGTTTTTATAGGGAGAAGTGTGACTGCAGGCTATGCCTTACTTGGGGACAACGATGAATTTTGGGTGTGAGACAATGTCTCTGAAAGGTCACAATTTAGCATGATTGAGTGAATCGACAAAGAGGTAGACTGTATGCAAATACTCAGTGCTTGGCCTTTAAGCTTCTAGCTTGCCAAGTTACCTGCTCGGGGCAGGGAGTCCTTTGTAAACAGCGTGCAGACATGATGAGAGGGTTTGCAGAGAGGTTTCCTAAAGCGGGGATCTGGCTATTTCTGGCCTGCCTGTATGGTCTTGAGATATTGTAGCGTTTGATGGCCGAGCCTAGTTCTGGGCTTGTCCGGGAGCCTCTCAAACACATGGAGAGGGATGGTAGACTAAAGCCAAATTATGATATCAAAGTGATATCGGGTGCTATCGCCAGGTAGGCCTAAACTTCAGTAACACAGTGTGGCCAGGTATTCCTGTACCACCCCTCTACCTATTACGTGCCTCATTTCCCCTGCTTCCTCACCTGTTCCCCAACTGCCAGGTTGAGTGCTTGTTTCCTTCTGGGAAAAAACTGAGGCAAAGAAGGTGTTAAGTAGTTCTGCCTTTCCTCTTCCCCTGTGAGTAATTCTCCATCTTCTCTGCACAGCGACCCTATCGTCTCCTTCTTTTTCCTTTTGCTAAGGACATATTTAAAAAAGCCCTTTTTATTGTTTTTAATGTCTCTGGCCAGCCTAACTTCTTTCTGTGCTTCAGTCTTTCTGACCTTCTCCCTACATCTCTGGGCCACTTGCTTAAATTCTTCTTTGGTGGTTTCCCCCTTCTTCCATTTCCTGTACATGTTTCTCTTAACACTTTGCTCAGCTGAGAGTTCTTTAGTCAACCATTTTGATTTCTTCAGATGCCTTCCATTTTTTCTCCTTATTGGCACAGTTTTAGACTGTGCCTTCAGTATCTCCCTTTTAAGGAACTCCCATGCCTCCTGAACTCCTTTCACTTTCACTATTCTTGACCAAGGAATTCCAGCCAGCAGCTCCTTAAGTTTACAGAAGTCCGCTTTTTTAAAATCTAAGATGAGTGTCTGGCTACCCTTATTTCTCCTTCCCACTGAATGCCAAATTCCAATAGGGCATGGTCACTCCCCCCTAAAGATCCAACCACTTCTACCTCATTAACAAGGTCTTCCCTGTTGGTCAGGATCAGATCCAGAATATTTGATCCCCTTGTGGCCTCTTCCACCTTCTGGACCATGAAGTTGTCTGCAAGACAAGCAAGAAACTTGCTGGACCTTGCTGTCTTGGCAGAGTTTGATTGCCAACATATATCCGGGTAATTGAAATCTCCTATTATTACTGTATCTCTCCTTTTTGAATGTGCAGTCATTTGGTTGAGGAAGGCGTCATCAAAGTCCTCAGTCTGGGTTGGAGGTCTGTAGTAAACCCCCACCAAAATATCCTTATTATTTCTCACTCCCTTAATTCTTTCCCAGATCCTCTTGACCTGGCTTTCTGGGTTTAAGTCAAGGATCTCTTCACAGGTGAAAACATCCTTGACATATAAGGCTACTCCTCCTCCTTTCTTGTTCGGTCTATTTCTACAAAATAGGCTATAGCCCTCTATTCCTACATTCCAATCATGAGACTCATCCCACTAGGTCTCAGTGATGCCTATCAAATCGTATTTATTTTGTTGTACTAGGAATTCAAGTACATCTTGCTTGTTGGTCAGATGCTCCTCCAGGACCCATAGCTCAGTTGTGGATGGTTTTAGCGAGTCATTTTTCAGAATCCTGTTGGCTTCTTACACAAGTGTCTCCATTCTGTTCAAGGTTGTGAAAACAGAATAGCAGATTTCACAAGGTGCATGCAAAGGTATGTGCAATGTGCCTGTGTACAAATGTTGATGCGGCTGTGGGACACAGGCTCATTCAGTTGTACATTCATTAGCACTTGCACATGCCCCAGTAGCACAACCAGCCACAAAGTTAGTAGGACTGGTGTACAGCAGCGAAAAGTTGGATTGGGGGATGTGAAAGGAGACATATTCCATAGTTCTACCAGTGAGCATTTTTTTTTCATGTAAGGATGGAAAGAATATTCAAAATATTCATAAACAATAATAAAAAAGGTATTTTTGGTGTGTTGGGATGAAAAGAATCTGGGATGGATGAGAATTTTCGCAGTTCGGGACTTATTCTGCACAAAATTCGCACATAGTGGTCTAAAGGAAATAGTATTTTCTGAATAGAAAATAATATTCCAGTGTAGAAATATTAATTCCTGCACAGAATATGTTGTTTTTGGCAAAGGGAAAACAGGCTGTAACTGAGGAGGTGTTCTGCATAAAATTCACACATGGTTGATTTTCACAGGAAACCTCATTGTCTGCACAAAACAACCACTGGTGAATTTAGCACACAATAAGTCCCAAATTGTGAATAGGCTTTGAAAACTTCATGTCTTTTGAAGACTTTCCTGCAGAGGGAAGAAAATTGCTGAAATTATTCATTGCTATCTTTGAGGGAAAAAAATAGTAAATTTCCACATTGGCAGGTTTCACTTTTGCAGATTTGATTATTCACAGATTATGTGCTGTCACCTCTGCTGCCTCCCTGTGCCATTTTTAACAGGGACTGCAAGCCTCGTGAGACTGAGAAACTGTGAACAAGCCTTGTACATTCCTATTAAAAATGGTATGGGGCAGCAGTGGAGGTGGCAGTAAGCCCCACAGCCACCCACTTCTGTCTTGTGAAGGAACCCTGATGCCTCAAAGGAATCCATGGTGGGATGAATATGCTGATCATACTTTTTTTTGTTTTAAATATGGTTTGGGAAGGCCTAGAGTTATTCCCATTTTTTTTCACTTTCACAGGGATCCTGTGCCCCTAACCTTGGTGAATGTAGAGGGATAACTGTAACTACATTCCAAGTTTCACAAAATTTCTCTTGCTTCCTGTCACAAAACAGGGATGGGTCCAGCTTCTATCCCGCTTGCAAGCTTCTTCTTTCCTTGGTTCCGGCTGCTGATTAGAGATGGCAGATAAGAAGCTAGACAAAGCCTAGAAAGTTTCCACCTTGAACTGAGTTGTAGTTTGAAGCCTGGGAAGGTGCTGGACAGAACCGAGCTCCAGTCTGCTGCTTTTAGGAAGGTGTTGTGAGAAAGCAAGATCTGGGCTTCAGTTTGGGAAAGGCCTTGCATGGAACCAAACTCTGCTTTTCAGTCCAGAAAATAAAGAAATGTTGCATGGAATTATGGTCCAGTTCTATTCCTGGAATACTGTTGGTTTGGGGTTTGGTGGTAGTGGCAGTGGTTGTGTGCCTTCAAGTCATTTCTGACTTATGGCAACCCTAAGGTGTGGGTGTGTGATGCATCTAAAGTCACCCAGTGGGTTTCCATGGCCAAGGAGAGAATCAAACCCTGGTCTTCAGGGTCGTAGTCCAGTGCTCAAACCAGTACAACCACACTGGCTCTCTGGTTTGGACTTTACTGCTCAGTAAAACAAGCATAAGCTTGAGCCTTACTTCACATCAGGGGCTGCTCCCAGGGGCAGTACATTTGCTCTTGGTTTCACTGCCACTCATCATAGAGATGTAAATCCTTGACTGTTGTCTATGCATGTGAAAATGAATAATTATGGTATGGTCCTCCTTCTACATTCTTGAGTTTTACTTTCACAAATTTGATTATTCGTGAGGCACATGCTTACCTCTCCTCCATTTTCCTCCTCCCATTCTTTTGTATTCCTCACCCTAGGCTAGCCAGACTTGTATTTAAAATGGATGTTTTTTTCCTGTTTGGGTGAGCAAAGTCCCACTCCCATTGTTGAAAGTGTGGCCTCTCTTCCATGTGGCTGTGCTTTCTGCTGCGTAATGGCTGCTGATTGGTCAAGTGCTCTCTTTTCTCCTATCTCTTCTTTTTCAAGATGGCTACTGGAAGTAACTAGAAGGGAAGAACTGTGCTTTTCTTCCTTTGAGGCGGAAGTACCAGTAAGCCCTTTACTGCGTCTTTTTTTCTCACTGCCCCCCTCCCCAACACTAAGGCCAGAGGTAAAGGAATGGGAGGGGGAGCTCTAGAGGGGAATCACAAGGGTGGGATTTATTCATGATTTTTCCACTTTCACGAGGGTTCGGTGCCCCTAACCCTTGTGAATGTGGAGGGGCTATGTAGTTTTCTCTCTTCTGTAGGATAAAATGAATATTCCCTCTGCTGTCCCAGAGGGTAGAACCAAATCTTGTGGTTTTGAGTAACAGGAGGGTAGATTTTGAGTGGATCCAGCAATCCCACATTTGCAGACACACTGGCCCAGTCTCAGCCTGGCAGCTGTTCTGGTTCTCCTGGAAGAGTTTTGATTGCAATAACCTCCTCCATTTTGAACACAGGGGTTCAGAGAGTGCTGGTCTGCCCTTCAACAGTGCAAAAGCAGATCAAGATTCCTCAAAGTCAAGGAGTCAGCAGAGAGGATAGTCCTCCAAGATTCTCTGATGCATGAGGTAGTCACCTTCCCCAATCTCATGTGAGTCAGGGATGCAGTTGGGCAGGCAGCTGTGATGGTAGCAGGGATATAAGCCCCATCTGCTCTTTTCCACCCCTTGGCAGAGGTTTTGGAATAAGTCAATCAAGTCATTTGTCTTCATCAGTTAGTGCCATGTGCATCTTGAATATAGGCTCAGAAATAGAAGAAGCAGTGTCAGATGCTTCTCAAAAGACAGTATGAAGGAGCTACGAGTCATACGGACTGTATTCTGATGATGACACCTACAGTGAACTTTCTAGGGCAGTGGTTCTCAACCTGTGGGTCCCCAGATGTTCGTGGACTTCAGCTCCCAGAAGCCCCAGCCACTATGGTCAATGCTCAGGGCTTCTGGGAGCTGAAGTCCAAAAACATCTGGGGACCCACAGGTTGAGAACCACTGTTCTAGGGCCTCCTCAGAAAGATCATGCAGTTCTTGGGATGGGACCATACTTATGTATATGAGGCAGACAGAAGATGTGGCTGAGGTTTTCAATTGCTGTGCAAGCTTCAGATGGTCAGAAAGAAAAGAAAGCCTTCTAGGGCTACAAAATTAAAATCTTAAAACTTTTAAGAATGTGTGAAAACCAAACTTTCAACTCCTCTGTTTGTATTGGGAAACTTAAAGGCTTTTCAAACAAGAATTGCATCTTAGGTTGCCCCGCTTGGCATGTGTTGAATGCCCCTGCACTGGCTCTTTTTCCTGATATTCTACTCAGAGCTGCTGTACTTGGTGAGAAGATGTCTGAACATGTAAGAATTTGCAGTTGCACCCTGTGTTACCAGACTGTACACCCCCACATTTTGATATGGTCTAATTGGCAATATATACTAATTGGCATAAAATATAAATTATATTTTTGACTGTCAAGGCCACGTGGAAGAAAGGGACACTGGCTGTGAGAAGCTCAGAGGTGACCTCAGCATGGCCAGGTCAAAAGTTCACTGAAATTACTCAAGAAAGTCTGACTTAGGGCTCTGAGCTAATCCTATCAACTGCCAACATCAGAAAATAATAAGGTGCCCAGGATCTCTACTGTGTGCATATCCTACTGCAGCTAGCCCAGAAACCCCCTCTCAGCCAAGACATTGAAACTAACCAGTCCACTCCAGATCCCATTGTCTGTGCTGCATTTCCCATTGTCCACTATGGGACAGCAATCAACTCACACCCCTTCAGAGAGGGAAACAGAGTATATAAACCCTTGTTTTTGAGAAGTCAGATGCAGTCAGATGAAATTCTGGAACCCACGATGTCGCTCTGAATCCTGATCTGTCTGCTCCTAGACAGAAGTCTAAGTCACGTTTCAACTTTTTCACTATTCTTCTGGACTGGCAATTATAAATCCTCCCAAACTCCTCAGCCTCTCTATACATATTTTTTTTTTTCCTTTCTGTCTCCTTCAGTTAGCTCTCATGTGAATGTGTGATTGTGTGTATCTTGTGTGCATGCATGAGTGAATTCCTCTTAATAAAACACAATTTTAGCTTGCTTTTGAATCTCTGACTTGTTCTTTTCCTGCATGAGCACATAAACATTGGTAGCATGGTCTTGCTAAGTTGCCCCCCTCTGCAAGCCTCCTCTTTGAGCTAATTCACTCCCCACTTTTTCACAGAGGTACTGGCATCACAGGGTGGCCCTTGTGGCACCTACTTTTTGGGGTAACACCTGCCCTGTGCTTGTAGCCTTTCCTACCACTGGGATTCAATTCCTTCGATCCTTCCCAGTTTAGAATTTCACCCTTTGGCTGAAAAATATCACCTACCTTCATCCTATATGCTGACAAAGCAGGGTGGGTCTCTTAAGGCACAAAAAACTGCAGGTAACAGTAGAAGGCAGAAGACATTTGGGTGTTGTGAATGTATATACTCCTTGAGAAATACATCACCCCAGACACCAATGATCATCTTACTAAAACCACACAGAAAACCTTGCAAACAGGAAACCATCTCTAAAAACAACACAGCCAACCTTCTTATCAATATCTTCTTCCTGGAAGATTTCACACACTGTCAACAAATTCACAAAGGCAGCAACACAGGATGTGTCACTGTCTCAGTTAGAAAAACAACTACCGAAGGAATATCTCTATATATTGACTTAAACTTACAAAGTACAACAATAAAAGAAGAAGAAAACTCATATCATTTGTTGAAGGCTAATGATTTCTTGCTCAGACTTTCATCTTTTGAATAGGCACCATCAATTTGGCGACAATTCTACACTTGTTATGTGGGATGGCTTTACGTCTCTTTACACTACAGTACCAGATAATGATGAAATCTGGGCTTGAAATGAGTTCCTTAAAACCAGAATTTCCAATGACTGTCTCACAGAGTTTATCACAGTCTTAGGTATGCAGCTTCTTTCTTGTAATAAATTTATGTTCAGTGGAGGATCTTGCTTACAACCAGAAGTTATAACAGTTGTTGGCAAGCACAGCGCTTCATCCTAAGCAAGCTGCAGAGAAAAATAGGATTCGAACCAAATAATGATGTACAATGGTAGTATGTTTACCTCTTTTTTTGACTGTGGTAGCCCTAACTCACAGAGATACTGGGCCAGACTACAGATATTATGTACACCATCCATTTACCACCAGTTTTCAAGAGGAAGAGTAGATTTACCACAACCTGAGAAACCTCTGCAAGAAGAACACAACCGTGGCAAAATTGTTCACATTTTTTTAGACTTTCACACTGCACAGTTAAAGCACTATGATCCCACTAGCTGCCAGGGTTCTGTCCTTTGGAATCCTGGGCTTTGTAGTTTAGGGAGAGATGTTTAGAATTCTCACCCAGAAAGCTGTAGTATCTCCTCAAACTACAAAGTCTAGCCTTCTTTAAAATACAGCCATGGCAAGTTAAAGGTGAATCATAGCATGATAATTGTGTAGTGTGAAAGGGCCTCTGAAAGAATGCTCCAGGATTTCATTTGTTGCTACATGACTTTGTGGGTCAGGGTGTTCAGCCCTTGTTGCCATCACAATGAACATTTTAAAAAACCCGACTGAATATCAAAAAGGATCCTGCACATTGATCTTCTTTGTCCTGCCCAGTAACTGCAGCCTTCTCACTAAAACCTATTTTTGAACAGAAGTAAAGGTAATTTCTTGTTATGGTGGAACCATTGGGATTTCTTTCAAGTAGCAATTGTGAATATGGAACAGTTACAGATGAATAAATCTAGGTACTCTCTAATCACAATTGCACTGCAGTGGCCCCCACCATATTAATGAGGGTTCAAGATGCAGAACCCTCACAAAAGTTGAAGAACTGCAAATAACTTCCCGAGCTATCCTTCTCCCATTCCCTTGCCTCTGGTCCTGATGTTCCGGGGGAAGAAAAAAGACACAGAAAAGGGCTTACCAGTACTTTACCCTAAGATGAAGAAGAGCAGAGTGCTGAGTTCTGGCATTCTAGCTACTTCTGGGTACCATCTTGAGAAAGGAGATTCCTCCCAGCTGGAAGGGCTAGGGGCAAAGAGAGCACCTGATCCATCAATGGCCATCACACAGCAGAATGTGCAGCCACATGGCAGAGAGGACATGCCTCCAGCAGTGGATGGAGGATTTGCTCACCCAAAAGGGAAAAAAATGTCCATTTTAACACAAGCCTTGCAAGCTTGGGGTGAAGAATGCAAGAGAATGGGAAGAGGAGAATGGGCAGGAGAAGGCAAGCACATGCCTTGTAAATAATCAAATTCATGAAGTTCAAACCTGCAAAAATAGAAGGAGGACTGTATTGCCACAACTTATGAGGCATCAACTGCAAAGGGAGAAGAAAGTCCATTCTGCCAATGTCTGGTATTTCTGTGAGGTTGGAGGGGGTTGGCCTAGGAGAGGTTATTTAGTGAAGCAGACTTAACTTAATAGCTGACACAGGATTCTGGCCATTATTGTAAACAGATACAGCTAAAACATTCACATCGTTAAAAAGTTAATATAACCACACTAACAGTAGAATTAAAAGCAGTTAAAAGTGTGATCATTAAAAAAGAAAATGTGCACAGCATGTTCTGAAAAGCCCTTATGCCCTGAGCAAAGACCTAAGAGCTTTCCAAAACAAAAAGTTATCCTCCTGCCCATGAAATGATAACAGTCTAACTGTCTAAGAAGGCAGTTCCAGAGCCTGGGGGAAGCCCCTGAGAAGTTCCTGTCTCCTGTGCTCCCACTTGTGAGGGTGATGGGACAGAGAGAAGAGCCTCCCCAGAGGATCTCAAAATATGGCCATGCTTATAGGGGAGAATGCAATCCTTTAGATAACCTGGACCTGATCTGTACAGGGTTTTATGAGTCATCACAAGCACTTTTGGATTATAGCAGCCAGAAGAGCTATTTGAACAAGTGAGTTGTGTGCCATTCATGGTAGATTTCCATCTAATATTTCTTAAGTATCTCCTGACAGTCAAAGAAAAGCTATCCACTTTAAGCAAACTCTGAATGCCTCACTAAAGCCATCAGAAAACTCCAGGTTGCACAGTATTCTCCCCACTATCTAATCTACAGAGATTCCTATTGAAAGCTGTCCTTGACCCAGTAATTGTGGATCATGTCCTTGTGAATCCAAGGGCTGTATCACCTGCATTTATCCTGGGGAGGCAGTTCCCTTGAAGAGCACAATGTAACTTTCAGAAGTTATTTCATCAAACAAAACATCACCTGCAAGGCCTACAATGCAATTTACATCACCGAATGCAAACACCCAGCATGCCATGTTCAGTAGACAGGCAAAATGACAACTGGTCTACACATATTTCAGGAACTAGCAATCCACAGTATTATCAAAATAGTGGGAACAAAAGCACTCCAATTCAGATAATCACCACCTGTCCGGTTTGTCAATTATTTTAATCGAGTCGGCGTTTGATTCAAGAATGTTGGGAACAAGAGAAAATGACTGGGTATATAGATTTTGACACCTCAACACCACAGGGCTTGAAAGATAATGCCTGAAACCGTTTGTCTAAAGCAAATGCCACCCTTCCAAATTTCCCACCCTCCTTGTTCTATAATGGCCACTTTGGCTACTATGACACTCTTTCACTAAGGGTGTAGCTATGGTGGTGGTGGTGGGGAGGACAGAATGAGATCATGGCTCTCCACAAATAAGAATTCTATCTTCCCAAATGAAATTTTCACTCACTTTCCAAATTTCTAGATTTGTTGAAAGTGAGACACTGAAAATCATTCATGTTTAGAATTCTTCTAACTGCTGTGTCTGCACTCCTTTGGTCAAGTTCAACTTACGATGACCCAATGAATGAGGGATATCGACATGATAGCTGTGTTTAAATATCAGATGATAGTGTGTTGAAATTTTTGAAGGGATGTCATAGGGAGGATGGAGCAAACTTGTTTTCTACTGCTCCATAGACTAGGACACTACAGAGCAATGGCTCCAAACTACAGAAGAGATTCCACCTAAGTGTTGGGAGGAATTTCCTGAGGATAAGATCAGGCTGACATGGAACGTGCTACTGCATAGGAGTGCAGTGGAGTTTTCTTCTTTGGAGATTTTAAAGAGAGGCTGGATGGCCCTCCCTCCCTCCGTCCCTCCCTCCCTCCCTCCCTCTTTTTTAAGGCATCTAAATCTAAATCTAAATCCAAATGGCTTCAAACTACAGGAAAAGAGATTCCACCTAAGCATTAGGAAGAACTTCCTGAGGATAAGAGCAGTTTGACCATGGAATATGCTGCTGCATAGGAGTGTGGTGGAGCTGGGTGGCCATCTGTCCAAAGGAGTACTTTGATGGTGATCTCCCGCTTGGCTTTTGTGTTCTCTTCCAGCTCTGTGATTCTATGATTTCTACGAACATGGTGGCTTCTATGTCATGCTCTAGATTTCAATTCATACTTTAGAGTCGCTGTCCATGGTGCTGAATCTATTTTGGGGTTGGAGCACTCCTTTACAGTTTGAATCAGAACCCAGAACAGATTAACTGCCCTACAGACATGGAAGTCATCAGCCAGCGTTAGCACTGGGTAGTTTTCAGCCCTGGATGGGATGATTTTACCAGGGAGCTCTTTAGACAACTGTATACATTAATTTGGCGGCAAAGCATGCAGGTAACCTTCCTCCCTAGAAACATTAAAACTTGTCCCTACATTCCAGATATGTTACAGCAAGCAAGTGAACAAAAATGTTTGCCAGCCTTGATGAAAAAGCAGAAATACTCAAAGCGTATATATATTTCGGACTCACATCAATCCTAGCATCATCCTGATTAAAAGGAATAAAACAGAGTTTGCTTCTACAGCCTTTGAGCAGCTCAATTATCTTCCCTTGGGAACAAGCAATATTTGGAATATTTTTAAAGTAAAAATAGTACAATGAACATATATAACCAAGTCCCTTTCTAACTGACTGGCCTCTAATTGAAAATGCTTTGAAAAAGGAGATGAAAAAGAGGATGCTGGGGTGGGCAGTATCTATTCTACTGGGTCTTCCTGGCACTCTTATGTTGGATCAGATGCAGATGTTGGGGAGGGGGCATCATCATAGACCCCATCTGCCTTTGTATTCACTCTAGATAGAGGAGCATTGGACTGTGAGATGCAGAACTTGGGCCCAAAGGTCCAGCCCTCACTGCATTGCTAAAGATGTAAACATGTCATAGAACCAAATAGAATCTAGAGTTGGAAGGAACCACAATGGTTATCTAGTCCAACCCCCCCACAAGAATATACAACTAAAACACAAACAACAGATGTTCCCCCACCTCACCTCTGCTTAAAGACCTCCAAAGGAGGTATGACTACTATCCCCCCAAGCAGGCCATTCCACTCTTGTGTAGCACTTAAAGTTCTTCCTGATATTTAAGTGGAGTCTTTTTTTCTTGTAATATGAACCCTTTGGTTCATGTCACAATCTCAGGAGCAGCAGAAAACAAGCTTTCTCCATCTTCTACATGACACACCTTCAGGTATTAAATATGGCTGTATCATGTCACCTCTCAACCTTCTCTTCCCCAGTCTAAACATACCCCAGTTCCTGAATCTAGTCCTCACAAAGCTTGGTTTCCAGGCCTTTGATCATCTTGGTTGTCTTTCTCTGGATATGTTCCTGTTTGTCAATATCCCCCCTGAACTGTGGTGCCCAGAACTGGACACAGTATTCCAGGTGGAGACTGACCAAATAGAGTGGTACCATCCTTTCCCTTGACCTATATGCTATATGCTTATTGATGCAGCCAAGAATTTCACTGGCTTTGTTAGCTGCAGCATCACACTGCTGACTCAATGTGGTTCTCATAGTTGTAGCTTCTCAGAGATTGCATATGTATGGCTCCTGGTATAGTCAATTGTTTGATATGCCTGTGCACAGCTCTTTCTCTCCCTTTTGACAAGGCAAGTAGACAACTAATCAACCCTGGTGCGGTGGGTGAGCACACAACCATGTTGCCTTGATTTGTGCAATGATGGGATCAAGCATAACTACCTGTTGTTGTGTGCCTTCAAGTTGTTTCTGACTTATGACAACCTTAAGGCAACCCTATCACAGGGTTTTCTCCTGGGACTGAGAGCATGCAATGCACCCAAGGGACCCCATGGGTTTCTATGACCGAGTGGAGAATTGAACCCTCATCTTCAGGCTTGAAGTCTAATGCTGAAATCACCACACCATGCTGGCTGTCAGAGTAACTACACTAGTATATATTTATGCTGCACTGAAATTGTATAGGATTTTGACCCTGGACTACTGCAGCTGCTTTTCCTCAACACCCCTTGTCAAAGCTCAGTCATTTCAACTTAATTTGGAACTCCTTCACAAAAACCATGCACTTATTTTTACACTGCACAATGCTATTGTGCTGTGGGTCTACAACCACACACACACACTCTCACACACACGGACTGTGCTAGGCATAAGCCAATCTCCTCCACTCCACAAGTGTTCTGAGAGTTTTATTTATTGAAATATTTATATCACACCCTATATTCCACGACCTTAGAGTCTTGTATGAATAAAGCAATAAAAACAGTATAAAACAATTCCAGATGTAAAACAGCAAAAACAATTTAAACAGGATAAAAACACAGCAAACAAGCTAACAACAATTTAAATGGTTAATAAAAAATTTAAAAACATGTTGTTGTCCGAATGACTTAGGCTGCAAAGTCTTTAATCAAATGCCATGTTTTGACTTAATGCCAGAAAGAAACTAGCATCAGGCCTCCAGGGGAGAGTGTTCTGCAAATGGGGATGTCATAGTGAAACAGGCTCTCCATCCTGTCCTCCAAAAGTGTATTGCCTTACAATGGACATGGAACCCCTTCTAGCAGACCTGGATCACAGAATCAAAGAATCCAAGAATCCTAGAGTTGGAAGAGACCCCAAGGGCCATCCAGTCCAACCCCCTTCTGCCAAGCAGGAAGACACCATCAAAGCACTCCAGACAGAGGGCCATCTAGCCTCTGATTCAAGACCTCCGAAGAAGGAGATTCCACCACACGTCTTCGGGCAGGCACAGATAAGGAGAGACTCTCCTCAAAGTATTGGGATGCCAAGTCATTTAGGGCTTTGAATGCCATCACAAGGACTTTGAACTGAAACCAGTCACATATTGGCAGCCCATGCAGCTCCTTTAAGACTTGTATTATATGCTGTCTATAATGTACTCCTGTTTGCCAGCTGCATTTTTCACAAGCTCTTGCTTGTGATTATTCAGAGTTCTCTGAAACCAGGATATGTCTAATCATAAACCAATTTGAGTTTGCACTGCACATATGCCCTCCATTTCCTATGGAAACTATCTGTACCATTTGGGCAGCCTAAACTAATGGAGGGCACTTACAGGTCAGTAGTTGCTTAGCATCAAAAGACTGGTAGGCAATTCTGCTCTCCACAGCAGGGATGGGTAAATTTACCAGGGACGTTGGCCAATTTTCCTACCCTGAAGGTGTGCAGTCTCCTGAAAATACTAAAACAAACAACACTTTCTCCAAAATAGGCCTTTTTTTCCCCTTCACCAGTGCATAGGGGCCCTGTGAACTATCTAAAAGGTGGAATTGCTAATCCTGGAAGCTTCTCAAAAAAGCAATTCACTCTCTTCTTCACCAAAAAAAGATTGGGAAACAGAAACAGACAACTGGAGCCCTGTGTTCAGTTCAGGGCACCTCATTTTTGGAAGGATATAGGTAAGTTGGAGCAGGTTCAGAGAAGGGCAACAAGGATGATAAGAGGAAGGGAGAACAAAACGCATGAAGAAAGGTGGAAAGAACTAGGCATTCTCAGCCTGGTGAAGAGAAGATGGAGAAGTGTCAGGACTGCACTCCTTAAACGGCTAAAGGGATGTCCCAGAGAGAAGGTGACAGGTTGGTTCCCTGGTGACCCAAAAGTTTGTTAGCATCTGTACACCTCCATGCTTTGATATGGTTTAATTGGCAAAAAAATATTAATTGGCAGATATGTTTAATTGGCATAAAAATTATATATACCTATGGCTGGAAAGCCCATGTGAAAGAAAGAGACACTGGCCCTTTCCGCACTGGGCTATTAAAACGGTGCAGAGCGACCTCTGATGGAGGTCTTCTGCACTGTGGAGTGGACTGGGGTGGACTACTTTTTGTAGTTCCGCACCTCAGTCCAGTTCGGAGCGACCGGAACTGGTCACGCAGCGTGCTTTTTAAAAACCTCTTTTAAGAGGTTTTTAAAAAGCACGGAACACGAGACTCCGTGTCTCTCTGTTGCTGCGCTTCGGTGCAGATTTGCAGGCACGTACTAGTGCGTGCCTGCAGATCTGCCAGGGGCAGGCTTTAGGCTGGCGAGCTTCTCTGGTTGGTGGAGAGCCTCCACCAACTGGAAGCTGCCATTTTGGATGCCGCAGCAGTGCGGAGTGACGAGCTCGCATTGCTCCTTGTCCCGACGGACTCGCCCGGACGCTGAAGAAATCCAGTGAGTCCTGTTTTTGCGCGGTTCCTTTCCCACATGCGGAAAGGGCCAATGTCTGGGAGTAGGTCATGGGTGAACTCAACATGGCCAGGTCATAAGAATTAGCCAAGAAAGCCAGACGTAATAGCTCTGAGCTAATTCTGTCAACTGCCCAACCTCAGAAAACAATAAGATGCCCAGGTGCAGAGGCAAGCACCCCTGCTGTGTCCATTCCCTACTAAAGCCTTGCCTAGCCGTGGCACTCAACCAAGACACTGAAACCATTTGCAACATCCAGACCTCATTGTCTGTGTTGCAACTCTCCTTGTCCACTGGGCTGGGAGAGCAATTAACTCACACTCATTCAGAAGGGAAATAGAGTATAAAAATCCCCAGCTTTGAGCAACTAGGTTTGCAGTTCACCAGTAGCTGAAAGTCTCTCTGCCAGTTTGCTTCCTGGTTGTGTACTGCCCTTTGACACACAAGTCTAAGCCACATTACTGCTTCTTCACCACTCTTCTGGACTGATAATTATAACCCCAAGCCTTCAGCCTTTCTATCCATAATTTATCCCCCTTTTATCCTTCAGTTAGCTCTTGTGTGAATGTTTGACTGTTTTATCTTGTGTGCGTGCATGACTGAATTCCCCTCAGTAAAACACAATTTTAGTTCACTTTTTAATCTCTGGCTGTTTTTCTTTTTCCTGCAAAACCCCATAAACCTAGGTTGTAGATCTTGTTAATTTACCCCCCTCTTGCAGGCCTCTTAATTTTGAGCTAATTAATTCCCCTCTGTCACGTGGAGGTACTGACATTGTGGGGGTAATAGGCTGGGCCAGATCTAATGGTTTAAGTTGCAGGAGAGTTGACTGATTGAACACTAGAAAGGACTTCTTGATGGTAAGAGTTGTTCAGCAATGGAACCAATCACCTAGAGAGATGGTGGGGTATCTTTCTCTGGATGTCTTCAAAAAGAAACTGTACAGCTACCAGATGTTGAGGATGCTCTCCAGATCCTGAACTGAGCAGGGAATTGGACTTCCACCTCTATGATTCTGTGATTCGATGGCTGCACCTCTCCCATCTCTGCTTTGTGGGGTGATCACTACTATATGGCCAGTAGCTTATATCAAGGATACAGGGTGTAACTTTATGTTCACGGAGTTATCTGGCAGGTATGCAACACCACCCTAGCAACTTGTGATGTTGTATATCGATGCACACTCAGTGCAAATCCATGCACACTGTACATTTTACATCAATGCACAATGGTGCAAAATATGCAGGCATATCCATGCATGATGCTTATCAGCACACCGCAGTAATGCATCTGGAACTCTGATTCCACAATGTTGAACTGAATAGAGCTCTAGTACATTGGACAAAAATGGACAACTGCCGCACTAGGAGGATCCCAGCTTACATTGTGCTTGCATATCTATACTCATGAAGTTACATAGCGGTTGTGCCACAGCGGACTTCTGCTGAATATTGGCATTATGCAGCTGATTGTGTACCAGCCAATGTGCCTCCTTACTTTTCCTTTGGGTAAAGAGGAATTATGCACAGTGGCTGTGAGACACAGTAGAACTTTGGAGGCACTAAGAGTAACGCACCAACCAAGAATGCACAACAGCATGTGAAGAGCCCTTGAGGGCCATTGATTCCAACCTCCTTCTGCCATGCAGGAAGACACAATCCAAGCCCTCTTTTTGACAGATGGCCATCCAGCCCCTGTTTAAAAACCTCTAAAGGATGAGATTCTACCACAGTCCATTGAGGCAGCAGAGAATTCCTCTGTCAAGCAGTTCTTACCATCAGGAAGTGCTTCCTAATGTTTTGCTAGAATCTCTGTTCCTGTAGCTTGAAGCCTTTGCTTCCTATCTTAGTCTCTGGAGCAGCAGAGAAAAAGCTTGCTCCACCTTCCATATGACATCCTTTCAAATATTTAAACGTAGCTTTCAGTCACCTTTTAACAGGACCATCCAGTCCAACTCCCTGCTATGCAGGAACACACATCAAAACACTCCTGACAGATGGCCATCCAGCCTCTGCTGAAAAACCTCCAAAGAAGGAGACTCCACCACACCCTGAGGAAGCATATTCCACTGCTGGACAGCTCTGACCTTCAGGAAATTCTTCCTGAGGTTCAAGTGGAATCTCTTCTCTTGTAGTTTACCTTCATTGCTCCTTGTCCTAGTTTCTTGAACAGTGGAAAATAAGCCCGTTCCCTATTCAACATGACATACCTCCAAATATTTAAACATGGCTATTATGTCCTCTCTTAACTTTCTCTTCTGTAGACTAAACATAGCCAGCCACTCTTCATAGGGTTTCATGGTTTCCAAGTAAAATGGTTACACTTGCAGAACTTCACCTAGGTAGCCATGAATTGAACACATCTTCTGCACAATGGCCAGAAAAGTACAAGGAAATCATAGAATTGTAGAATCACAGGCCATTTCTGCACCGCACTGTTCTAGTGCTATTATTCCACTTTCAACATCCTGTGGAATCCTGGGGTTTGCAGTTTAGGAAAGGGCATTTAGAATACTCAGCCAGAGAGCTCTTTGGCCTCAGTAAACTACAAACCCCAGAATTCCACAGGATGTTGAAAGTGGAATAATAGCACTACAATAGTGCTATAATAGCGTATTGTGCAAACGGCCATAGAACTGGGAGAGACCACAATGACCATCGAGTCTAATGCTCTGCCATGTAGCCATGTGTATGGTTAAATAAGTAAAAAAAAGTACTAGGTCAAAATATGGTCACAAAAGTTGAAGGAAACTTAGTCACGTGTATGAAACCAACAGGATTCTGGCCTCTTCTCAGCCACCGTCCTTAATGTGCCAATGCTTTTTGTTCTGACTTTTGCACACCTTCAGTATTAGCTCAGTTTCTGTTATTCAGGAAAGAAAAATACCAACCGAGCTCTGGTCCCTTTATAGGAGCTACATCGGGATTCTAAGCACTGTACCTTCATGTGGAGAGTTTGGCCCAGCTTAAAAAGTTCATGTCAGCAGAATCCAAGTGGTTTTTAAGGGCCGTTCGGTCACCCCTGCACCACAGGGCTGCTGTAAAGAGAACAAAGAGAAGCCATGGCTAATTCTACCTTTTACCCTTCCCTGACACTGATACACCACGGCAGAACATCAGCTGCAATCTTCATTTAGCTCCTGAATCACAAAATGTCCCCTGCCGTCTGCTTTGGGGCCCTCTCTGACCCTGACAAGAGGTTACTCAAGGGCAGAGGCCACATGCCTGGAGCTGCTGGGCCAGGATTTTGCCAAATGAGCAGATGAAACCATCATTTGAAGTCACTGTCAAGGGAAATATGGAGATATATATACAGGCACATTTTCCCCCTATAGCCAGTTAATATTTATTCCACCTTTTCTCCAGCATCTCAGATATTTTTTCTTTTTTTACGATGATGGATCTTTTGGCTGCTGCTCGGTCTTCTTTCCAGACAATGGGAGCAGAGCGGTAATTAAAATCTGCCAAGAGAGAAGTAAATCAAAGGGGTATTTAAGAAAGAAAAGGGGACGAGAACACCTGTGGGACTTTCTACCGTCCGAAAGACAGAGAGCCCCTTCCTGACGGCTTGTAAAAGCAAAGTCACCTGCTTCCAGCAGTGAAATTTTTCCAAAAGAAGAGGGAAAGGATCTAAATGGGCTATTTATAGCCGGCATTAACATTAATGGTGCAGCCACCAACTTCATTTCCACTCGTCAGCTGCAGCAGACATTACACGCAAATGCATTTAATGGTGGTCCCACAGTAGCCCTGGGGGTGATTCAGAATGGAGAGGCAAAGCGAAATGAGGAACGCTGACAGCCGTTTTCCCTGCTCCGACTGCCTTTCCCACACATTCTCCCGATCCCCTCCCAACACAATTGTATCAGTATGAACTTTGTTGGTATCACATGCTTACAAAGATCCATTAGAGATGTGACTGCCTTTTTTTTTGAACATTGTGCAATGCATGTAGGCCTCAATTCAATACCCCTTCATTACAATGTAAATATTCATACATGGGCCTAAAATGAGAATGAGAGAATCCTAGAGAACCTTTTCCCCCCCTGTGGTTGGAATTAATTGTTCTAGTCTTGTCTGAAGCAGTAGAAGTCAACATTGCTCCATCTTCAATATGATATCCTTTCAAATATTTAGATGTGGCTATCATATCATCTCTTAAACTTCTCTTCTATAGGCTAAAGATACCCAGCTCCCTAAGCTGCTTCTCATGAGGCTTCCTGGTTTCCAGGCCTTCCACTATTTTGGTCACCCTCCTCTGGACACATTCCTATCAGCAGCCATACACCCCCACACTTTGATATAGTTGAATTGGTGTACATCAAAATTGATATACAATATAAAGTATACTCTGATATGGCTGTACGGTCCTGCTGAATAAGAGGAAAGCTGGTAGAATGTGTAAATTAGGCCAGAAAAACACCTCCTAAGCATGGTGAGATCATAGGAAGGAAATCGCCAGGAAACAATAGTGACTGGGAGATTCCCGCTAGATAGTCGCAAGTCGTCTTCCTTTCACCCTGAAGTCTATCCC
Organism: Iguana delicatissima; assembly: GCA_948472985.1. Classification (NCBI taxonomy): domain Eukaryota; kingdom Metazoa; phylum Chordata; class Lepidosauria; order Squamata; family Iguanidae; genus Iguana; species Iguana delicatissima. Next base: position 24,610 of record CAOKZL010001605.1, read on the forward strand.
ATTATCCTCAAACCTGTCCACAAACATTGAGCTATCGGACAACCGTTAGCCCCTAACGCTAAAGCCATTGGCTTATTCTAGAATTCATTGTCCACTCTGTGAACTCCATTGTTTCTTTGGCCAGAGAGCCATTTGCACCCATCGTTTCCAGGTAGAAATTGTGTAGGAAAACCCTCAGTTTTGATCAGTACTACACTGATTGCTGATAGCCACTCTGTCACTCTGATTCCTGATTGTGTACTGCAAGTCTAAGCTACATCGCTGCTTCTTCACTGCTCTTCTGGATTGGTAAATTTCACCCATTTCACCCTCAAACTCAGTATCTAAAAACTTTCCTCTTTTATACCTTCAGTTAGCCTTGTGTGATTGCATGACCGGACCTTTTATGTGTGATTGAACTTTCCTCAATAGAATACATTTTAGTTTTTACCTTTTGAATCTCTGGCTGGTTCTTCCCTGCAGAAGATCCTGTAAACACTGGTGTTAAAGATCTCGTTAGGTTATCCCCTTCCCTCAGGCATCCTAATTGAGTTGATAATTCCCCACTTTTGAACAGAGGTATTACATTAGCAGGTGAACCATGAGTCACCCATGTTTTGGGGTGACATTCCAGCTTGTCAATATCCTTCTTGAATTGTGGTGCCCAGAACTGGACACAGGATTCCAGGGGAGGTCTGACCGAAGAAAAACGCCTACGCTTACTGTGCTGTATTTTACTATAATGTACTTTAAAGTGCCAATGCTGCCTCATATGAGTGTTCTAATTCCCAGAGACCATAAAGAATGGGAGAGGTTTGGCAGTCCCCAACTCCTATAGCCAGATCCACTACAAGGGCATCACCATTGAGATCCATGGATGTCCTCTGAGGGTCTCAGCACTTCTGTAATCATTGTATATTTTGCTGGTTGTCTGAGTGGTTGCAAGACACTTCTCTGACTCTGCCTGCTCATGTTGAAGCACCAAATTCCTGCATGAGGTGGCTTCCAGGCTTTAAAGTATCTCAGGAGGAGGGCTTTAGATGCTGCACTGAGAGGAACAGAACACTAATCCCCACAGTATCCAAAACAGCGCATCCAACCATTGAATCAAAAAGTTGGAAAAGATCACAAGGGCCATCTAGTCCAACCCCATTCTGCCATGCAGGAATATGCAATCAAAGCACTCCGGACTGATGGCCATCCAACCTCTTTTTAAAAGCCTCCAAAGAAGGAGACTCCATCACACTTTTGGGCAGCAGCATATTGCACTGTTGAACTGTTCTTACCATCAGGAAGTTCCTTCTAATGTTTAGGTGGAATCTCTTTTCCTGTAGTGTGAAGCCATTGCTCTGTGTCCTAGTCTGTGGAACAGGAGAAAATATTTTCCCATTTTCCCTATGACATCCTTTCAAATATTTAAACATGGCTATTGTGTTTAAGCACTCAAACATGATATAAAGAATGCTTATACATGTGGATGTCCCCACCTGAATTCTGGCCAGTGTTAGTTCCTGGCTTGCGTTAGGTTGAGTTCAACACATGTGACCATTTCATAGATTCATAGAATGGGAAGAGACCACAAAAGCCATCTAGTTCAACCCCGTGCCAGGCAGAAATGCACACCTAAAGCATTCACCAAAGATGGCCATCCAACCTCTGTTTAAAAGGGGGAGATTCCACCACTCTCCAAGGAAGACTATTACATTGTTTGTTTGCTTCAGTGTTTAAAGGATTTCTGTGTTGCCTCCCACCCACAAGGGCTCCTGAGGTGATAAAGAAGTAAAAAACAATTAAAACAATATGAAGGTTAAAATGTTTTTAAAGCACATTAAAATGCTCCTTAAAAACTTCAAAAAGCAGCCTAAAAATCTGCATCCAGTCCTTTACAACAGCCAGACAGCGATTCAGTACTACCATAGCCTCTTAGGCTATGTAAAGGGGAGATAGAACTGGATATCATTGGCATACTGGTGACACCCAACTCCAAAGCTCTGGATGACCTCTCTTAATGGCTTCATGTGGATGTTAAAGACTAAAGCCCAAAAGGTCCCCCAGCACTACCCTCTGGGAATCTTCAGCTGAGAATGACCAGAACCACTGCAAAGCAATGTCTCCAAGTCCCATACAAGCCAGATGAGCCAGAAGCATACCATGGTTGAAGGTATCAAATGCCACTGAAAGATCAAGGAAGATCAATAGGAACTCACTCCTACTGTCCAACTTCCAGCATAGGCCATCCATCAAGGTGACCAACCGTTTTTGTCCCATAACCAGGCCTGAACCCAGATTGGAATGAGTTTATGTAGTCTAATTCTTACTATCAAAAAGTTCTTCCTAGCATTTAGGTGGAACCTCTTTTCATGTATTAAATTTCATGTATTAATACATGGCCCATGTATAAGTCTCTACAGCAGTGGTTCTCAACCTGTGGGTCCCCAGATGTTTGTGGACTTCAGCTCCCAGAAGCCCTGAGCATTGACCATAGTGGCTGGGGCTTCTGGGAGCTGAAGTCCACGAACATCTGGGGACTCACAGGTTGAGAACCACTGCTCCACAGTATCAAGAAAGAAGCTGGCTCCTTCTTCTATATGACATCTCTTCTGATATTTAAACAAGGCTCTCAGTCTTTTTTCCAAGCTAAACAGCTCTCTAAGTTGTTCCTCATAAGGCTTGGTTTCCAGATCTTTGATCATCTTGGCTGCCCTTTTCTGGACATGTTCCAGCTTGCCAATATACTTCTTGAGCTATTTATTGCTCTCAACTACCCAACTATGGATTCAACTCAATGAATCCAATGTGGCATTGTGAGTCAGCACATTTGGTGTTTTGTGCCGTCAAGTGGACTGGACTTACGGTAACCTTATGAATGAGAGACCTACAAGATTCCCAGGCATCTACTGATGGCTTCTTTGATTTAATCCACTTGTACTGTGGTCCTCCCTTTTTTCCTACAGCTCCCTCCCCAATTTAACAATCACTATTGTCTTTCCCAGTGAATTATAGATTCTCATGATATGTACAAAGCACATAGTCTCAGTTTACTCTTCTTGGCTTCCAGTGAGAGTTCAGGGTTGATTTGTCTTAAGACCCTCCATTTGTCTTCTTGGCAGTCTGTGGTAATCGTAAAACTCTTTTCCAGCACCCCATTTCAGATAAGTTGATTTTTTCTTTGTCAGCTTTCTTCCCTTTCCAGCTTTCACTGTCCAGCAATCAGAAATACTATGTCCTGGATGATTCTGACTTTGGCATTTAATGATATGTCTTTAAGTTTGAAGTTCTTGTCTAGTTCCTGCATGGCTGCCCTTCCAAGTCTTAATCGTCTTCTGATTCCTTGACTACAGTTTCCATTTTTGATTAATGGCTGAGTCAAGGTAAAGGAAATTGTTAATTATTTCAATGTGTTTGTTCCCAATTTAAAGCTATGAAAATCATCTGTGGTCATTATTGTTGTCTTTTTGATATTCTGCTGTAACCCTGCTTTGCACTTTGTTCCTTAACTTTCAGCAGTATAGTCTGCATATAGGTAAATCCATTTGATTCAATGGCTTTGCTGTGTTTGGGATTAACCATAGTATCTGCACCCATGTGAAATGGCTATGCACATCCACAGACAAACCTGACAGCAACAACATCCTGGCTTGAATGTGGGGAGGGGAGGCAGAGAAGAAAGAGGAGTCAAAGGTTAGGAGAGGGGACAAATTGGAGAAAAGAAGATTCTCAAGAATGGGTTAGAAATGCACACTGAATCCTTCCCCCTTTACCACTCTTTTCTTTCCACCCTCCTCTAGACAGTGTAAATGAGACAAACCACATGCAGGCATCAGCTCTGCTTGCTAACCAAATGTCTTTGGTGTCACATTTACAGCCTCCCCTTCTCTCTTGCCTCTGCACACACGCATCTCCGTGCTGGCAAGGAATTCTTTGCAATTTTCGAGGGAGCTCAGTGTGAAAGGTATCACAGCAGCATCGTGCAGGTGCGGGACAATTACTCCGGTGTGCCCGCTGGTAGAATTGGCTTTCAGAGTGCTCAAACGTGCAATTTCAAGAACTGTTTAAAAGCTTGATATTTTAGAGGTCTAATACATAGATACACATACATGGACATGCACACGCAGACAAAAAGAGAGATTTTTATTTTTGGATGCAGCTTACCTACCATTATTATTAGCTGTCTGGTATCCTGTTAGTGATGCCTAAGTTCCCTTAAGCATGTAGGTGCACTTTTCTGACCATGGCATAATATCATATTGAATTTTACAGAAGCAGATTTCAACATGTGCTCCCATAGCTCATTGCACATTCAGATGTCCATTGAGCATTGCAACAGTGCATTTCACATTTGTTTGCATGTTCAGTTGCTCACAGTTGCAGTTGACTAATGCACAAGTGTCACACAAACCCATGAGTGTAAAATTACATGCTAGGCCCAACTAGAAGACAAGATTATTGCTGCTGCTTCTGCTGATTTTTATTTTTGCCTTTTGCTGAAAACCAGGGCGTGTGGATGGCTAACAACTAAAGACAAGCACAAGATAGTTATTTATTTATTTTTTGCAGAGGGTCAACATTAGAATGGAATTAAACCATTTACAACACTAAAAACAGTTTAAATAATACAATTAGAAGTGTTAAAAAGCAGTTTTAAAACAGTACAATTTAAAACAGTCTAGCACACTCTTAAAAACCCATTGAATCCAAGAGTAACTCATTGAACCAATAGTTGAATGATGAGTTGATGCATAGATAGATCCAGTTGATTCAGTGAGGAGACTAATAGTCCCATTCTATTTTGCTTTGGTCAGACCTAACCTGGAATATTGTGTCCAGTTCTGGGCACCAACGTTCAGGAAGGAACTGCCAAGCTGGAAGGTGTCCCGAGGAGGAGGGGGGAGGAGGAGGAGGAGGAGGAGGGAGAGGAGGAGGAGAACCACCACACCAACAACAACCTATATATAAGCAACTTCTGGATCTGTGTCCTATATCTAAAATGGTGGTGGTGTGCATGGATGTGCTGAAGCATTTGTGATTTTTCCCATTTGCAGGGAGCCCTGGAATAGAACCCACGTAGATACAGAGAGTCCACTGTAATAATGGAGAAAGAAGAAGTAAGAGGAAGATACTTCTCCTTCCCCCTGCAACATTAGAATCGTGGGGTGGTGTTTACCAGGAATCTTACAGTCTGAAAGGTGAGTTAGATCCCACTTGCATGGATCCACCTAGTACAAAAAAGGAGGTTGTTTAGGAGAAGCAAGGTTTGGCTTGTGGTTCATACAAAATTCTGGCCCTTTTTACACCATGCGAAAGGGCCCCTCAAGTGTCACACAAATGTGAGAAGCGGTCCACATGACGCACTCACATTTGTGCAACGCTCCAGGGCCTGGCAGGCACTGCTCGCGCACTTTTTCATTTTCGGCTTTAAGCCAGAAATGGTGCATGGTTGCGCATTGCTCCCAGGCCCCGTGCACACTTACCTTGTGTGCGGAGCCTTGGGAGCTGGGCCAGTCACGCTTCCTGTCTCAGTGCAGCCTGGGAAGGTCCCAGGAAGAAGCGGGGCTATCGTGCGAGCAGGAAGCTCATGCGGAGCTGAAGAAACCTGGATGCGAGGGCCTGTCACAAGAGGCTGCTCACACAAGCATTGCATCCCAGCGCTGAGAGGAGGTAGGATGCGGAAAGGGCCTCTGTGAAGCATACAGAGATTGTATGAATCCATGGCACATTCCCTTGCTTCACTTCATGGAAAAACTCTGAGGTTCTGGTGGCTTCCCCTTTGATGCAGTTTCTGTCAAAGAAGAACCGTTGTCTCCAAGACATCACGGCTGCCTCAATGAACAGCACAGCAGACACCCCACTCCAGTGATGCATTTAAGTCTTTTAGTCCAAGTCTCAAGTCAAGTCTCAAGTCTGGAAGCCAACTTTATACCCCAACCAAAATTCCAGAATTATTGGATAGAGTCGGTTTTAACAATTTAAGCAGAGTCGGTTCTCCACATTTGCAATTTTGCCATCTGCAGCTTTGGAAGTGGGGAATAGGATCCCATCTTACTCCCCAATGTCAGAAATCTCTCCTTGCCAGGCCACAGCCAGCAAGGGAGGAGAGAGGTCAGGAACTCTTGGGGAGTCTGAATATACCAAACACCAGGAAAACACACACTGAGCCAGGTCAAGGTCCAGTCCAAAGGTTCAGGAGGCAGATATCCATCTGGAGGGTTTCAGGGAGCAGGAGACATGAAGGTCGCAGGGGCTTGCTAATAATTTGAAGCAAGGAGCAGCCACGTTGGCAGATTTCAATAGTCCCTGTGAGCAGGTGCTGCTTGGTATTGTTTCCTCAGCTTAGTCCAAACAGCCTTCCTCTCAGCAGCCTGTTTCAGCCTTCTGCATGATTGAGGGCTGATGGGCACAGCTGGCTGCAACTCCTCTGCGTCACTGCTGGTTCCCTCTCTGTCAAGAGCTGGCTGGGGCAACTCTGCCCTTTTCGCACAGTATCTGCCATGCGAAAGGGCCCCTGTAGCATTGTGTGACTGTGAGGACCAGTCCACATGTTGCACTCACAATCACATGACTCTCCAGGGGCTGGCAGGAGCCGATCGCGCACTATTTCATTTTTATCTTTGGGCCAAAAGTGGTGCGCAATTGCACATCACTCCGGGGCCCCACATGCACTTGCCATGCATGTGGAGCTCTGGAGCCATGGTACTTGCGCTTCCTGCCCCAGCGCAGCCTGGGAAACTCCCAGGCTGCACTGTGGAAGGAAGAGGAGGGGGTCTTGCGCTACCTGCTCGTGAGTGGGCAGCAGCTGTGGAGCTGAAGCAACAGGGACATGAGAGCCTCTCACAAGAGCCTGCTCACACGATCCCCGCGCCCCAGCTCTGCAAAAAGGTGAGTTGCGGAAAGGGCCTCTCTCTCTGTTTGACCTTCCAGTTCAGAGGATGTTTGCAGGTTGACTTGCTCACTCACTGGCTTGGCTCCCTGCACAATCAGTTGCTCCTCAATCACAGCATCATCATCTTTCACACCCATTACTGAAGATTCAAAAGCTTTAGAAGGAAGGATCCTTCCTCCTCAAGCCTGTTGCCTAACGTATTTGCTGTTCCCCTCTGAGAAATGCACCCTGCACTCTGGGGACGAGTCTTGCCTTCTGCTCTTAGGAAAAATTTTAGAAGGGTCTTCCAATATGCAGCAGGGACAGGCTGCTGAGCAGACAGAACTTGTTTGCTGTTCCCCTCTGAGAAATGCACCCACACTTTGGGCTTGAGACAGATTATCATGTGACTAGTAGGCAAAAAGAGATGGAAGCATTGTTCAAAGTCACAAGGTTTCTCGATGAATGTGTTGTGTTATTGAACGAAGGGCGTCAAGTCAGTCATGAAAAATATACAAGTCTCAAGTTGACTCAAGTCAGTGCATCATTTAAGGCCAAGTCAAGTCTGATTCGAGTCACTGAAGTGACTTAAGTCTGACTTGAGTCCAAGTCTATTGACTTGAGTCTATGTTACTGCCCCAGTCTACTGCTGAATTAAGCCTCAGAGCCTGTGCTAGAGCAGCTGCCATTTTCTTGCCCTGTGGCTCCCAGCAGGCAGAAATACTGACTTTTTTTGTGAATAATTCCCCCCCTTTTTTCTTTCTGTGCTTTCATTTGATCTGACAACAGGCTCAGTGGGAAGACTACCCCAGCCCAGCATGAGGCAGGAGAGATAAAAGGCAACCCAGGCCAAGCCAACACATTCTTCCCACGGCTCCCTCTTTCCCATCCATTTGCCCTACATCCCATTTTCTTGGCAAAGGACGAGACAAGACCACGAGCACATTTCTCTTCATGAAGACTGATTCTCTGCATATTGCATTGAGAGAACTGAATTTCCTGGCTGCTGGCACATCCTTCTGCCTCATCCCATCTCAACCCTTCCTGACCGCCCAGTGCCTAAACATTTACAGCTGAAATGTTTGTGTGTGAGTGAAGATGTGAGGCAACAATGGAGTTCTTTGTGTGGTGTGAGCAAAGAAGTTAGTCTTTTTTCTCTGCCAAGCTCGCTTGCCTATCCAGTGCGCATCTCTATCCGCCTGCTCATTGTTATCCCAATGCAAGGCCAAGACCCTGTTCCCCGGTTCCAACATTGGCCATTTCTGCACTAGACTGTTACAGTGCTATTATTCCACTTTCAACATCCTATGGAATCCTCCCTAAACTGAGAGGATTCCATAGGAGGATTCTTTCCAAACTAAGGCCCCTCCCTAAACTGCAATCCCCAAGATTCCATAGGATGTTGAAAGTGGAATAATAGCACTATAACAGCCTAGTGTGGAAGTGGCCATCCCTTCCACTGATTCCATAACATAAGAGGCCAAGATCCTGTTCACTGGTTCCATTACATAAAATTATATAAGTACAGCAACATTGAATTAGTGAACTGCACTGTTGCACAACTAACAGTACAAAAAGGCTGTATGGTTGCAGTCTTTCCTGTCACTCAACAGTGGATTCAGCCCCCCTGACACTGCTAAGGACTGCAGTTACAAGATTTCTTATTCACTTAATCCCTCATTCACTCATTTGGATATTTATATCGTGTCTTCTATCTGATGATACCTAGGTGACGTATAATAAAACAAGCTTTAACTGATTTGAAACAGTGGCCTTTCCCACATGACAACGTTCTCCCACGTCATCCTGTTACAATCCCAGCAGTGCCTCTGCTGGGATGGGAGCATGTCCCAAATGCTCCTCTCCACATGCAACTGGCTGCCGGTGGAAGGAAGTCTGAGGGACATGCTCTGTCCTTCCGGACTGCAGCCAGCCTTCTCATGCTGCAACAGGTGAGAAAGCACATAGATTGCACTTCCAGCCTTTCTCCATGGCTGACTGCAATGGAAGGCTCGTGTGATCAGGGGTCATTGACAGCATTTCTCTGTTACCCTGCTTACTGGGGGTCCTGCGAGGGACACCAAAATGTGCTCAACTATAGGTGGGGAAAATTAGCTCAGAGCACTGCTTAATGTTACGAGAGACAGGGTAACTTAGCAGGATCTTTAACCCAATGTCTACGGGGTCAGGCCAAGTCAAGAAGCAGACCAGTTTGAAAGTTACGAATGATCTTTATTAAATACAGGCACACAATGTAAGCAACACAAGCACACAGGTGACAACGGAAAATAAAGGTGTGAGTAAGATAGCCGGATTTTCAGAGGGGTAGTTGATTCAGGTGATACGAAACCTGTTCCTGAAGCCCTGAAGAAGATAGAGAGCGATGCTGGGGTTCGGTGTGGCTCAGCATGTGGGACTGAGGGGACAGCTCGCCAAGCAAAGCGGCAGCAAGGCTGGATGGAAGTCCAGCGTGATCCAGAGAAAGCCCCAGAATCAAGGGTTTTTATAGGGAGAAGTGTGACTGCAGGCTCTGCCTTACTCGGGGACAACAAAGGGTTTTGGGTGTGAGACAATGTCTCCGAAAGGTCACCATTTAGCATGATGGAATCAGAGCCGAATTAACAATGGAGTAGGCAGTATGTAAATACGCAACGCTTGACAGTGGATGGCTCAGCCTTTGTCAAGTTGCCTGCTCAGGGCAGGGAGCCTTTTGTAGGTAGTGCGCATACATAATGTGGTGTTTGCCGGGGAGGTCCCTGAAGCTGCGATCTGGTTATTTCTGGCGTGCCTGTATTGTTTGAGAATATTTCAGCAGTTAAGTGCCGAGCCTAGTTTTGTGCTTGTCCAAAGGCCTCACAAACACATGGAGAGGGTGGTAGAATAAGGCCAAATTATGATATCAAAGTGATATCGGGTGCTACCGCCAGGTAGGCCTAAACTGCAGTAACATCTTTGTCAATGATATAGCCCGCGATTATGCTGGCTGGCGACACGAGAAGGGTGGGGCTGTGACGACATCATGTGGAAGTGATCCCCTTCCTCTTGTGCCCCCTTGTGACCTTCTCCTCAGTGATTCTGTGAGGAAAGGTGACATGTTGCATGTGGTTGAGAAGGTTGGTTTTGATTTAAACTCATAAATCACTCCTTTCCAAATTAGTGGGACAGTCCCATGTAAAAATGTGCACACGGAGATGCTGCGGGAAATCTTTTTTTTCCAAGCTGACATTTCAGCAGGGGGATGTTGAAAGACTGAACTCTCACATGGGAGCAAGAGGGGCTGGTAATGATGACAATCTGTTTAGCTTTTTGAAAGGAAGGGTGAAAAGATGACCTGATCTAAGTGCGTGGCTCCTGCCCGGTGCCTGACCCCCTTTGTCCCTGACTCAGAGGCAGCGGCAGGGAGCTCATTAGACTTACAGATGGACTTACAGATAACGTTGGCATTCTCATGGAAGAGACTGGCTTTGTAAAGGTGGGCACACAGGGGGAGAACTGATGTTGGGAGGATCCTCACCTTTCTAAGAATTTCCTCCCAGATCAGATCACTTTCTATAAAGAACTGACGACTCAACTGGTAGAAACATGATGAGACTGATTTCCTCAGTACAGTTTGCTTTGTTTCAGTTTTTACCTGCATGGTGATGTACTTGTTCTATGCTTTATTCATTTATTTAATTTCTATCTCACTTTTCTTCCAAACATTCTTCCATGTTATTGCTGTTGTTGTTGGGCTCCTTTAGGTTGTTTCCAACGTACAGCAACCCTAAGGTGAACCTATCCTGTGTTGGTTTTTTGGCGGCTGAGAGGGTGTGATGTGCCCAAGGTCACTCAGTGGGTTTCCATGGCTGAGAGCAGAATTGGACACTTGCTTCTAGGGTCATAGTCCAACATTCAAACCACAAGACTGTGCTGGCTCCCAAGCCGCTTATACTCTACATGAAAGCAAAATAGCTTGAACAATCTCACTACATTTTTTTAAAAAAAGCATTAAATGACAATCCACTTAAAAAGATTAATTTAGAACAGTTAAATACACAATAAACCTAATACATATGAAGAACTACTACACCCAAACAGTTAAAGACAGAAGGACTATTTAAGTATGAAAGGCTTTGGCTGCTGCTGGAAAGTAGAAAGAGGACCAGCCTAGTTGGAATTCCACAACCTGAGGGCAGCCACTGAGAAGGCTGTATTTCCCATGTCTTCACCAGATGTACTTTTGATGGTGCTAGAAGCAAGAGAACGCCTATTCCCCATAATGGGCATTAGCTATTTGACTGAATGGATCTTTTTTTCTGTATGGAGAAAACTTGTTTTCTGCTGCTCCAAAGACTAGGACATAGAACAGTGGCTTCAACCTACAGGAAAAGATATTCAATACAAACATTAGGAAGAACTTCCCGATGGTTAGAGCAGTTTGACAGTGGAATATGCTGCTGCTGCCTGGGAGTGTGGTGGAGTCTCCTTCTTTGAAGTTTTTAAACAGAGGCTGGATGGCTGTCTGTTGGTAATGCTTTGATCGTGTCTTCCTGGATGGCAGAATGAGATTAGACTGGATGGCCCTTGGGATCTCTTCCAACTCTATGATTCTATGATACTGAGGCCCTTTTCGCATGGCATTTTCCATGCGAAAGGGTGCCTGGAGCGCCGCGCGATTGTGAGGAATGATCCGCACTACACGTTCACAATCGCTTCATGCTCCACGGGCCGGTAGGTGCCGATCGTGCACTTTTTCATTTTTGGCCAGAAGCTGAAAATGGTGCACGATCACACGTTGCTCCCAGGCCCCATGTGCACTTACCTGGCATGCAGAGCCTCCGGAGCCGCACAGGTTGCGCTTCCTGCCCCAGCGCAGCCTGGGAAGGTCTCAGAAGGAAGAGGTGGGGCTCTTGTGCGAGCAGACAGCTCGTGCGGAGCCGAAGGACCCCGGATGTGAGAGCCTCTCACCAGAGGCTGTTCGCGCGATCCCCGCACCCCAGCGCCGGAAGAAGGTAAGGTGCGGAAAGGGCCTATGATACTATAATCACTGCTGAACCTATTTTTGGGAATGGGGCTTCAGAAATTCCTCTTCCTCTTAGAATCATAGAGTTGGAAGAGACCACAATGGCCATCAAGTCCAATCCCCTGCCATGCAGGAACGCACACTCAGAGCTTCCCCAGCAAATGGTCATCCAGGTTCTGTTTAAAAACCTCTAGGGATGGTGGCTCCACTGCAGGCTGAGGCAGCATATTCCACTGTCAAACAGCTCTTACCATCAGGAAATTCTTCCAAATGTTTAGGTGAAATCTCTTTTCCTGTAGTTTGAATCCATTGCTCCATATCCTATGGCATTTTCACACTACACTGTTATAGTGCTATTATTCCACTTTCAATATCCTATGGAGTTCTGGGGGTTTGCAGTTTAGGGAAGGGCATTTAGAATTCTCAGCTAGAGAGCTCTTTGGCCTTAGCAGAATGGAGCAGCAGAAAACAAGCTTGCTCCATTTTCAGCATGACATCCCTTCAAATATTTAAACATGGCTATCATTTCACTTCTTAATCTTCTTTTCATCAAGATAAACATACCAAGCTCCCTAAGTTGCTCCTCATAGACCTTGGTTTCCAGATCCTTCGCTATTTTGGTCATTGTCCTCTGGACCCATTCTAGCTTGTCAATATCCTTCTTAAATTGTGGTGCCCAGTACTGGACAGAGGATTCTAGGTGAGGTCTATCCAAAGCAGAAAAGAGTGGTATCATTACTTCTCTTCATCTCAACACTATACTCTTATTGATGCAGCCCAGAATCACATTGGCTTTTTAAACTGCCACATCACACTGCTGACTCATTTTTAGCTTGTGGTCAACTAAGGCCATTTCCACACTAAACTGTTATGGCACTATTATTCCACTTTCAACATCCTATGGAATCCTGGGGTTTGCAGTTTAGGGAGGGGCATTTAGAGGGCCTCAGTAAATTCCACAGGATGTTGAAAGTGGACGAATAGCACTATAACAGTGTAGTGTGGAAATGAGCTAAGACTCCTAGATCGCTTTCACATGTACTATTTTCAAGCCAAGTATCACCCATCCTATATCTGTCCATTTCATTTTTAATTCTAAAGTGCACTCCTCCTCCTCCTCCTTGTGTGCCTTCAACTCATTTCCAACTTATGGTGACCCTAAGGCAGATGTATTACAGGGTTTTCTGGGGGCTGAGTGTGAGATGTGCCCAAGGTCACCAAGGGGGTTCCTATGGGTAAGTGGGGAACCAAATCCTGGTTTACAGGGTCATAGTCTAACAACCAAACACTACACCACAATGTCTTTATTCATCACTTAGCTAGCTCTCTTAAAGTTCACATTGACCCTCAGAGTATATTCAGTCCCTTACGGACAGGGAAGCCAACAGACTACACTGGGGGATGGTGGACTAAGTGGAAGCTCAGTTAGAAAAGCAGAGCTCTTTGTTAACTCATCGGTGGTTGCGGAAGGCGGATGAGTGTCAGCAGTTGTGAAATCTTTAATGGAGACTGTTATTGATCCTCCTTCTTTCTTCCTCAAGACAAGCTCTTCTCACAGAATGCCAAGCATCCTCAGATGTAGCCGAAGGGGACTCATCCTTCTGGTGCTGAGCTTTAGCAGTGCTTCCCAGAGCAGACAAAGGCAACAAAGAAGGAAACCTCTCTCTTCTTCTACCTGCCCTTTACCATCACCTGCTAATGGGGGAAGCAGCATCAATCTGCTTGTATTTTTTCCTCTGAAGGAACAGTGAATTTGACTCAGTCAGGTGTTTAATTCTGGCTTGAATCGATTTATCTCTTTATTATTCTTCCACATGGAAGGGGACTTCAGAGATGATGAAAAATTGACACCAGCTAATAGCACAGAAGTGCCTTTGGTTTGCCTACCAAACCCCTCCTGTTTGTGCAGAATGAAATGTTTTGACCACTGCTGAATTTCTGAGATGAGCCAGCGTTCTTCTGTAGATTTGTATTTACGCATTAACATTCTTTTCCTATTCCTTTGTACTGTCTGGCTGTCGGAAATATGGCCGAAGGCTAATGGGAGTCAAACTGTTTTTATTTGTCTGGGCTATAAAATTGATATCTTCGTATTAACTTTGCAGGGCCATATCTATTTATGTAGCTCCATAAAGTTGATGGTGGATTTCACAAGCTTGTTAAGCACTCCCTTTTAGATTGTGGGAGTGTCTTGGCAGAAAGGCAAACAAGAAGCTGTAAAGCGTTGCACTCGGCACAACTTCACAATCCTCTGACAAAAAGAGGAACTAAGAGACTTTTCATTTTCAACAAAGTCCTGGTGTTGGGAGAGGCAAAGGGGAATTTGCCTACTGCTACTGCCCAGGCCTTAGAAGAAGGGAAGAAGAGACAAGCACAGCTCCATTATGCCTAGGCCCAGAAGCAGATGAAAGGCTCTCCCTCCATCCCAACTGCTACTGCCCTGGCCTGGGAGGGAGAGAAGAAGAGCAAGCACAGCTCCGTTATGCCTAGGCCCAGAAGCAGATGAAAGGTTCTCCCTCCATCCCAACTGCTACTGCCCTGGCCTGGGAGGGAGAGAAGAAGAGCAAGCACAGCTCCGTTATGCCTAGGCCCAGAAGCAGATGAAAGGTTCTCCCTCCATCCCAACTGCTACTGCCCTGGCCTGGGAGGGAGAGAAGAAGAGCAAGCACAGCTCCGTTATGCCTAGGCCCAGAAGCAGATGAAAGGTTCTCCCTCCATCCCAACTGCTACTGCCCTGGCCTGGGAGGGAGAGAAGAAGAGCAAGCACAGCTCCGTTATGCCTAGGCCCAGAAGCAGATGAAAGGTTCTCCCTCCATCCCAACTGCTACTGTCTTGGCCTGGGAGGGAGAGAAGAAGAGACAAGCACAGCTCCATTATGCCTAGGCCTAGAAGCAGATGAAAGGCTCTCCCTCCATCCCAATTGCTACTGTCTTGGCCTGGGAGGGAGAGAAGAAGAGACAAGCACAGCTCCATTATGCCTAGGCCCAGAAGCAGATGAAAGGCTATCCCTCCATCCCAACTGCTACTGTATCGGCCTGGGAGGGAGAGAAGAAGACGAAACAGGCACGGCTCCATCATGCCTAGGCCCAGAAGCAGATGAAAGGCCCTCCTTCCATTCCAGTTTCCAATTCCCTGGCCATAAAGGAAGAGAAAAAGGGACAGTATGTGCTGGACTTAATCCCCTCCCACACTGCTATCCCCTTTTCCTTTTGTGTCATGCATTATTTACACTTTAAGCCTGATAATAAGTAAGGAAATAATAAACAAGAGTGGAAACGCACAACCCTATGTGGCAGTGATGGGAAATGGGAAGCCTTTCAGATGTTGTTGGACTACACCGTCAATTATTCCTCATCATTGGCTATGCTGGCTAGACTTCTGGGAGCTGCAGTCCACCAACATCTGTGGAGTTTCATGATTCTTACCCTTGCTGTAGGTCATGATGATCCATTCTGAATGTGGGCATCATTAGAGTCAAAAGTGGATTTTTCAGGGAAGGATCACTTGCAGTAACACAGGTTGGTCATATAAGAACTCATAACACATTGCAAATACAACAGTGAATCCAGTTACTATCACTTCCAAGAAAACTGTCATAGAAAGAGTTCCAGTTTAATCAGTTCACACACAACCCTAGCAGTGAGGCATCAAGAGTGTTGTGTTTCAGTTTTGAAGCCGGACTCTGGAAAATGGAGGGTTGTGGTTTGCAGTTCTGTGACAGAGGAAATATTAAAAGAGCACAATGACTGGATCTGACAATGGAAACAGGGCTACCAAGACTAGATTTGGGCCCTGGTGAAATATCCACACACACCCCAGGAGAGATGGGCCAGCTAAAAATCTTTACTCAGAAAACGTCAGTTCTCAGCACAAGTTTTCAAGTTGTTATTTAGAACTGTGCACACACTGAACATTGAAGATACATGTTGTGAAGAATTACAACTGTAGTCCTGTTCTGGATGTTTGTCTTTGCAAGTGGACCTGTGTCTGTGGGATTTTGAATGGGGCAATTGTGTGTCACCTGTATCCAGGAAAGGGCTGCTGTTATGTTACAACACAGAGGAGCCAGCAAAGTAATCCCTGCTCACTGGGGTTGATGCACAAGGAGCCTTGTTGTGCACTCATCTCATTGTCCTTCAAGGCAAGGTCTCCTTCCCTTCAGAAACCCAACTCCTGGTTGGCATCTTAGGACTGGGCTGTGGTTGCAGACATTTCCACTGATACTGCAATGCAGGCTCAGCATGGCTGTGATGTCTTATAACAAGAGGACTTACCTTTCCACCAGCAAAGGCAGAGATCTCCTCTGGTACCTTTTTCCGTCATCTCTCCTTTTGAAAGAAAGAAAGAAAGAAAGAAAAAGAAAGAAAGAAAGAAAGAAAGAAAGAAAGAAAGAAAGAAAGAAAGAAAATAGACTGTCAAGGTTTGCTAGAGAATGATATCATGAGATAGTGGGTGGTGAAAACAACTTGACTACTCCCAACCAGTCCTTCATGCCCATCACTGACGTGAGGGGCCTCAATGGAAATGACAAGCATCAGAATAGTTTCTGACATGTCCACAAAAAGCAACATGCATCACTGTAAAAATACCAAGGCAGATGAAAACATCAACAACATACGCTAATGCAGTTTGTACCTTCTGAATCCAAATGCCAGTCTAAATGGTTTTCACACTTGGTTCCCCACCCCCAAAACTTGTAAAGCTAGCGGCATCCACTCCAAAAAGTTGCTTGAAAAAATCGATGTTGGCTTTGAATATTTTTTTTAAAAAAAGATAATGCAAACAACCTGTCCTTATACTAAGCACAGTGAAAGAGAAGGAAGGAGTAGGAGGTACTATGGGAATAATGGTTAATTGTTAGTTTGTGGCTGCGTTTTGAATTGTGACGGATGTTGAAAACTTCAGGCTTTACCTCTTCCTCTGCCTTCCCTTTTCCAGAGGGGTTGTGAACAAAGAGAAGTCTCTCACATCTGTTGCCAGTTAGCCAAAGCTGAGTGTGTCATTCACACCCTGAACTGTGGTTAATATCAGAAAATAGGAAAATTACTTCTCTTGAGCAACAGATCGTACAGCCTTCCAGCCACCATGCTGTTTGGGGATTTTGGAAGATGCAATCCCAAAATGAACTTTTCCCAACTCTAATTAATCTTAACTATGGCTTGCAGGCATAGAGAAAGCCTGGACTGGGGAGATCTAGGCTTCTGGGATGAGAGGCAATTGGCCACCAGAGAAGGGTGATCAAGATGGTTATAGGTCCAGAAATGAAACCCTATGAGGAATGGTTGAAGGAGCTGGGTAACATTATTGTTGTTGCTGTTCTGTGCCTTCAAGTTGTTTCCAACTTATGGTAATCCTAAGGCAAACATATTACGAGGTTTTCTGGGGCTGAGAGTGTATGATGTACCCAAGGTCATCCAGTGCGTTTCCATGGCCAAGCAGGAAATCAAACCCTGGTCTCCAGGGTCATGATCCAACGTTCAGACCACTCAGACCAAAAGAAGACTGAAAGGTAATATGATAGAGCCATTCTGAAATACCTGAAGGGCTGCTGCTGCATGGAAGATGGAGGAAGCTCATGTCCTGCTCCTCCAGAGGGTAGCACCTAATCCATGAATTCAAATTAAAAGAGAATAGATACTGACTAAAAACTGGGAAGAATTTTCTGGAAGTAAGGACTGTTTGATAGTGGAACAGACTGATTCAGAAGGTGGTGGCTGCTCCTTGCTTGGACGTTTTTAAACATAATTGCATGGCCGCTTCCTGGGAATGCTTCAGCAGTGGGTTTCTACATGGCAGGATGTTGGATTAGATGGTCCTTGAGGTACCTTCTGGTTCTATGATTTTTATGGTCTTAAGATTCTATCAGTTATCTGCCTTACTTCCCCCATCTCTGCCATGAACGGTGGAAATAGGGATGATGATGAAGGCTACTGACAAACTGTCCAGAGGAGTTGACTAAAATGGTCAAAGGCTTGGAAACCATGAAGCCCTATGAGGAGAGACTTAGGGAGCTGAGAATGTTCAGCCTGGAGAAGAGAAGGTTGCAAGGTGACATGGGAACCACGTTCAAATATTTGGAGGGATATTGTATAGAAGATGGGGCAGGTTTGTTGTTCACTGCTCCAAAGACTAGGACAGGGAGCAATGGACCCAAACTAGAGGAAAAGAGATTCCACCTAAACATTAGGAAGAATTTCTTCATAATGAGAGCAGTCCAACAGTGGAATATGCTTATGCTGAGGAGTGTGATGGAGTCTCCCTCTTTGGAAGTTTTTAAATAAATGTTGGATGGCCATTTGTCAGGAGTGCTTTAATTGCATATTTCTGCATGGTGGTGGTGGTGGTGGCGGTGGGGTTGGAACTGGATGACCCTAGTGTCTCTTCCAGCTCTATGGTTTTGTGTTCCTGTGAATGTGATTGTGGCAGATCTTATGGCCCTTGAACACTGAGAAAGAAGCACTTTGCTGCTGCCATCATCTCCTCCTCCTCCTCCTCCTGTGGCAGGGAGAGTGCAAAGGGACAGTACAAGTGCATGTGTGCATGCATCTGTTCATGGGGAAGAACTTCACATGGAAAAGCAGCTGTAATGGCCAATTTTTTACATTACATAGAGCCAGCACCTTAGGCCAATTCTGCCTTAGACTGTTGTATTGCTATTATTCCACTTTCAACATCCTATGGAATCCTGGGGTTTGCAGTTTAGGGAGGGGCATTTAGAATTCTCAGCCAGAGAGCTCTTTGGCCTCAGGAAATTACAAATCCCAGAATTCCTCAGGATGTTGAAAGTGGAATAATAGCACTATCACAGTGTAGTGTGGAATGGACTTTACAGCTGGAAGAGACCACAAAGGCCATCTGGTTCAAACTCCCACACCGTCTGCAAAAATACACTGCTAAAGATGTGTTATCTCATGTCATCAGTGTTGAAAAAAGACTTCAAAAGATCATTTGGTCTGAAACAATCCCATCTTTCTCATCCTTGCACTCACCCAAAGATTTTGAAAGATGTTCAGTTTCCTTGACCAAGGTTGCATTCCCCAGCTGCTTTTTGCAGCCAAGGAGATCTCTTTATTTCAGCCAGATAAAATCTACATGGCGAAGTGTCAAATCAAGCGATGTACATGGAAAGAAGCGCTTGAAAGGGTTGCTGCTGCTACAGCTATTGCAATGTGCCGACAAGACAAGTTGACGCCAACTTACAACAACCCTATAAATGAGTGACACCCCTCCGCAAAAAAGTCACTTTTACTCAATTCTTGCAAATTCAGAGTGGCTTCTTTCATAAAATCAAAGAATCTTAGTGTTGGATGAAACCTCTGAAGGGCCACCTTGTCAAAGCCTATCCTGCCATGCAAAAGCATTCTTGAAAGACACCTATCTATCAGGATATATTGCTCCTGTCGTATCCATGTACCAGCATATGTAATAGTATAGCTGCATCAGATTTAAAAAGATAGGGCTTGGTGAGCGCTATTGTGTATCCATTACTAATTGCTACCTGCAACTCTATATATGGTTGTAGCTTTTAAAGTATCTCAAGGCTCCCAACGGGTATAGTGTATATTATCTGTTCATGGGGAAGAACTTCACATGGAAAAGCAGCTGTAATGGCCAATTTATAGTGGACGTAAGGAAAGGAAGATCAAAGTGTGTGTGGGGGAATGAAATAACAATAAGTCATTATGAGAATACATAGATAAGGTGACAGGAGTTTGACCGCTCTCCCATGATGAAGGGTATGGAAACAACTGTAAGCCTGGGAAACTGCCTGTGCTGGTGTGGTGACTTGACGTGCAAGACTTTAACTAATCTGCAATATGTGTGCCAAAAGTTGCATGGCAAGATATAAAGTCTGTAAACAACTCTGATCCTTCAGTCTTGTTGCTGGGTTGCTTTTCTAAACAAACACTTCTGTTTGAAACTATGAGCACAGTTTTTGAGAGCAAGTTAGCCAGAACAGGACAACATTCAGCCTTTGTTGAAAGACCTCTGAAGACTTTAAAGCCTTCTAATGGTAGTGGTAATAGCAGGGGCAGTTTTACTTTTTGTCTCACAGCTCTTGGTCCTAAGCCTTGCCACCAAGGACTTGTTGAAGCAAGCCAGCATCACAACTCAAGAGAAAATATCACATTCCTGTTCCAGTTTCAGAATTCCCATAGACCTCTGGTGGATCACTGCGTGAACACTAGTGGATGAACATTCAAAGACATAGTCATGTTAGTCTGTATCAGTATACAAACATACTGTATTTGCTGGAGTATAAGACACACTTCCCCCCAAAAAATGCCTTCTGAAAAGGGGGTGTAGCTTATACATAGGCAAATATAGGTAACTCCTGCCGGGCCTAAACGTAGAGGAAGGCGAGGGGAGTGAAAGGAGTTCTCGTGCAAGTACCTGGGTGGGGAGAAGAAGACTTCTCCCCACCCAGGCAATGTGTTGGCGGGGATTTCTCCCCACGCCAGCAATGGGGGAGAAAGGAGCTCCTTCCCCCCATCTTTCTTTTCCTTTTTGCCTGAGAGGGTACTGAAAAATTTTTTCCTAAAGAATACAGTCTGGCAATAGGGTGCATTTTATACGCTGGTGCATCTAATATGTTGGCAGGTACAGTATTTTGTAGCACCTTTGAGACTAACTGGAAGAAAGATGTTTGCAGCAGAAGCTTTTGCAGACCGGGCCTACTTCATCAGATGTATCTGACCAGTTTCTCAAAGGTGATACAAGATCCCTTGGCACACTAGCGGATGAGTATTTGGTTGGCCCAACTAAGCTGTTTATTCTCCCATTGGCTTGTTTTAGTCATCCATGGTTAAGATTAACCACAGTTTGTTCAAAGTTGCATCTGGGGCAAGCTGTGGTCAATCAACCATGTACAAACATTAGAAGAACAATGTGCCATTCCAAAGTCCTCTCTAGTTCAGCAGTCTGTTCCTTCAGTGGTCAGTAAGGCCCTTTTCACAGGACGTTGTTGTCCTGCCATAGGGGCTGGAGAAGCATGGGACTGTGACAATGGTTACGTATGACATCATTGCAGTCCCATCCTTCTCTCATCCCTGGGCGGCATGATCATGAATTAAATCACTGATGAGTTTTCCCCGTCAATGACCCATGACTGTGCTGCCATCCAGCACTTAAATGAATGTAAGGAGCATGGTGTCTAGATCAAGGGAGGTAATGGTACCACTCTACTCTGCATTGATTAGACTTCATTTGGAATACTGTGTCCAGTTCTGGGCACCTCAATCCAAGAAGGATATCGACAAGCTGGAGCATGTCCAGAGGAGGGTGACCAAAATAGCGAAGGGTCTGGAAGCCGTGCACTGTGAGGAGTGGCTTAGAGAGCTAGGGATGTTTAGCCTGATGAAAAGAAGGTTATGAGGGGACATGATAGCCTTGTTTAAGAATTTGAAGGGATATCATGTCAAGGAGGGAGCGGGCTTGTTGTCCACTGCTCCAGAGACTAGGACAAGGAGCAATGGATTCAAGCTGCAGGAAAGGAGATTCCACCTGAACCTCAGGAAGAACTTCCAGACAGTCAGTGCTTTCCAGCAGTGGAATAGCCTGCCTGGGAGTGTGGTGGAGTCTCCTCCTTTGGAGGTTTTTAAGCAGAGGCTGGATGGCCATCGGTTGGGAATGCTTTGGTGTGTGTTCCTGCATAGCAGCCCCTGTGGTCTCTTCCAATTGTAGCATTCTATGATTCTAAGGACAGGACTGTGACAACGGTTACGCATGACATCATTGCAGTCCCCTCCTTCTCCCTTTTCCAAGTGGGACGACCATGACAATTGTGTGGAGAATTGAATCACTGATGAGTTTTCCCTGACCATGACCCGTGATTGTGCTGCTATCCAGCACTTAGCTGGTGTGTGGAGACTCCGGAAGCACGATGGCTGTGCTTCATGCCCCAACGCAGCCTGGGACAGTACTTGGCTGCACAGAGACAGCCTGTGTGGAAGGGAGTGCTTCTTTCATGCTCCCTTCCTGGCAGAGCTGGTGCTGGGATCCCCACAGGATGCCGCTGGAATAGGTAAGGTGTGAAAAGTGCCTAAGAGATAGCCACAGGAAGCCCACCCAGGTGGGTACAGGCAGGAAGCCCATCCAGATGGGTGATCCTCTGCTCACGGTCTCCCCAGCAAGTGTTGCAGAGAGGCCTCCTGTCTCTGAGCATGGAGAGAGCGTTTAGCCATCATGATTGGTAGCCACTTACAGCCTTATCCTTTATGATTTGTTTAATTCCCACTTAAAGCCATCTAATTTGGTGGCCATTGCTACATCTTACAGTTGCAAATGCCACGGTTTAACTATGGTCTGTGTGAAGAATTGCTTCCTTTTATCTTTCCTGAATCTCTCACCACTTAACTTCATTGAATGATGCCTTTGGGCTCTAGTATTATAAGAGAAGGAGACATATCTCTCCCTATGTAGTCTCTCATCCACTGGTGATTTACGTAACTTTAAATTGGGTAATGAAGACATAGAAATAGTTAAAGATTTTTCTGTGCCTTGGTTCAATTATTAACCAAAATGGAAATGGTAGTCGAGAAATCAGATGAAGAGTATGACTTACAAAGGCAGATTATGAAGGAACTAGATTAGATCCTCAAGTGTAAAGACATATCATTAAATACTAACGTCATCATCATTTGTGACATAGTATTTCTGATTTCTATGTACGGCTGTGAAACCTGGATTGCAAAGAAAGCTGACAGGAATAAAATCAACTGCTTGGAAATGTGGTGCTGGAGGAGAGTTTTACGGGTACTATGAACCAATAAAAGGACAAATGAATGATTCCAAGAGCAAATCAGGCCCCAACTCTTCCTAGAAACCATGATAACTCAGCTGAGGCTGTTGTACTTTGCACATACTCTGGAAACCATGAAGCCCTATGAGGGAGCTGGGTATGTTTAGCCTGGAGAAGAGAACATTCAGAGGGAAAATGATAGCTATGTTTAAATATCTGAAGGGGTGTCATATAGAGGATGGACCCAGCCTATTTTCAGCTGCTCCAGAGACTAGGACATGGAGCAGTGGCTTCAAGCTTCAGGAAAAGAGATTCCATATAGACATTAGGAAGAACCTCCTGCTAGGAAGGAACAGTTCGACTGTGGAATACGCTGCTGTCTGGGAGTGTGGTGGAGTCTCCTTTGGAGGTTTTCAAACAGAGGCTGGATGCCCATCTGTTGGGAATGCTTTGATGGTGTTTTCCTACATGACAAAACAGGGCTGGACTCAATGGCCTTTGTGGTCTCTTCTAACTTTATGATTCTATGATTTTATATCATGAGATGGCATGACACATTTGAAAAAAGGAAGGTGAGAAACAGTAAGTGGATAGACTCCAATAAAGCCGGGGCCGCCCTGAGTTCATAAGACCTGAGCAGGGTGTTTGATGTCTGGGGCTCTTCAAGGTCTCTCATTCAAATGATTGCTGTAAGTCAAAGTTGACTTGATGGCAAATAAAAACAACAATAAATTGAGTCTCTCCACACCAGCTCTTAGCCGTCTCCCCTTACTTTGCTTTTGTTTAAACTCTACATGTTATAACCTTCCTCGCGTATTGTAATTGTTCCAGCTCCATGATCATTTTGCTCGTTCTTTTCTTAGCACAATAATATTCTTTTCGATGCTTGGCAGGCAGAATCGTACACAGTACAATGGGTTTGTATGAAGCTTCCAGTGGCTGCCTTTCAGCAATGCTGGAGGGGAGGGGAAAACGGACGTGTACCAGAGGAAAGCTTGCCATGATTGGTTCCCATAATTATCAGCCATAGTTTGTCATTATGTCTGAGTGCAGCCTGTGCATGTTTGTGTATGAGATTGGAATGCAAACCGGATGTTTGAGTGACGCACACTGTGTACAACGAGTGGAGTAGGAGAGGAAGTGGAGGGGTAACGGAGGCAAGGTAATCAGCCCAAGAGACACACACCCCGCAGCATAAAAAAAGCATACATCTCCACACTTAATGTCAGGAAGTCTGGTGGGGGGATTCTAATTGGGAGAAAATGGATGTTTACAAGCAAATTCAAATCCATGGCACATCATATGAGCTCTGATGATTCAGAGAAGTTCATGCCACGCTGGGTGCCTGGATGATGATGGAAAAAACCAAACGCAGAAGGAGGTTTTGTAGTTTGCAAAAGCTTCAGATGCTTAATAGAAATAAAGTATCTCAGGTAATTGACCCCACATGCCTCTGCCTCTTTATCCAAAAGCAAAAAGACTTGTTTCTCTTTCTCTCTCCTTTACCACATAGTTTATTACCAAGACTCTCCAAATCTGTAGTTTTGACTCCCTTGCAAAGATTATCTGACTCTATAGCAGCTTTCAGAGGTGGGCCAGAATGGTGGGGAGAGGGGAGCCTGAGAGGTTGGCTGGCTTCTTTCTGCCAGATTTTCCCCATATACAGCCAAAAATCACAGGTGTGCACCACATGAGAAACTGATGATAATGGAATACCTGCCATCTCTAGCCTTGGAGATGTAGTGGGGAGCTGATGCTCAGACAGCTATTTTCCAGAGCTTTGCCCATTAAACAGTCTGTAGGTGAACACTGCAGGAGGCTCAGGTACTGTCGTGGATCTCAGTGGAAGAACTGCACAGAAGAGGTCTTCTCTTGTGCAAATCTGCTTCAGAGTGGAATTGTAGAATCTGAGAGTTGGAAGACACCATCAGGGGTCATCAAGTCTAAACTCATTCTGCCATACAGGAGGACACAATAAAAGCACTTCCAACAGATGGCCATCCAGTACTGGCCCCTGATTGTACAATGCTCCTGTTGTTGGCAGCCATGTGGAAAGGGAGGAAGCATGATTTAGGTGTTTTCTTTCCCAGTGCAGCAGGGGAAGCGGCCGGCTGCACTGCGGAAGGAAGGCACATTTTGCTCACGCTACCCTTCTGCAGGCAGCTGACCGAGTGTGGAGCATTCGTGTCACACTCGCATCCTGGCAGTGGCATTGCTGGGATCACGACAGGACAACAATGGAGATGAGTAAGATTCAGAAGTGGCCACAGTTCTTCCTAATGTTTAGACGGACTCTGTTCTTGAATTTCGAAGGCATTGTTCCATGTCCTAATCTCTGGAACAGTACGAGACAGGTTTGCTCCCTCCTTAATATAACATCCCTTCAAATATTTAAGTGTAGCAATCATGTTGCCTCTTAACCTTCTCTTCTCCAGGCTAAACATACCCTGGTCCTCAGAGGGTGCATTTTGCTGTAACCCACCAAAGGATTCGGACTGCAAAGTAATGTCTGAGTCCTATGTGGACCCCAATGAATATCTACTGTGATGAAGGGCTTGTGGAGGACTGTAAGCCCTCTTTGTCTGTAGGTTTATTGCTGCATCCCTTTTGCCTGCTTTGTATACGCAGTTAATCATCATTCTATTGTACCCGTGACTTCCTTTCTGTTTGACAGAGCCTCAAATCTAGTTGGCTGGGATCTGACTGGATCAGGACCCCAGAACTGTTACAGTTGATGAGTTCACTTCTCCCTGCAAGGTTAGCTTGGCTTATTTTCATAACCCATCTCAACTGGTAGCTCTGTAAACACCATTCCTGCACTTAGCAGGACGTATATGAATTGGACATGTATGAAGCACAGATCAGCTCAAAAGCTGGTCTCTGCCTGGCAGAAGCTCTCTAGGGTACTGGTAGACTGATCCCTCAAATTTCCCAAAGCCTTCTCCTTTTCCTTTATCTCCATGTATCTCCAGATTTTGGGGCTTGTGGGGTGGGGGTGGAATCTGTATATATTTCACAGTGTATGTTTTTCAAACGATTGGACACAAGCACTCATTGGCTAATGGATGCATTTTAGAGAGGCATTGGTGCTTTTGGGCATTTTTTGAATGTGATCACATGTTAAAAGCATTCCTTTTGTGTGTGTGTGTGTGGAACACATTGCAATATTCAGATTTGTTGAGGAAGAAGGTGATGTTATGGTGAGAAAGTTGAGGACTGCAGCATGGTGTGGAACTTAGTTGAGTTCAGGAAAAAAAAAGAATAAGAATAGATGCAATTGGTGGAGTCTCCTTCTTCAGAGGTTTTTAAACACACGGTGGATGGCCATCTGTCAGGCGTGCTTGGATTGTGTGGGATTGGATTGGATGGGCTTTGGGGTGTCTTCCAGCTCTAAAATCCTAACTGTAGCAGAATAAACTGAGTATAATGAACCAGCCTAGAGTCATCTGTGTTTAAAGTGAAGCCTGTAAATACAATTTGGATTTAATATTTAACATTCAAATTTGTATTTAATAAATATGCATGGTGCTTATGCAGATTTGGCCCAGTGACTGGCGAGAAGCCTTTTCTCCATGTTCCAGCTGCCATTGCTCTGGCCTCAGAGGGAGAGGAGTAGCCGGCAGCTGCTGGACCTAATCCCCTTCTCCGCTGTTGTTTCCTTTTCCTTATGTGCCATGCTTTAGTTAGAATGAAAGCCTGTGGGCAGGAACCATCAACTTACTGACTTACAAGCCACCTGGGAGCCTTTTTGGCTAAAGGGCAGGGTATAAATACTCCAAATGCATACATAAACACATGCAGACGTACATACCTGCGTACAGTGTAAATGTATTGTTTAACCACTGCCTGAGTTCATTTTTGTCAGGGGATTCACAGCCATGTACCAACAGAGAGAGAAAGAGGCAGTGTGGTGTAGTGATTTGAACATTGGGCTATGACTCTGAAGACCAGTGTTTCGTTCCCTGCTTAGCTATGGAAACCCACTAGGTGACCTCAGGCAAATCACACACTCTCAGCCCCCAGTAAACCCCCTGACAGGTTTGCCTTAGAGTCGTCATAAGTCAGAAATAACTTGAAGGCACATGACAATAACAACCACAAGAGACCTGAAGAAACATGCCTACTCAGTTGTGTGGTAACCTTAGGCCACTTAAGATAACCTTAAGTAGATTCTGGAGAGCCAGTTGTGGTGTAGCAGTGTGAGTGCTGAACTATGACTCTGGAGAATCATAGAATCATAGAGTTGGAAGAGACCCCACAGGCCATCGAGTCCAACCCTCTGCTATGCAGGAACACCCATCAAAGCATTCCCAACAGATAGCCATCCAGCCTCTGCTTAAAAACCTCCAAAGAAGGAGACTCCACCACACTCCAAGGCAGCGTATTCCACTGACGGACAGCTCTGGCCGTCAGGAAGTTCTTCCTGAGGTTCAAGTGAAATCTTCTTTCCTGCAGCTTGAATCCATTGCTCCTTGTCCTAGTCTCTGGAGCAGTAGAGAACAGGACTGCTCCCTCCTCGACATGACATCCCTTCAAATATTTAAACATGGCTATCATGTCCTCTCTTAACCTTCTCTTCTGCAGACTAAACATGCCCAGCTAAACATACCCAGAGACCAGGCTTCAAGTCCCTGTTCGCCCACGGAAACCCTCTGGGTGACCTTGGGCAAGTCACAGTCTTCTCTCAGCCTTACAGGAAGGCAAAGGCAAACTTCCTCTGAATAAATATGGCCAAGAATACCCTGTGATAGGGTCTCCATAGGGTCACCATGAGCTGGATATGACTTGAAGGCACACATAACAACAACCACTATCACAATAAATGGGTTCTAATAATGTGGGTGCCTAGATCCCTGCATAAGTGAGGGTTACCGGAAAGTGAGCTTGGTCAAAGGCTGTGTAAGAAGATGGAGGGACTCACCGAGGCAGAACTTACAGACTTGAAAAGACAGGAAAGCCTTCTTCGTCAGGCTGATGAGGCCAGGAGGAGCCAGCCATGCATGGGAGGACAGAAGACAACTCTCCTGTGCAGAGATGTCGACACCAGCGACTGGAAGAGGCTGTATTGAGCTGCCTTGCAAGAGCTGGCTGGAAGAAGGATTTATAGGAGAAGGGTGTGACACTGTAGGTTTATTTCCAGTCTCTTAAGCTGACTTCCAGCCTTGCAAGACTGGAAATTCCCTCCCAGTGTTTTACTAGGGTTCTTGCCAGCCTTCCAAAGCTGACTTCCACGCATGGAACGACTGGCAATCTCCCCAACTCTATCAGGTATGCTGCCACCACCCCCCTGAATTAAGAATCATTTGGACAGGACAGGAGGGACCCTGCCCAATCTCTAAGCGTAAGGATCTTCCACCTCCCCCTCCCCCTGAGTGAGAGGTCCTATGTAGCGTGTGCCAACCCTGGCATGGAAATGGAGAGAAACGGAGGTTTATAAAAGTGTTTTAATCAAGGCATGCAAATAAACAATATCACACTTGGGAGACTCCCCTTCTCCCAGGTACACTTGGTTACAAGAATTTACAAAACAAATATAACAGCACAGATACATTCTTAAGATCAGCCAACTCCCAAAATAACAACATCCCTAACGCGACTAACTACTTATTTCTAGTTACTCACAATTAGGTTATAGGCGTAGATGGTCTAAAGGAGGAGAGAGGGGGGGTCCAGGAGACAGAGCATGCTGCCAGCTCAACTGGGCCAGCTCTCCCCTCTCTCTTTCTCTCTTTCTGTCTCTCTGTCTCTATCCACATGGCCTCTCAGAAGTTTTATATTTTCTCCCTTGGAAGGATCTGGAAGCCTCTCCAAGATGCCCACCTCTTTTCCTTTTGGTTGGTCAATTCTCACCTTGTGACCTGTGATGCTGACCCTTTCCTTTTGGTTGGTCAACTCTCACCCTGTGACCCTTGATGTAATCCTAACATCTCATTAACCCTTGGTTTACCTGAAGAGGGAAGTATCTCCCTTTGATAAGCCTAGATAATGGGAAACCCCATTATCACTAAGGGGAAGTAGGCAGAAAAGGTGGAAGGCTCAGATCTGAGATCAGTGAATGACTTTTTAAAAAACAAATATGCAAGCTGAGCAAGTAAAAATGCAGACAGATGAATCTGTGATTACTTTTTAAACAGTGCTTCCAATACACTAGTATACTCCTCACTAAGATGCCTCCTCTTCAGCGAGCAGCTGAATTCAAGACTTAAGGACATCAAAGACCATTGAGGAAGCATCTTCTACTAGACATCAGTGTTCAGTGTGGAGACATCTTCAGCAGCCAAACGCAAGACTTAAGAACATCAAAAACCATTGAAGAAGCATCTACTACTATACATAAGTGTCCCTGTGGAAACATCTCTGGCAGCCAAACTCAAGGCTTAAGGACATCAAAAAACATGGAAGAAGCATCTTCTACTAGACATCAGTGTCCAGTGTGGAAACATCTTCAACAGCCAAAATCAGGACTTAAGGACATCAAGAACCATTGAGGAAGCATCTTCTAATCCATATAGGTGTCCAGTGTGGAAACATATCCAACAGCCAAATTAAACCTAAACAAAGGACTAAGTAAAAACAAACTAATCTCTACACTTAATTAAACATATCAGCAAGAATTAAGCTAGTGGTAGATAAAACTGAAAAGAAGTCCCAGCTTTGTTGAGGAGGAATAATTGAGGAGCCATTTTGCACCTACCCCCCAGCTATTTTTCTTATCTCGTGGAACACTTGGAGCAGTTTCCGACTCGCAGGTGTGAAAACAGCAGTGGATTTTCCACCCTCTTCTTTGCTTTGGAGATTCTCCACAGCAACTTGTGCCAAGTTCCCACATAACTCCTGGTGAAACAATCCAATGCACTGGAGTGGGCCAACGAGTCCACGGGATGCTATTTATAACCCAGATGCCATTTAAGAGATAAGCCAGGGGAATTTAAACTGGATTTAAGCTAAGCAGTTATCTGTGACCGGCGGACACAGTGTGTATTACATTAGATTTACCCGAGAATGAGATGGAGAGGGAATTAAAATAAATAAAGGAAGAAGGATACCTGTTGCCAAAGCAACCATCCAGAAACACAGTGGCATTTTTTCCCTGCTGCCGTTAGCACTGTGGTGAACAGCTGCAAAGTGTCCCCCCCCCTCCTTTCACTCCACTGACATCCCAGGAGTGCCATGAGCATAAATACGTCTTCAATCTCCATTTGGAGAAGAAAAAGTGAAGCATGCAGTTGCAGTGTTGAACAGTCACAGTAAATCCGGATGAGGGGCTTTGTTGAATATCTATACCAGCCACCCACCACTTCGCTGGGAACAGCTGCAGCTTCTATCTTTTCTAGGAGGGCTTGGGACAAGCGGCAGTGTTGAAACTGGAACTGGCTTGAACCTTCTGGCTCTCTTTGAGTGTGCTGGTTTGTGTAGAGCTTGGCACAGTCAAATGTTCCCAGACCTCCTGCCACCATCATATATGTGGATGTGGTCTAGTGAGGGCCCAAGAGGGATGGAAGAAGAAAGATTGGTCTCCTTTCCCACACTTGAGGAACAGGGTTTTCTTATTCTTATCAACATATCTAGACAGCCTGAGGGGATTTTAATACCTCAGGGAGGATGTGCACCAAAGTCAAATGGACATTATGGCTGGAATCCTCTAGGTTTGTCCCACCCAGAGCAGACCTGCTGGATTAACTGTTGAATAGTGAGTCAATGTCTAGGTAAATCCATTTGATTAAATGGATTTGCTCTAGTCTGGACTAACAATGGGAATCCGGCCAATGTATTAAAGTAATGTCAGGGTTCAGTAAAGTAATAGTGCCCAATGTTGTTGCTTTCAATCATTATACCATCAATTGTGTTCAGACCAGAGAAAGACAACCAAAATTGTCAAAGGCCTGGAAACCATGAAACCCTATGAGGAGTGGCTTGGGGAGCTGGGCATGTTTACCCTGGGGAAGAGAAAATTAAGAGGTGACATGATAGCCATGTTTAAAAGAAAGGATGATTTTAAAAGGAGGTTTTTAAACAGAGGCTGGATGGCCATCTGTCAAAGGGAGTGCTTTGATTGTGTCTTCCTACATGGCAGAAGCGGGTTGGACTGCATGGCCCTTGGGGGTCTCTCCCAACTATATGATGGTATGATTCCATGTTACCAGCAAGTGATGTAACTTGCTCTCTGAGACCCTGCATGGTGTGTGCACAGCATAACTGTGCATTCGAAACTTCATGCTCTCACCTCCCCAGACAGCTAGCAAGGCCCATGATTGCAGCTATGCTCATTAAATGTCCTGCAGGGCAAAAAAGGAGGGAGGGAGATCCCTGAACTGTGGGTACTAACTCTCATAACCATTAGGGTTTTCTAGAAGGAGATGCCATTCCTCTGCCTCTCTCACTTATGAATTGCAGTGGGAATGAGAAGCAGTCTTGCTGCTTGGTTGCCTGCCAGTTTGTCTTCCATAGCAGGTCCTGCTGGACTTGCCAGCTGCTGGGGATGTGCTGAAGCTTCTGGGATGGGAGCACAGTGTCTAGGTCAAGGGAAGGGATAGTCCCACTCTATTCTGCTTTGGCCAGACCTCATCTGGAATCCTGTGTCCAGTCCTGAGCACCACAGTTCAGGAAGGATATGGACAAGCTGGAAGGTGTCCAGAGGAGGGCTAATTGTATATTAGCTGAAGATTGTTCAAAATCATATGTTTTGGAGGGGGTAAAATATGACATAAAGATAAGGTGCTTGTTCAGGAAGTACTCAGAATAGCTGATGGTTCATAGAACCCTAGAGTTAGAAGGGGCCATAAAAGTCATCTGCCATCTGTCCAATCCCATTCTGCCAGGCAGGAAGACACAGTGAAAATACCCTTCAGAGGTGGCCATCCAAGCTCTGTGTAAAGAGCTTCCAAGATGGACATCATACCATGTTTGGTGTCCTTAACCAAGGAGGCTGATTTGTATAGCATAAGAGATGTGTGGGAGGAGAAGGAGGGGAAGAAGAAGAAGAAGAAGATGATGATGAAGAAGAAGAAGAAGAAGAAGAAGGAGATGGAGATTACCACCCCACCTTTTGCAAGAGTTGGACTCCAGGTGGCTTCTAAATTGAAATGATTACAATATAGTTTAAAGCATGCAAAAAAGTCAACGGTAAAGTAGAATGAAACTACTAACTATCAAAACTATTCAACACATATGCTACAGATTTATAATGCTGAGAGAGTCTCCCTCCCTCCCTCTCTCTGTCTCTCCACTCCTTTCTTCTTTCCTTGTTATGATAATAGAGTTTGAGGTCACCCCCTAAAAACTGATAGGAAGTAAATTTAGGACAGAGGAAAGAAAGCACTGCTTTATGTCACCCATAACTAATGGATGGAATGCGCTGTCACCCATAACTTAGATGGCTTTCGAATGAGACGGGATACATTTATGAAGGTGGACAGTAGTGATGTACGAATCAAAGGTAATCCACACTACATGTGTTTCAGCAGCTCAGGTGCTCTCATCTGCTCTGTCTCCTGCAGAGCACACTTTCTGCATGTTCCTCCACAGTCGATCTGGGAAGAAAACAATGCTCAAAATAATATGCATTTTTCTACAAGACATACTAACATAAAACCACTTATACACATCTTTATACATTCAAATTTTCCCCCTTCTCTTACATTTCCATCTCTTTTATCATCACTCATCTCTTTCCAAAGTAACACAGTGTTTACCACAGGTATATATGTAAAACTATGTAAACATCTCTGTGAATTTTAACAGCAGCAGATTCTTAACTGGTCACAGATTCTGTTGAGGCAAAGCAATCTAGAAGCACAATAATGCCATCCCTTTGGAACTGGGAAAAATTGCATACCAGCAAATCCCATAGTGGATTTTGCCAGCATGCCTAGTAGACAGATCCAGGAACAGGTACTGAGGCAAGACAGATAAATGCAACCTCCATTTTCCAAGACAGTACATGACTGGACACCAGAGTCTGGGAAAAGAACAACAAGTGAAGATCATCTCCATAAAGGAGACTTGCAATGAAAGGAAGTGATGTCAGATCACTTCAGGTTTCACCTTATGGTGTTTTTTTTTTTTTTTTGAGGGGGGAGAGCTTTTGGGTATATGTGTTTTGGGGACTTGGGAACTTATGGGAATAAGGGAAAGTAAATGTGTGGGTTTGGGGCAACTTTGGAGAGAGACAAATCATTCCCCCTCATTGTAAAAAATGGTTTGGGATGGGGACCTTCTTCTGCAAGTCTCTGGAGCTGTGTGGAAAAATGGGGTTGGGCCCATGTGCAACCCACACATGGCCTTCCCCATTGTTGTCTTATAGCTTCTTGGTGGGATCTGTGGGCCAGATGGGTTTAGTTGGTCTTACCCAACTTCTTCTTCTCATATTCCTATGATGCTAGAACCAGAGTTGGAGAAGTTGCTTCATTTGGACTCAGAGTTCCTGAATCCTATTGGCAAAGCTGTCTGCACATTTCTGCAACTTGGAGTCCAAAAACTGTAACATTTCCCCCCATACCCAAAAATGACTAGAATACAGTCTGCGATTTTTGAGCTGCAACTGTGACATCTTCTGTGAAAGAACCTGAGTCCACTCAGTACATCATGAGCATCCCTAAAAACATGACATCCCAGGACTGATTAAGTGTCTTAAGCCATCTCGCCAGCCACCTGCTGAAACCCTCATTTTAGAAACAAAAGTCTGGATTTTTGCCTGCCGGCCACAGAGATGTTCTCAGTGGTTCATTGCAGACATTATTATTTCAGGGTGCATACAGTTCTTTTTGCTCAATGGCTTAGCTGAGGCATCCAAATCTCAACTAAATAAACAGAGATATGCATGAGTTTGATGCCTGCACAATCTGTCTTCCTGCTGTGCTTTTACTGTTTGTTTTTATATGTGTCCCCTTTGGGGCTCTTCCCTTCTTAGTGCGCAACAATTCAACCAGAACAGCTTCAATTAATCATAGGAGTGCATCCTGTTATTACTTTCAAGCAGAGTAGACTCACTGAGGCGGCTTTATCAATGTCCTAACTCACCTTTCAATGATTTATTGGATCTACTCTCATTGGAACTATCACAGAATCCTACAGTTGGAAGAGACCCCAGGGGCCATCCAGTCCAACCCCATTCTGCCGTGCAAGAAGACACAATCAAAGCCATCCTGACAGATGGCCATCCACACTGTTCAAAAACCTCCAAAGAAAAAAATTCCACCATACACCAAGACACTGTATTCCACTGTGGAACTACTCTTACCATCAGCAAGTTCTGGGATGCCTTGTTTCTGAGAAACCCATGTGAACTTCTAGAGACCATGGCATTCCTTTCTAAGTGCTCACAGAATGTCTGTTTAACGATCTGTCCTAGACTCTTTCCTGATATCAAAGTCAGGCTGACTGGGTGATAATTGCTTGGGTCTTCTCTCCCTGCCCCCTTTTTGAAGATGGAGACAGAATTGGCCTCTTCCAGTCTGCTGGGACTTCTCCTATCCTCCAGGAATTCTCAAAGATTATTGCTAGAGATGCTGAGATTACTTTTGTCACTTCTTTTAATACCCTTGGATGTAGTTCATCTGACCCTGGTGACTTGAATTCATTTAGGGTAGCCAGATATTCCTGTATTACTTCTTTACCTATTCTGTGCTATATTTCATCTATTGTATCATCTGCTCCATTTTCCCCTGATTGAGCACTGTTTCCCTTTTGGAAGAAGACTAAGGGTCTTTCCACACTACACTGTTCTAGTGCTATTATTCCACTTTCAACATCCTATGGAATTCTGGGACTTGCAGTTTAGGGAGGGACATTTAGAACTCTCAGCCAAACAGCTTTTTGGCCTCAGTAAACTAGAAACCCCAGGATTCCACAGGATGTTATAAGTGGAATAATAGCACTAGAACAGGGTAGTGCTGCAATGGCATTTGTCTCCTATTAACATTTCACCATCTTCTCCCTGCTGTGGCCCTACCATTTCCTTGTTCTTTTTGCTACAGGCATAACCCTGCTCAAAAAAGCCCTTTTTATTGTTTTTAACCTCTTTAGCAGTCCAATACAATCCCAGCCATAGTTCCTCATAATGTTAATACCAGAAAACTATAGCTCCCAGGATTGCAACAAACCAGGATCTTAAATCAATGTCAAACCATGGTTTATTGCATAGCCAGTTTCCATTTCAGACATAACAATACACTATGGTTTACTGAAGACTCCCCATCCCTATTAGGATATTATTAAATGTGTTGTAAGGTAAACATATTGGTGAGGATCTAAAGCATATTTACTAAATTTTCTCTACTTCTTCAGAAAGAGTGTTTTGATCCATCCAGCAGCCTATTAAAAAAAGCGCCAACTACAGTGGTGTTTTTCTCACCCTTGCTTCTTTTTCCATCACTCTAATGATGAGTGAAAATGCTGTGAAAGATAAAGATAAAAATGGAGCAAGTATAGAAGGAAAGGATTATTGATTAAGAGATATCAATAGTCCACCTATGGTTTTCAGAAGCTTCATTGAAACAGAGCAACAGCAGTCATAATTTCTTCAAAAATTATTTGTTCAATTTGAGAAAAAATTGTTTTGAAAATCCCAGTGGTTCTGTAAAAATGTGGGGGGAAAAAACCCTCTCACCTTTTCACGCAGGAGGATTTTTTTTAATTTTCCTTCTCAATAATGAGATCAGTGGAGATTTATACGCCTAATACGAGGCAGAGAATCAGGGTTACTCAAAGTTCTGAATTTAGTGTGCTCTTTCCTGCTCATGTGCTTATTTATTCCAGATTGATAATGTCTTAATAAAGCTCCTGCATTAATCCTGGCACCCCGAGAAAACAGGAGGAAATATACAAGGAGAGTTTCCAAGGGGAAAAAAAAGTACACGACAAATTACAAGAAAGAAGCTTCAGAAAAGTTATTAGGAAGAATTTCCTGACAGTAATGGCTGTTCAGTGTTGGAAATGATGATGAAGATGGTGATGATGATGTTGATGATACCCAGAACTGTAGAGCTTGAAGAGATTCCAAGGATCATCCAGTTCAATCCCCTTCTGCTATGTAGGAAGACACCATCAAAGCACTTCTGACAGATGGCCCTCCACCCGCTCACCACCACCGTGCACCTGCTCGCCATCCCTCTGCACCCGTTCGTCAACCCCTTTTGATTACTCACCATCCACCGTGCCCGCTTGCTCACCACCCCACTGTTACCCTGATTTCTGGGGTCACTTGGTGGACACCTCAATGTGCTCCACATGATGGGGAATGGAAACTAGCCAGAGCACAAGCCAAGCACCATACGAGAGGCAGGGTAACCTAGCGAGATCTTTCACCCAATTTTTACGGGGTCAGGCTAAGCCAAAAACCAAGCAAAATTGTCTAATAAATGATTTTATTAAAAATAAAGACTTACACACATACACACTTACGCACTCACTCACTCAAGACTTAGCGAGAAATAAAAAAATTGGATAGCGGGCTTTGGAGGGTTACAGCTGGGGAATACTGCACCAGGTGCTGAAGTCCAGAGGTCTGAGACAGCAGTGGAGAGAGAGATAAGACTCAGCACGTGGAGGGCTGAGGGGATAGCTCAACAGACGGAGTGACGGTCTGCTGGGAAGCCGGGAGCAATCCAAAGAGCCGCTCAAAAACTGGGTCTGTTTATGGGGGAAAAGGTACCTGGAGGGCTAATCCTTTCCTGGGGAGAACAATAGGTCGAGGAGCTAGAACAAAGCTCCAATATGTCAACGTCCTTTGCATGATTGGCTTTGCCGGGGTTGTCAAAGCCTCGGCTGTATGCAAATCATCCTCGCTTGATGGGCTGTTTGTCAGATGCGTTAATCCCTTCAAGCTGGTTCCTCTGGGCTGAGGACCCTTTGTGTATTTTATGTTTTACATGTCTGGAGGTCTCCTGGGGCTACGTGACTATAGGTTTACTGGCCTGACTGGGTTTTTCCTGTTTTCGGCCTTTCGACAGTGCCTGCCTACGCGCTCGTTTGGTGGATGTCTCAAGCATGTGGAAATATTTTTAACATTAAATTGTAGACCCCGGGATAGGGTCTACCTACTGCAGTAACATCGCTGTGCCTCTCCGAGCCTCCCCACCATCTCCTTGTGCCTCTTTGCTCTCACTCGACCATTTTCTGTGGAGAGGATGATGTTTACTATACCAGAAAGCATGAATTTAGCACAGAGTAAGTACTGAGCAACAGTACCTTCTGTGTAACAATATTTTCTGCACAGAAGATAACATTTTTTCTTCTATTGGAGGATTCATGCAAGAATTTCCAGGAAATAAAGTTGTCTGTCTACTGATTTGAGACCATTGGTCCATTTAAGTTGGTTCGTCTTCCCAGCCTGGAGGGTCTTTTCAGAATTTCAGACGGGTTCCATCCCAACCACATCTGCAGAGGCCTCTCCACTGAAGCAGAAAGGACAGGAATAGAGGAAGAGGGAGCTCCT
Organism: Iguana delicatissima; assembly: GCA_948472985.1. Taxonomy (NCBI): domain Eukaryota; kingdom Metazoa; phylum Chordata; class Lepidosauria; order Squamata; family Iguanidae; genus Iguana; species Iguana delicatissima. The sequence goes on from CAOKZL010001605.1 coordinate 61,625, forward strand.
TTCGCCTCCCACCCTTCGTGTTCTTTCTGCCACGCCAGGGAGGTTCCCCCACCCAGGTAGAAATGACAGGAACGGGGGACAGGGTACTAATTTTTTTTCCCTAAAGAATATAATCTGAAAATACAGTGTGTCTTATACGCCATTGTGTCTAATACACTGGCAAATATGGTAAAGTGTTACAATCTCTTTCATAGAATCCTAGCATTGCAAGATACACCCAAGCACCATCCAGTCCAACCCCCTTCTGCCATGCAGGAAGACACCACCAAAGCACTCCTGACAGAACAAGAAGTCATCAGAAGATATTGCTATATTTAATAACTGCAGCAAGGTTGACATATGCACAACAGTGGAAAGAAAAGAAATATATTGACATATAAGAGTGGAGGTTAAAAGTTCTGGATATGATAGAGATGGAACAATTAGCATTTCCTTCGAAGAACAAATCTATCCAGAACTTTGAAAAAGAATAGAAAGGAGTATTGGATTGGGTAAGGATATAAACGTATAAGAAATCAAAGAAGAAATAATGTAATAGCTCTTTTCTCTGTAAAAGGGAAATTATGTTTGTATTCAAAGGAAATAAGCAATTTCAGCTGGAAGATTCAAGCCTGGAAGTGCGGGGCAGGGTTACTTTTGAGATTAAACTTTTAATAAATATCATTTTAAAAAAAGAAGCACTCCTGACAGATGACTGTCCTGTCTCTGTTAAAATCTTGCAAAGAAGACTCCATCATACTCCCAGGCAGCACCATATTTCACTGTTGAACTGCTCTTACCATCAGGAAGTTTAATGTTTAGCCGTGGATTCCTGTACCGGCCATGGGATTTGGTTAGATGACCAATCAAGCCCTATGAGGAATGGCTTAGGAAACTAGGAAAAAGTTTAGCTTGGAGAAGAGAAGAGGTAATATGATATGATTTGTTGTTGTCGTCGTTGTGGACCTTCAAGTCATTCTGAACTTAGGCCATTTCTGCACTACACTCTCATAGCGCAATTATTCCACTTTCAACATCCTATGGAATCCTGGGGTTTGCAGTTTCGGGAGGGTCCGCCTGGCCCCTCCCAAAACTGCAAACCCCAGGATTCCACAGGATGTTGAAAGTGGAATAATTGCGCTATGAGAGTGTAGTGGGGAAATGGCCCAAGGGTGACCCTAAGGTGAATCCATCATGAGGTTTTCTGGGGCTGAGAGTATGCGACATGCCCACAGTCACCCAGTGGGTTTCCATGGCTGAGCGGGGAATTGAACCTTGATCTCTGGGGTCATAGTCCCAGCTTTCAAACCACTAAACTATGCTGGCTCACCATATGATATGATAGCCATCTCTTACCCTCAACAAGTTCTCCCTAACGTTTAATGTTTCTTGTAATTTCAATCCATTGGTTCTCATACTAGCTTCTAGGGCAGCAGAAAATAAGCTGATTCCTACTTCTATAGCTATTAATTCCTTCCTTCAGGCATTTAAAGATATGATATGCCAACTTTGACTACCCGAAGGAAGGTATAAATACCTGCAGAAGAAGGAACCCAGCTTGTTTTCTGCTGCTCCAGAGGCTAGAATGAAAACCAGTGGATTCAGATTACAGGAAACTTTAGACATTAGGAAGAACTGCTTTATGGTAAGAGCAGTCTTTATGCAGAAGGTGGATGGGAATCTGTCAGCTGTGCTGCAGTTGTGTATTCTTGCACAACAGGAGACTGGGTGAGCTGGATCTCCAAACTCTATGGTTCTGTGAGCCTTGGGATCCTCTCCAGCTCAGTGACTCTATGATGCTAAAAAACAAAGTGTGTGGCTTTGCATAAGGCTTGCATGCATATGTGTCTCAGCTAAGCAGAGATTTGTATGTTCCAACTGGACCGATACATTTGGCTGCTGCACAATTGGGTTAATCACAGAGGACTGGTGATTCTTAAGCTGTGGCACTGCAGAATCGCCTTGGGAAGAATCTGTCTCAAAGCCACAGAATAACTACCTTTGTGAGAGATCTCGATGCTCTTGTTTGGTTGCCAATGGGCTTGTGCCAATAGTGGGCAGGCTGCTCCCCTATGGTGACTGGAACATGGTCTCATGGTCATGGACACCAGGTGGGAGACACCTTCTATTGGTATTCTTGGACATGAGTGACCAGCGTTGCCCCAAGCAGGAGGTCATCTTGATGGCTACTATAGTTTTTCTGCACATATGGAACTGTGGTCTCAGGTGTGTGGAGGGGAAATCCCCTTTTTTCTTTGTCTACCATCTTCCAGAACCACCCAGATAGCATACCTGTGAACATGCTGGTTGGATGACTGTGGGAAATGCAGTCTGGGAAATACAAAATTGGGGATGAGATGGAATGCAACTACACTCATTTAGAAGATCTAGGAGTCTTAGTAGACCACAAACTGAACATGAACCAACCATGTGATGTAGCAGCTAATAAAGCCAATGGCGTTCTAGGCTGATCAATAGGAGTATAGTGTCTAGGTAGAGGAAATAATAGTAGCACTCTATACTGCTTTGGTCAGACCTCACCTGGAATTCTGGGTCCAGTTCTGGGCACCATGATTCAAAAAGGATATTGACAAGTTGGAGAATGTTCAGAGGAGGGGGACCAAGATGGTCAAAGGTCTGGAAACCAAGTTTTATGAGGAAGGACTTAGGGAGCTGGTTATATTTAGCCTGGAGAGGAGAAGGTTAAGAAGAGACAGGACAGTCATGTTTAAATATTGGAAGGGATGTCATATGGAAAATGAGGCAAGCCTGTTTTCTGATGGCCCAGACACTAGGACACGGAGCAATGGATTCAAACTACTGGAAATGAGATTCCGCCTAAACATTAGCAAGACCTTCCTGGTGGTAGGAGCAGTTTGACAGTGGAATACATTGCCTCAAAGTGTGGTGGAGTCTCCTTCTTTCTTTAAAACAGCCTTCTCTGTTTTAAACAGAGGCTGGATGGCCATCTGTCAGGATTGCTTTGATTGAGTACTCCTGCATGACAGAATGGCACTGGCCTGGATGTCCTTATAGTCTCTTCCAGCTCTATTATTTATGTAGTTATGCAGTAGTTGTGTAACCCCGCCTCCTTGGTGAATTTGCAACTGGGCAAGCAAACGCAAAATGAAATCTGCATGCATATTGTATGATGTGTAATATGAATCTGTGGATTAAAAATGGTGGTGACATTTGCCCCAGCTGAAAATACGTTTGATGAGCCTGTCATGGGACACCTGGGGAATGACTGGGCAAAGTATGGCTCATTCCCTAGGGGACATGGAGTAAAGGGCTGAGTCATAATAGTGAAATCATGGCAAGGGGTTGCATCATGTAAATGGCCCTGAGTAATGACTTGGAAGCAGGTGTGTATAAAAGAGGGGCATGAATGTTTACTCTGACTCTCTGACACTCTGCATCCCATATCTTTGCATTCCATCACTCTGCTCTGAAACTCTGACTCTGCTTGATGTGTCTGATGCTGAATCTCTGCCTGTGGATCTTTGTATCCTGTGTCCACTGCAACTTTGAAGAGTAAAGCCTCCAGGTATTTTGGATGACAAACTCTGTGTCCGTGAGTTTACTAACCAGTGGGTAGAGGGGTCAGAGCTGATGCTGTAGTTGGACTCTGCTACACATGCTTGTTGCTGTTTTGGAAACTCTGCTATGTTATGCTCGCCTCTGGGACACTTTTTGTCCAGAGAGCAGCAGTTCCAGGGACGATTTTGTGTTGGTGCTATAAATCAATCTCCCGTTAGAATCTACATACATGATGCACAATCCACAGTGACGCCACGTGTGCAAGTCCAGTTCCCCAACCTTGAATGGACTGTTGACATTCCACATCAGATGAAAATGTCCAGCTGCTTTTGAAAAAGAGCTTACCCATGTATAAGTCACCAAAGGTGTATGGAAGAGGTGTGTTGATTTAGATCAAACTGTCCCAGCAAATGTCCAGAATCCTTTGCTTCCAAGTTGGAATATATAATGTACAGTGGCTTTCTATGACAGAGGGAGCAAAATGAAGGCATTACCCCATCAATAAGAATTCTGAATCCCCCAAATGTCATTTTCCTCTGCTCCCCAAATCCCCAGCATTGCCAATAAATACTGAAAATTGTTCACAGCTACAACTTTTGCTTTTGTTTTGTTCACATTTCCTTGGTCACTTTGTACTTCCTCTAGAGGGAAGCAACAAGTAATTTTAGCAATTTTCTTCCCCATGTGAGAAAGCTGTAGAAAAACCACATAGTTTTCACAACTTGGGACTTATTCTGTGCAAAATTTACATGTAGCTGATTTTTAATGCAAATCAACTACATGTACATTTTGTACAGAAAATAATGTTTGCATGCAGAAATATTATTTCCTGCAGAGCAAGTGTTGTTTTCTGTTCAAATTTACCATGCACGAATTTTGCACAAACTAAGTCCCCTGTTAACAGCTTTTTCTGCGCAGGAAATAGCCTTTTCTAATATTTTCTAGTATTTCTGCACAGAAAATGTTTTCTACACAAAAGAATCATATGTAAATTTTTTGCAGAATAAGTCCCAAACTGCATAGAATTGCATTAGTCCAAGATTCCTCTTGCCAACATTTCTCAACAGTTGAAAAATATGCTTTATAACCATTTCCCCCCAAATATTTTCAAATATTCTTTCCACCCGTGCCCTTATCTTCGGTTGGCTAAACTATATTTCTAAATGCTCACCTGAAATTTTAAGATAGTACAATACTAGAAATTTGAGGACTGAAGGAAAATTTCATGGGAAGTAGGCAGAGTTCTTATTAGAGGCAATGTTCTCATTTTGTTTCCCTCAGTAACTATTCCTCTGCTATGAACCCATTTCTCAATTTCTGCATATTACAAGAATCCTGAGAGAGTGGCTCCATGTTCCCTTTCTTGACAGGAAGGCTGTTAAATTTGACGCACAAACAAGAACAAGTCGGGGAAAGTCAACATTTCCTTGCTGATTGCTTCATTGGTTTTGTTGGAGTCTTGCTGGGCTTGCAGCTTCCTTCCCTCTGCTTTTTATTTACTGAACTACTCTACCTCCATATTAACTCACTTCTCTTCACCCTTTTATTTGTTGCAGACCAGTTACTAAATCCCAAGTATGCTCAATGGAATGCTTCAAGCAGGAGAAAAAAATAAATGGAGAGAAAGGAGCTGAGAGAATGAATGAATGAAAGGAAAACCCCTGCGCACAGGAGAAGGAGAGAAGACCCTTGAAAAATGGCTGCAGCATTTTGGATGATTTTCTTTTAAATGCATGAAGAAAAGAGAGTGTTTTGGAAAGGCTGTTAATTGCAAAACACACACACACACACACACAAAACCCACAAAAAAACAAAAACCAAAAAACCCTGTGCACTTTATCACTCTATCAGCGGGTGGCAATTTGCTTCAAGAGAGGGCAGCTCTCCGGAATAGTCATTCAAGGAAACTACCACTTTGGAGCTCAACAACTTCAGCTCAGTTTATTAGCACAGCCAAAAAGACCAAGCTGGCAAGAATGACTGCAATTCCTGTCCCTGAGATGGCCCTTCATGGAGCATAGAAAAGTGCATGCATTGCAAAAGGAAAATAACCAGGAAACAGAGCCTAGAAACAATGGTTATAAGGAATATAGTTACCTGGAACTGCTTAGATGGGCAGTACTGGGGGCAAAGCAAAATCACATTTGAAAAAAGCAAAAAACAAAAACAATGGGCTGAATTTTATTTGTTAGTCCCAACTTATGCAAACCTAATAAATCAATGATTGAATTGTGAGTCAAGGTGTAAGTGAATCTTATTGATTCAATAGGTTTCCTTGTATTGGGAACCAGTGTGGAGCAGTGGTTTGAGAATCAGAATTACCTCTCCATGGGTAGTTATGGATCAGATGGGTATCATAGGCCTTTTCCACAAGGGGTTTTTAAAACGGTGCAGAGGGTCCTCCAGAGAGGATGTGTACACCTGGGAGGAGATTGGGTCCAGACTACTTTGTGTAGTTCCAGACCTCAGCCCGCTCTGGAACAGCCCAAAGTGGTCATTCAGCATGCTTTTGAAAGACCGCTTAAAACAGGTCTTTCAAAAGCACGGAGCATTCCGCTTCGTGGCCGCGCTCCAATGCAGATTTGCAGGCTCACACCAGTGTGAGCCTGCAGATCTGCCGGGGGCAGGCTTTAGGCTGGTGAGCTTCGCTGGTTGGTGGAGAGCCTCCACCAACCAGAAACCGCTATTTTTGTCTCTGGAGCAGTGCGGAGCTCGGCCACGCACTGCTCCGGACCAGCCTGGACCCGCGCATGGAGCACACAGGTCCGGGGAGTACTGGCACGGGGCGATTCCCTCGCCCCATGCGAAAAAGGCCTAGGTCTTTGGGTTACAATGAAGGTTTACAAAATGCCAAGCAGAGTAGCTCTGCTTTATGAGCATGGCTGCTTCCAGTACAGGCCAAATCAGAGGGAGACACAAACTGGCAGTGGCAATTGTCTTCCAAAGTCCTTTCCCAATGAAGTAAGCTTTTCCTTGCTATTTGCTATCAAGTCAGCATTGAAAAATGGCAGCCTTATGAATGTGGAACCCCCAAGAGCCCTAGTTATCAACAGCCCTGCTTGGGTCTTCCAGACTCAGGGCAGCTATGGCTTCTTTGATTGTGTCAGCAGTGCTGTCTGTCTGGTGCCAGGCAATGGAGTGCAGAGCTAGCAGGAGGCCATTCGGCAGACAAACCAAGACAGTGTAGCAATTCAAGTAGAACTTGCCTGTTTAGAGTGGAGCAGAAGCATAGTCCAAGTATTCAGGAATCCAGCAGCCATCAGGGTCAGACAGTCTGAAGGTCACAGAAGCAAGGCAGACAGCAAGCTGGGAGACCAGAGCACGCAAAGGCAAGGGCCAGCAGACACAAGAGTTGTTTCTGGCATTGGGCCACTGTCCTCTGTCTTCCTTAAAAGGCTGGAGCCTGCTGGCTCTCATCCCATTCTGACTAGCTCCCTGTCCACTTGTGTTTCCTTGTCCTCCTTTGAGGCTGCCGTTCACCTGGAGAAACTGCCTTCTGGCCCATGACAGACTGAATCCACCTGTAACACAGTTCTCTCTTCCTTGCTGATGTTATTTACTGTCAGGTTGACTTCTGCTAATGGTGACCACCTCAGTGAGAGACCTCCAAGACCTGGGGTAATCGAAAGCTTACCTCAGGTCTTGCAAACCCAGGGTGGCCTTGGATTCCTTGAGTGAAACAATCTACCTGTCATGTGATCTTCCTTCTCTCCTTCTGTCTTCTACTTTACCAAGCCTTAACATGTTCTCCAATGAGTATGTTGCCTTATGTTACATCTAAAATATCAATTTAATTCTCTTCATCTCTAGTGAGAATTCAGGGTTGATTTGCTTTGGAACAAAATCATTTGTCTTTTTAGCAGTCTACAATGTGCATAGATCTTTCATCCAGCACCACATTTCAAAGGAGTTGATTTTCTTCTTGTCACCTTTCTCTGCTGTCTAGCTTTCCCAGTCATACAGAGAATTCAGAAATACTACAACATGGATGATTCTGACTTTGGTATTTAATGAGAATTTTATCTAGTCCCCTTGTAGCTTCAATAGGTTAACCCTTCGTGTTCAGGTTTGCAGTGACTCACACTCTGAGTCCTCCAATGACACAATGGCTGGTCTACCAGGCCAGATTTGTGGGCCTGTTGGGCTGAAACCTATTGGTTTGTCTCAAGCAGAGTCGACCAACTGAATCCATCACTGAATGGTGATTTAACACATAGGCAAATCTCATTGAGTCAATGAGTCCATTTTACTTGAGGGTCTAAATAAGATTCAGGCCATTTTTTTCTAGCTTTTCACTCTAATTTTTATATCATCATATCTGATGAAGAGTTCTGGAGAATATAAAAGCTTATACCACTTATGTATCATTTCTGCAACACTTTTATTAGTCATGCTAATAAAAGATATCCATCTCTGGGTTCTGTTTTTACTTAGGTATGCCTGTGGGAACATGCTAATACCTATTCATGCTTTCTTTGCATTAAATCATTTGTTTTTAGAAAAAGAAAATTGACTGAATTAATAGGGGGAATTTATCTGATTATTTGACAGGACAAATTTTAGAAATGCACTTTCCCCCCCTCATGCTCATAACAAAATGAGCTCAGCAGTTCTTTATGCTGGAATGTGAAATGAATTCTTCCCTAAAGACTGGAGTAATTTATAATCTAGAAATGGGAGTGTGTGTCTTTATGCAGGATATTATACCAAAACACTTTAGTAGGGAAGTGGGCACAGGAATGCATGCTGTTATTGTTTGTCATCCAGTCAGGGACAGTGTATGGTAAAATTCTAAGGCCATTTCTGCACTAGGCTGTTATAGTGCGATGATTCCACTTTCAACATCCTATGGAGTCCTGGGGTTTGCAGTTTCAGGAGGGGCTGGCCAGCCGGCCCCTCCCGAAACTGCAAATCCCGGGATTCCATAGGATGTTGAAAGTGGAATTATCGCGCTATAACAGCCTAGTGTGGAAATGGCCTAAGTAGGAAACTCCCTCTTGTTATTAATTGCTTCTGCTCCAGTCTTACAACTCAGGGTAGCCAAGACTCTGTGACTGAATCAATTGACTTGTAAGATGGTGATCATCTGTTCCTCTGTTCCAAGTGCCTTCTGCTTTACTGAGCATTGTCATCTCTACCCATGAACCAGGTTGTCTCATGATAAGTCCAAAGTATGACAGCCTCAATTTAGTCATCTGGGCCTGTTTGGCAGTCTGTGGTATCTGCAGAACTATCCTTCAGCATCACATTTCAAATAAGTTGATTTTCTTACTGTCAGCTTTCCTCATTACCCAGCTTTTTCAATGAAAGAATAATTATGGCATGAATGATTGTGACTCTGGTATTTAATGGTATATCTTTATACCTGAGGATCTTATCTAGGCTCAAGAATGCATATGCTACAGGAAAGAAAGTGTCTACAAAAATGTACATCAGGAAAAATTGCATACAGAAAATGGCCAGCATCTTCTTGGTGATTTTTTTGAGGGTAACTGGGGATTATATTGGTGTTTGCCCTTCTGAGGATCTTGAGAAGGGAGTATCTTTCCCAAAGCCCCCACCCAGACTCAACAGCTTGGCAGGATGCTGAGCACAGGTCCATCTTCCTGTAGGTTGTACATGGGCTCATTCTGGCTGCTCTTGAAGATCAAGGGAGGCAGGAGTAGCTTGTCATGTCCTACTTGGAGGCCTCTTAAACGGACTGCAGGTGCATTTTCTTGGGGACTTGTCAGCTTTAAACAGGACACAGCCTTACATTGGAGACAGAGGCTGCAGCTTTCACTGCCTATGTTCAAGAGCAGGTCAAAATAGCTTGGGAGAACCCTACCATCAGATCAGAGGCTGATCATCCAATCAGGGAGATGGGCCTGTGTGCAGGAGACCTCCTTCATGTCATTGTCCACCAGTAGAAGCCACTGGGCAGAAAGATCAATCTCCATGCCTTCCCTAAGTACACCAGCAGAGAGATGTGCTCTATTAATGTATAATGTGGATCTCAAGCAACATGTACAGGTTTCCATGTGGATGAAAAAAAGGTGAAATGAGCAAAGGAGGAGAGAAGGATGGAGGTGAGATTGGGAAGAAAGCACTGAAAAATGAGACACATATTCAGGTGTAAATGTCACATGACTTTCTAGTGAGAACATGGGTGAGGGCCTTCTTGCTGGCTGCACCCAGACTGTGGAATTCCTTCCCATGGGAGGCTAGACTGATCCCCCCCCCACACACACCTCAAGCAGCCACTGATAAGGCTCTTTCCTATATGTCCTCATCAAACACAATTGTGAGGAGACTGAGGCCCTTTTCACATGGCGTCTCTAACGTGAGAGGGCCCCTTGAGCATCACATAAATGGGAAAAGCGGTCTGCATGGCACACTCCCATTTATGCGATGCTCAAGGGCCTGACGTGGACCACACATGCACCTTTTCATTTTCGGCTTAAAGCTAAAAATGGTGGGTGGGCGTGCAATGCTCCCGGGGCCCACACGCACTTACCTGGTGTGCGGTACGTAAGGAGCCGGGCCAGTCGTGCTTCCTGCTCGCGCAACCAGGAAGCTGCTGCAGAACTGAAGCAGCAGAGAAGCGGCAGCGTTTTTGCTGAGGCTTCTTGTGTGAACACCACCTCCCAACTCCGTGAAAAGATAAGGTGCGAAAAAGGTCCTGAGAGAAAGCTTTTTGCTGGGGATCTTAAAACTTGAAACAGAGATGCTCCTGGTCAGTTGGAAGGCTAATCATGGAATAGGGTTTCAGCCTGTGCTGGAAGGGGGTTACACTCCCCCTGAAATCTCAGGTGCACAGCTTGGGTGTACTCCTGGATTCAGATCTGAGCCTTGATGCCCAGGTTTTGGCTGAGGTAGGGATTCCATTCGCACAAGTTAAAACTAGTGTGCCAGCTGCACCAGGTCCTTGAGAAGGTCACAGTGACACATGCCTTGATTAAACCCTGTTTGGACTACTGCAGTGCCTCTACATGGGACTGCCTTTGGAAACTATTCCAAAACTTCAGTGGGTCTAAAATCCTGCAGCCAGATTCTTGACTGAGGCTGGCGACCCAGATCATGGGACTCACCTATTAAAACTACAGCATTGACTACATGTCTGTTGCTGGGTGGAACCCAAGGTGCTGCTTTTAACCTTTACAGCCCTAAGTGGCTTGAGTCCAGATAATCTGAAATATTGTCCTTCTATAAAACAATCTGAAAGACTGCACTTCTATAAAACCAGGACAAGTATTAAGATATGCAGGGGACAGCTTTCTCATCGCCCCACCATCTTTGCAAGTGTGGTAGGTGAGGACCCAGGAGAGACCCTTTTCTATGGCTGCTCCCAGAATGTGGAACTCCCTTCCGCAGAGGTCCAGTTGGCCCCCTTCTCTGCTCTCTTTCTGCTGGCAGGTGAAGATGTTTTTATTGAGGCAGGTTTTTGAAGCCTGAATTTTAATTATGGAGCTGTCATCTAAAATCATGTGCTGTATCTTTTTAAAAATCTTTTACTTTTGAAAATATTTTTGATATTGTGTTTTAAATATGTTTTACCCATTTTAATTTTTTTAAAGCATATTTTAACAATTGGATGGTTTAATTTCTTTTTTACTTTAGCTGATTAAAGATTTTAACTGGTATCTTTTAAAATTATTGTCAGCTGCCTTGGATCCCATTTAAGAGAAAAGCGGGGTAAAAATTTAATAAACAAATACATAAATTAAAAGGCTCATATTGAGAGATATGGTCCTGCAGTAATGTCACATAATGGCAAAAGCAATAGCAGTTACATTTCTATACTGCTTAGCAGTGCAAAGCACTCCCTAAGAGGTTTACAATGTGCGTTAGCTAATTGCCCCCAACAAGCTGGGTATTCATTTTACCGACCTACAGACGGATGGAAGGCTGAGTCAACCTGGAGCCCTGCAGGATCGAATCACAACGTTGTGACTGCAGTACCAGTATTTAACCACTGCAACACCAGGTTTTGGCCAGAAGAACATACAGAGGGCTCATAAGAGCTATGTATGTCCTTCTATGGTCCATGAGGACAGAGGTATCCAGCATTTCCATCTTTAATGACTTTATTCCCAGTCTGGAATCATAGAATCCTAGAGCTGGAAGAGAACACAAGGGGCATCAAGTCCAACCTCATTCTGCCATGCAGAAGTATACAATCCAAGCACTCCTGACAGATGGCTATTTAGACTCTGTTTCAAAACCTCCAAAGAAAGAGAATCCACCAGACCCGAAGGCAGCATGTTGCAGTGCTGAACCACTCTTCCTGTCAGGAAGTGCCTCCTAATGTTTAGGTGGAATCTCGTTTCCTAGAGTTTGAAGCCATTGCTCCATGTCCAAGTGTCTGGGGTAGCCGAAAACAAGCTTGCTCCATCTTCCATATGACATCCTTTCAAATATTTAAATGTGGCTACCATGTCCCCCTTAGCCTTCTCTTGTTCCCGTGCCAAGAGAAATGCACACTAGCGGTTTCCACAACCCCAGGAGATCCAGTGGTTGGCTGAAAGCATGGGTGACACAACTGCCTTTGAAATGGTTGCACCTGCAGAGGTCTGCTTATACAGCCACTGACTGGATATACCCATTGAGATATGGAGATAAATACAATACAATACAATACAATACAATACAATACAATACAATACAATACAATACAATGGAAATACAACCCTATATGTAAATGATATGCCTGAATACCCTGAATGCACCAGATCCCATCTGATTTTGGAAACTAAGCAGGGTCGGTCCTGGTCAGTGCTTGGATGGGAGACCACCAATGAATATCAGGCTCTGTAGGCTGTATTTTAGAGGAAGGAACTGGCAAAACCACCTCTGAGGATTCGTTGCCTTTGAAATTCATGGCCCCCCCATAAGATGACAGGTGACTTGAAGGCACATAGACGCATGTAAAGGAAGTTACATCTGTGTATGACACTAAAACAATTCAGGCCATTGTTTTTCTATCTCTAGCTGCAGGAACACAGCTGGATGCTGCTTGGCTCTCTTGTAAGGCCCCGCTTTGGGGATTCTCCATACTAGTAGGGTCTCCATGGGCACCGTACTCAATCGGCACTATGTTTAACTGGCAACAGAATTAATTGACATTGATATCAAAATCAAGCCGGCAAAGTGACCGGAAGGTCAAACTGGGCAAGGGATTGTTCTGACGGTAAATGTGTGAAAGAGAGCACAGTCAGTCTAAGATCTCCAAGGTAAGATTAGGTCGCTTGCCGGGCACAGTAACCAATGCCCTGCAGATGATTGAGTTAGGCACAAGTAGGATGTTTCCCCCAACAACACCAAGCCAGAAGCCCACCAGATTTACTCCGATTGTTGTATTACTTGAATCCTTGCATTCCCCAATCCTCACTCATGATTGGATTAACCATCACGTCCTTGTCAATCAAACACTGTGCACATTAACAGGCAAATTGACCATTGTTAGGACAAAGGTTCCCCTTTTTTCCTCACCTGGGAACTTCCCCACCACAGGCTATTTTTTGGGTACATATACCCCTGATTTCAGGTTCACAATCCACAGCCTCTCAGCCTTCTGAGCATCACTCTGTCTTTATGATTCCCAAACTTAGAACTGCCCTTGGGTCCAGCACCTGAGTCACCTCATCCTGCTCTCTGCTTCTCGTCCGATCTGGTAAATATCACCTGTACCCTTCACAGTCGCTCTGCCATTTTCCTCCCTTTCTTTCAGTTAGCTCTTGTGTGAATGTGTGTACCTCTGGATTGTTGTTTAACTGCATAGATGTATTGTAATAAAATGCAATTTCGATTCCTCTGTGTCACTGTGTAGGCTCTCTCCTGCTGGTGCCCGTAAACAGCGGTAGCAAGATGTTGCCAAGTTGCCCCCCCATTAGCCTCCTGATTTTGAGCTAATTTATTCTCCACCTTTGCAAGGAGGTACTGGCATTGCAGGTTGGACCTTGTAGCACCTACGTTTTGGGGTGACACTCTCCTTTCTCTTTAAATGGCCATAAGGACAACTGGGTGGCAAGGAGATGGGTTACACATATGTAGACGGAGGACAGAATGAAGTTAGATCTGGTAGAGGTTTAAGCTCTTCCAGGCTGATCCAGGATCACAGCATGAGAATTATTCACACCCCTTGTTATCATTGCCATGAGACAGACCCCTTTAAACAATGCAATGTGTTGACTCCGGAAGAGTTGGGAGATAAATCAGGGCCCCAGGGAAGGCAAAGCTGTAGGGCCTTCCACTAGCAAACAGTAGATAATGGTATTTCAATAGAAAGCACATCTATGCAAGAAAGGCTTTGTAAAGTTTAGCATGCAGTATTTATTGCTGGTAAGTTCATTAATAACCATTAATAACTGTTTGCCTATCTAGCAAATCAGCACTTGTGGTTATTATTAATGAATTTATCGTCTTCCCCTCATCTACTTTAATAGAATTTTTACAATCCCAAGAAAGTTATTGTAGTATCTATAAATGTTATTTCTGAGTACTAAAATTAAGAGCAAAATGGTGAAACATTTGCATAATTCAAATAAAAAAGTCTTTTAGGAGAATAATTAATGACTCGCCTAATACTGAAACAGTTCATCGACTCAAATGCTTTCATTCAGGTGATCTTATCTGCTACATTGTCCAAAGTGAGTTGCCCAGACAGCTGACGTTTTGGTGAAATAAGCCATTTTTGCCCTGTGGGAAGTCTTCAGATGACCATCTGGAATCTTGATGTTGTTTACATGTGTGCAAGTCCCCAATAGAAGTGGGTGGGCATTTCTATTTATCGAGGAATGGCTATTCTAGGTTGGGGGAGCAGAGCTGTGTCTGCACTACCATTGTGCACTGCTATTGCACACTCTTGTGCATGGATGTGCATATGTAGCGGAATGCAGAGACAGTGAGACCAATGAAGGTACCCTCATGGCACAACAAAATGTTAATTAATGTGTAATGTATAAGATGTGAAAAAGGCCCCCTTCACATATGCATCACATAGGGATGCGCACTGTGCCTTGAGCATGCACGTGCACATTCAGCCTCATTGTTCACCTGCAGTGTGGTTCTGTGTAACTACTGAGCACCTTATGAGTGTAAAGGAAGGAATAATTTATTTATTGCTTAGTCCAAAGACCATTGCAAATCCTGAGAGTAAAGTTACTCTTCATCTCCTCAGTTCAGGATCTTGGCGAACAATATGTGGAGGTAAGTGAGCATTTTAGACCGAGAGCTTATTTGCTACTTGTGTAGCATAAAGTTTCACCAGTGTAGCTGTGTGGCAGAAACCTGACTCTGGTCTTGCACAGCCAGTTTCACAATGAACCCTATGGTCCTGAACACTTTCCACTGTGCAACAGTCACACCAACACTTCTCCCACAATTAAGGGCTGTACTTGCAGAAACCCCCCCTCCCCAGACAAGGAAACCAGTTGCCCAACAATTTACACCAGGGAAACAGGGCTTTCTTGACCTTAAATAGGATACCACCCTTATGGGGCCTCGGTGAAACTCCAAGGACTTTTGCGACAACATTTATGCCATGGTAAACTCACAACAGGGTGCCAGGCTTAGAATAACTAATCTTTGCCTAACAAGAAGTTGCAGGCAGGTTTTTTTTCCCCTTAACATAAATGTTATTAAACAGTTTCCAATAAAGTAAAAAATCAGAATCTATACAGAAAAGAAAAAAGAGCCAAACAACAAGAAAATAGAAGAGAAGAAAGATAATAAACAACAAAAATAGTAAAGAATAAGGGAAAAAAAGGATTTACATCCAGCTTTCCTACTAATGACCATACATTATGTAAAGCAATTTATCCAGATGTAGATACCATTCATAGAATCATAGGCTCACAGAGTTGGAAGAGACCACAAAGGCCATTCATTCCAGTCCCCTGACATGCAGGGATTCAAAGCATTGCTGACCCTTGGCCATCCAGCCTCCAAAGAAGGAGACACCACCCCACTCCCAGGCAGCAGAATATTCCACTGTTGAACTGCTCTTGCCATCAGGAACTTCTTGTGTTTAGATGGAATCTCTTTTCCTTGAGTTTGAAGCCATTGCTCCATGTTGTAGTCTCTGGAGCAGCAGAAAACAAGCTTGCTCCATCTTCCATATGACATCCCTTAAAATATTTAAACACAGTGATCATATCACCTCTTAACCTTCTCTTCTCCAGGCTAAACATCCTCAGCTCCCTAAGCTGCTCCTCATAGGAGTTCATGATTTCCAAGCCTTCTACCATTTTGGTCACCTCCTCTGGACACTTTCCAGCTTGCCACTATCCTTTCTGAACTGTGGTATCCAGAACTTGACATTCATACACTTCTGCTGCTAATACTCTTCAAGGCTTAACGGTCTTGGCATAACTGTGCTGTACTGTTCTTAACTCTTGCTTCATAATGGATTGGTTCTAATTTCTCTTGCTTTTGTTAATACTTCTTATTGTGGTGTCCCTTCAAGTTGTTTCTGATTTATGGAGACCCTAAGCTGAACTTATCACAGGGTTTTTTGGCCCGGATAGTGTGTGACATGTCCAAAGTCACCCAGTGGGTTTCCATGGCTGAGTATGTCAGGAGTGGCAACCTTTGCACGCCTAATTAACTGACTAGTTTATTTGCATGTCTATTGTAAGCATAGAGAAATAGCCTAGAGAGAAAACTTCCTGTTTGTTGGTTAACACCTCTTCCTCCAGCATTCCTTGTTCTTTTAAAAAAGGTTCTTTGGCCATTTACTCCTCCTTCCTTTTGTCTTCACCTTTTGAGTTGAAAGCATGGTCTGAGATTTCCCAACAGGGATCATTGGCAGTAAGCATGTGAGTGCTAATTTTCTTCCCACCTTCCTCAAGAATTGAACCTGTGTAGACCATGCACAAGATTTTGTGAGTAAACTCTTTTGTGTTTTTAACCAAACTGTTTTTGTGTTTATTTTGAGCTAGATTAAGTGTGTTTTGGGGTGGAGTTAAAGAAGTGGGACTGGTGATCTGTTCAACTTCCATTTAGTGCATTTACTAAAATACTCTGATGATTGAGAGTCTCATTACCAAAGTCTCTCAATATTCAATATTTTTTTTTAATTTCCCCAACAAGTATTTCCATCATCTCCAGGGTTTTAGTGCAATTACCACTACACCATGCTGGTTCTCTTGGTTCATTTTATTGATGATTTAGTAGTGGTGGTGGTTGTTAACTCTATTTATACTTTGCCCCCCCTCCAATATTTTGGACCCTGGGACTCAATAATTAAAATTATGTTTGCAGTGTTATATGACTGACTTCCTTTTGGTGACATTCACAGATGTGAAAGTCCAACTTACAGCTTTATAATGGTCAGCGTGTACAGCAGAAGGCATCTATGCCATCCATGCTGAACTTCGTGCCCTTTCCTGTTGCCAGGACACCACCTGCCAGAACCTTTTGGTGAGCAAGGGATGCCAGGCTGCGTCCAGGTAGCAGCTGGCTGTGATTTAGCAGCTGATTGCAGGTCCAGAAAGGCATCCTCCTCGATAATCCAGAGGTCCTCCAAGGTCTGGAAGTGTGACAACATTTTCCTTTCTGCTCTACTAGTATGATGCAATATCGTGGTCTTACGTTTTTATGGAGGTAGGCTTTTCAGTTGTATCTTCTTTAATTTCGTAAGCTACCTCAAACTGCAGGGAGAAAGTGGGAAATAAATAAGTAAATGAATATGTTCAAGACAACCATGCTGACTTGGGTTGACATGGGTCTCCTGCTCTGGTGGTGTCACTGTCAACCAGTTATCCCACACCTGCCAGCAGCAAATGCCCAGAGGAGACAGATTTTCATAGGGGAAGCACCTACAGATGAGTCAAGCCAATCCAGGTCATGCACAAGTGTAACCTGGGAAGTTCACAAAAGATAAAGGGAGGAGCAGTGACAAGGTCTCAGCTGGTCCAGAATCCATTGTAAGAAGCCAGAAGTACAGATGAATGAAGCCTGAAAAGTAGGACAAGGGGAGGTTAAATGTAGCCAATGCAGAGGTCAAGAATCACAGTAAATATACAAGCATAGACAACACTGGTAGTGTGGGATATTGGTGGTTGTGAGCAAGAAGAACTCCCAACAGTTGCTGGACATTTATAGGTGGCTGACCCTGAGATACTGGGTGCTTGATCACTCACGTTTTCCCCTTGAGAGATACTAACTCCTATGATGTTGTTCCTTCTCTCTTTGCTGACTGAAAAGGAAGGGAGTGTCTCTTAGGTGCCATCAAGTCTGCTGAAGAGAGAGCCCAGCTGTCTCCTCAGGTACCAGCAATCCGGAGCCAGAAACCCCATGAAATCTAACTCCTCTGCATCAGATTCCCTGGATTCCAAAAGATGAGTTACAATATCAGCCTGTTCCCAGGAACATGGTCAGGTTAAAAGTTAAAAACCTTACTGAGGGCTCTGGTGGCTTTGGGGGGCTTCAGGAAGAGTTCAAGGGCCACACACTGGGGCACCAAGAGCTCCACACCACACAGAGGCCACACTTTGCCCACTTGCCCACTTCCTCTGCTCTCCAGCACCCAGATATTTGACCTTCACTTCCTTCCTATCTTTTGGGTTTCCTACTCTAGTCTGGCATCATACCTCCTAACAACCTCTTCATGCTTAAAAGCTTTGTCATCAGCCTCAGTAAAAGTACTCATCATGTTCCTTTTATTTTGGCTTAAGTGCTTTTGGAGAAAACTCTGTGGAATGTCAGTTTCTCACCTGAAAGACTCACAAAATCAAAGCAATGCTCCAGTTTTGAGATGGCAAAGACTGAAGGTCTTTCCTCCTGTCTCTGGAATGCATACACCCCCCTGTCCCTATCAGTGCGGTTGCCATGTCTCTTCCCCACTGCTCACAGGGTGAGAGCTGATGGTGGACGGCTCCTTTCCTCCCCCACCTTTGTATTCACAAGATTACAGTGGCAGATGCATCTAGAAGCTGCCAGATGGTCTCCGAGCTTTGGGAATATCTCCGCCGTTTGATGACTTTTGTGTCTTTGGAGAAATGGGAGATGCTCGGGCTTTGATAACAGGATGGGGAAAAGCTGTTTCCAGACTTGCAGCATAATCTACAAAGTCCCTTGGCTGGAGTCTTACAAGTGGCTTCATCACGCACCCACCTCGGCTTTGGTTAATCCTCGCTACCTACAGGAAAAAGAAGACAGTTAAAGCACTTAAAACACAACAGGTATTAATAAGATTGCTGTGCAATGATGGAGGATTTTTTGGAAAACTGTGCTGTTTGAAAGGATCCCTGGGGCCATCTAGTCCAACCTTCGTGGCACAGCCAAAGGAGCCCTGATAGGTGGCTATCTGTATGAGAGGCCAATATCTTTCAAGCTAGCCTATTCCTCCATCAAACAGCTCTTACTATCCAGAAGTCTCTTCCTAATATCCGGTTGGAATTTCTTTCTTATAATGTGAACCCATTAAGGTCCTGTCCTCTGAGGCAGCAGAAAGCAAGCTCACTCCAGTTAATGACTCTTCAGAAAATTAAAGACAGCTGTATCATATCATCTCTTAGTAGTGCCCCGCTATTCTACATCTTTCAGGAATGCTGTTATTGTGTGTTCCTGCATGGCAGGGGATTGGACTGTGGTACCTTTCAGCTGTAAGGCCATTTCTGCACTACACTGTTATAGTGTTATTATTCCACTTTCAACATCCTGTGGAATTCTGGGGTTTGCATATTACTGAGGTCAAAGAGCTTCCTGGCTGCGAATTCTAAAGGCCCCTCTCTGAACTGCAAACCCCAGGATTCCACAGGATGTTGAAAGTGGAACAGTAGGACAGTGCAGTGTGGAAACTGCCTTAGATTCTATGGTTCTATGATCTCATAGAATAATAGAGTTGGAAGAAACCACAATAGCCATCAAGTCCAACCCCTTGCCATGCAGGAACAAACACTCAAAGCACCCCTGGCAAATGGCCCTCCTACCTCTGGCCATTTCCGCACTAGACTGTTATAGCACTATTATTCCACTTGCAACATCCTATGAAATACTGAGGTCAAAGAGCTCCCTGGCTGCGAATTCTAAAGGCCCCTCCCGAAACTGCAAACCCCAGGATTCCAGAGGATGTTGAAAGTGGAATCATCGCGCTATAATAGGCTAGTATGAAAATGGCCTGTGTCCTGGGAGGTAGCTCAAAAGAAGCCACCTCTCATTGTGTTTCCAGTCAGTCTTGCCTTTTTGCACTTTGCAACGATTCATGGCCCAGTGGCTTTGTCCTAGAAACCTTGCAGTAAATACACTGGCAGACCCAGAGAGCACAATCTAAGCCGAAAAAGAAATTGCCATCGGAAGGAGGAGAGGCAGGGGAGGAAATTGCCACTTAAGCACATGCAGCTTTATGGATTAACAAGAAGAGCTTAAAAAAGGAAGTAAGAAAGTGAGCAGCAGAAATTGAGGTTGACAGACAGAGGCTTTGCAAGAGCACTAAAGGGAGCAGGGAACATGCCAGCACTCTGCAAAGAATCAAAGCCCCTCCAGGAAGCAGCAGCAGCAGATCTTTCCTGAAGTTACCTGCCTTGGCAAGAGACTCCCTCAGCGGCAATTCCGATCACATTCTGGTTCTTGGGCATCTTGACTTGCCCTACCCCTCTGGAGGGAAACTCCTTTCACATGCTGGTTGTACAGAAACAGCTTCATGTCCCTGAACAACTCTAGTGGCTGTATCAGAGGTAGAGGTAGCCGGTGGAAGAAAGATTTCTTGGTGATTTCCTATTGGTGAGTTCCATAGAATGATAGGGCCTTTCTACCCTACACTGTGCTATTATTCCACTTTCAACATCCTGTGGAATTCTGGGGTTTGTAGTTTACTGAGGCCAAAGAGCTCTCTGGCTGAGAAGTCTAAATGTCCCTCCCTAAACTGCAAACCACAGAATTCCATAGGATGTTGGAAGTGGAATAATAGCACTATAACAGTGTAGTGCGGAAAGGCCCATAGAGTTGGAGGAGACCTCAAGGGCCATCCAGTCCAACTCCTTTCTGCATGGCACAACCAGAGCACTCCAGCACTCATCCAGCCTCTGCTTAAAAACATCCAAAGAAGGAGGCTCCACCACACACAACTGAGGCAGCAATGTATTCCAGTGTCAAACTGCTCTTACCATCAGGAAGTTCTTCCTCATGTTTAGGTGGAATCTCTTCTCCTGTAGTTTGAAGAAGCCATTGCTTTGTATCCTAGTCTCCAGAACAGCAGAAAACAAGTTTGTTCTATCTTCCATATGACATCCTTTCAAATATTTGAACATGGCTATCATGTCACCTCTGAATTTTCTCTTCTCCAGGCTGAGCATACCAGTTCCCTAATCTGCCCTTCATAGGGCCTGGTTTCCATGCCTTCTACGATTTTGTTTGACCTCCTTTGACATGTTCTAGCTTGTCAATATCCTTCCTGAACTGTGGTGCCTGGAACTGGACACAGGATTCCAGGCGGAGTCTGACCAAAGCAGAATAGAGGGCGTACAATTTCTTCCTTCACCCTAGACACCACACTCCCATTGATGCAGCTTAGATGATGCGGCATTGCCCTTTTTGGTTGCTGTCTCACATTCTTGACTCATGTTCAGCTTGTTGTCTACTGTATCTCCTAGATCCCTTTCACATGGGTTCTCTCTTTCTTATCTATGCTAGCTTGCAGTAAATATTGTCCTGTTCGTGTCTTTGTGTTGTGACCATTGTGGAGGATCCTGTTTGTGTTTGCACCTGTGTCCTGGGGGTGGGGCATGACACTGTGCCCCCAATACTGGCTGGGAGAATTCTGGGAGCTGGAGTTCAAGAAAAGGAACATTTACTGACTTCTTTTTAAAAAATCGAGTCACCTTCAAATATTAGAGCTGATTCAACAAACACACAACAGCACAACTGAAGAAGAGGGAGGGTGAATTTATTTCAGTCCTTGGACTTCTCCTCTTGACTACTTCAGTTTGTTGATGGCTTTCAAAATACTTTAAAGCCACTAAATGTGTGTACCTTTGCAAGTGAAGTAGTAATCCCATATCCAGTTAAGGTGCTGCTCAGGAGGATATTGGGAGAAATAATAGAAAGACTCCCGACAAAGCCAGGAGGGAGAATCGGCTCTTTCTGTCACATCTCCCTGCAGTTCTTTCAACTCTGGGCCCTATGAAAAATATTGAGTAATGGTGGGAAAAGGCACATACATGTCAGGGATTCCAGGCAGGGAACCCTGGGAAAATGGTCAGCCCACTGCAAAGATGTTGCATCATCTGTTCCATGTTTTGTATATAACGGAACTTTGATGCAAGATAAACTGCCTCCTGCTTTGGAAGAAACTCCTGTGTGTGTAAGTATCCTTATTGGGGAACAAGGTTGCTGCTGTTGGCTCGCTGCACTCTGGTTTTTCCGCAGCATTTCCGTGGGGCTGAAACTCGTATCGTCCCCGACAATGTAAGACAAGATACAAATCAAAAGTTGTGAAATGAATTGAACATTAAGACAAGTGAGTGGACTGGGTTTTCTTTGTTATTTATCCTCAGAAATAGCCCCCTTCCCTTGCTTTGTTATTTTGGCAAGTGGTGGGGAGTCCCTCTGTAAACAATGTGTTGCAAACACACCACTGCAGTGCACATGCTTGGCGACATGCCCCTCAAATCTAAGCTTTCCCTCCCTTCCACTTCACAAACATTTGAGTGCTGTCGCATGAGTACCAGTGCATATTGTTGCCATGCCATACACTGCCACTCCAAGATATGATATAATTTGCAATGAACATTATTTAATTGCCACAAAATATAAATCATATATTTATATTTAGAAAGCCATATTAGCTGGACAGGTGCAGCATTAGGTCAGAAGGGATCTCAAAGCATGGCCAGGTCACAAGTTCACTGAGGATTAGTAAGAGAAGATGATCTTCAACCTAGAAGACAGTAGTCAACAAAACTTCCAGACAAAGTGCCAATGACCAAATTCCGGCAGCTTCCTTCCACATCAGTTTCCCCTTTTGTTTCCTCACCTGCCCAGACATTAAGAAGCTATCACAATTTCCATCAATGTTTTGTCACCTAATGCTAAGACTATTAGCCAGCTCCAGACCCCTTTGTTTCCTCTGCTAGAGAGCCATTAATACCTTCCCTTTCAGAGCAGAAAAAGAGTATTTAAACCTTGGCCCAGACCCTGGCTTTTTGCTAGCACTTGGGTGTCACACTGCATCCCAAACTCTCATTCCTCCGTGCTGCCCTCAAGCTCTCTTGTTTGATCTATTTTTCCTTCTTCTCTTCAGGATTGGTAAATATCACTCACTTCATCCTAATTCCTAGCTATCCAACTATTCCTTCCTTTCCTTCTGATAGCCTTGTATGATTGCAAGACTGTTTGAATGTTGAGTGTGTTTGTGATTTCCTTCCAACTGGTGCCTCTGCAGTAATACTGGTATGCACAGGTGAAAAAGTCTTGTGGTTACCCCTCTCTCTCAGGCCTCCTTGGAGCTATAATTCTCCACCTTCCATGGAGGCATTGACCTTGTGGGTGGACCCCTGAGTCACCCACCTTTTGGGGTAGCAAGATAGAAACAGGGACCTCAGTGAAGGATCATAGAATCGTAGAATCATAGAGTTGGAAGAGACCCCAGGGGCCATCGAGTCCAACCCCCTGCTATGCAGGAACACCCATCAAAACATTCCCAGCAGATGGCCATCCGGCCTCTGCTTAAGAACCTCCAAAGAAGGAGACTTCACCACACTCCGCTGAGGCAGCAGATTCCACTGCCAGACAGCTCTGACCGTCAGGAAGTTCTTCCTGAAGGTTCAAGTGGAATCTCTTTTCCTGCAGCTTGAATCCATTGATCCTTGTCCTAGTCTCTGGAGCAGTAGAGAACAAGCCTGCTCCCTCCTCATCCCTTCAAATATTTAAACATGGCTATCATGTGTCCTCTTAACCTTCTCTTCCGCAGGCTAAACTTACCCAGCTCCCTAAGGCGTTCTTCATAGGACATGGCTTCCAGACCCTTCTGGAAGGTAAAGGATAACATTTATGAAAATAAAGTGAAAAAAAAGTCTGGGAACCATGGCATTAAATTAAATTAAATTAAATTATTTATTTATAATCCACATCTCTTTAAAGATCTCAGTGCTGCACACAATTTAAAATCAACTTGACTGAATCGAAACAATATAAAGAATAAAAGGAAAGACACACTAAGCAATTCAAGAAATCATAAGAACAGAGATTAAAACTGGTTCATGTAATATTATATGATTTAAAACCACACTCATGTGCAGGTCTAGGGGCCAATTAGGCTCGGCCAAAAAGCTTACCAGTGGCTGTGGCTACCTGGCAGACATTGGCTGGTATCCCATTAGGTCAGTCTTTACATTTATGTATGTCTCTTTTTGATCAATATTAAGGTTGGTTTTTCCTTCTTCCCTCTGCACTGACCCAAAGCCCCCACACATACTTGCTGCAGAGTGGCTGCAGCCCACCCTACTGCCATTCTGTGCTGGCAAGACTGTTGGGCGATTGGAGAATTCTTTTCCCAGACCCAGACACAAAATGATGACACCATGCTCTGAGAGCTCTGGAGAACCCCAGCAGACTTCAGTGGATGATGTCATCATTTTGCATCCGGCTGCAAGGACCCAGGAATCTAGGAGTCTTAGTACAGCATGAACTGAATATGAGTCAGCAGTGTGATGTGGCAGCAGTGAGATTCTAGGCTGAATCTACAGGAGTATGGTGTCTCAGTCTACTACTCTGTTCTGCTTTGGTCAGACCCCATCTGGAATCCTGTCTCCATTTCTGGGTACCACAATTCAAGAAGGATAATGACAAACTGAACATGTCCAGAGGAGGGAGACCTAAATGGTCAAAGGCCTGGAAACCATGAAGCCCTCTGAGGAGCAGCTTAGAGAGCTGAGTATGCTTAGTCTGGAGAAGAGAAGCTTAAGAGGGGACATTTTAGCCATGTTTAAATATTTGGGGGGATGTCATACAGAAGACAGAGCAAGCTTGTTTTCTGCTGCTCCGGAGACTAGGGCACAGAGAAATGGCTTCAAACTTCAGGAAAAGCAAATTCCATCTAAACATGAGGAAGAACTTCCTGATGGCAAGCACAGTTCAAAGATGGAAACAGCTGCTTTGGACTGTGGTGGAGTCTTCTTCTTTGGGGTTTTTTAAACAGAGGTTGGATGGCCATTTGTCAAAGGGAGTGCTTTTGATTGTGTCTTCTTGCATGACTGAATGGACTTTGGAGTCTCTTCCAACTTTATAATTCTGTGATTCTATGGCATAACCAGCTGCTTCTCTGATCCCCCTCAGCTCTTTATCAGGCATGGAGTGACCAGTAAGGGAAGGCTACTGTGACTTTTGATTGACCCAGGGACAGTGAATTACCGGCTCTAACATAGTTCTACACTATATTGGGCAAACAGGATTGCAGCCCGTTTGTACCCTAAGAGCCTGCCTAGGTTTTGATATCTTCAAGAAAGACTCATCTCTCAATCCCACCACCTCCCATGGGTACAGTTGGTTTTGAATGTCAGGGCCTTCCCCTCAGCTCTGAAATTCACTTCCTAGGAAGATGAGAATGTCCCCCTCCTTGCTTTCCTTTTATTGACAGGCAAAGATTTTTTTCCCCTTCCAACAGGCTTTTGACAACTCAAAGTATTTTTTTAAGAGAGGGCTTTTAAGAGGGTCTTGTACTTCTTTTACTTGTGCTTTTTCGCCTTTGAAATGCTTTCAGTAATTTCCAATCGTACATTTTAAGTTATTTTAATTTTTTTGATAGTTTCATTCCTATTTTAATGTTGATCTTTTGTAGTTCTTTTTTAATCTGTTGCATTTTAATTTGTAAGCTGCATTGAGTCTCAGTTTTGGGAAGAAAGCAGGTGATTACTCTCATCTTTATTTATAACCTACCTTTTCTGCAAAACTGGGACTCAAGATGTCCTTCCTGCCCCTTGTGGGGGTGAAAGGCACAATGCAACAGTGGGGCTGCATACACTAAATCTGCCTCTACTAACCCCTCGCTTCCCAGGCCTACCTTACCATTCCATGGTGGATTTAGTGTCTTGGACAGATGGTGCACCCTCTTATTGCCTGCACCCAGGGAAGACTGCTCCCATCACCCACCCTTATATACCAGTGAACAGAACCTGAATTTTCAAGGAGCCATCCATAGTACTAGACATATTGTTGGAGTTATTGGTTTCAACACCTTGGAGAGCTCTTTGAAACTAAAACAAAGGCCATTTCTGCACCACACTGTTATAGTGCTATTATTCCACATTCAATATCCTATGGAATCCTGGGGTTTGCAGTTTAGAGAGGGAGATTTAAGATTCCCAGCCAGCGAGCTCTTTGGCCTCAGTGAAATGCAAACCCCAGAATTCCACAGGATGTTGAAAGTGGAATAACAGCACTAGAACAGTGTAAGTATGGAAATGGCCAAAGTCTGGAACGTAGTTGTTAGTTTCAAATAAGTGGACCCTTCGGATCAACTGCTGAATAGCAAGTCAACACATGGGTAAATCCAATTGATTTAATGGATCTATTCTGGTTATTTATTCATTTGGAGTATTTACACCTCACTCTTCAGCCACAAGGACTATCAGAGTGGCTTACAAATTGTTAATTTGACAGCTCCTTACCTTCAGGCTTACCATAGGATTTAGGCCCATGAGTGCATTCATTGCCCCACTGATATGGACGTAAACGGCTGCCACTCTTCAAAGCATTGCTGTTGTTGTGTGCCTTCAAGTCATTCCTGACTTATGGAGAGCCTACAGCAAACCTGTCATGGGCTTTTCTTGGCAACATGTGTTCAGAGGAGGTTTGCCATTGCCTTCCTCCAAGGCTGAGAGAGTGGGGCTTGCCCAATGTCATGCAGTAGATTTCCATGGCCGGGGTGTAGATTTGAACCCCAGTCTCTCAGAGTCCTAATTGAACACTTAAACACTCATCACACTGGCTCTCAATCCAGGCATACCAGGAAAAAAAAATGGCAGTGTTTTGCTGCTCTATAGAGGAAAAGCAGAAAGAGGAGGAGAATGGGAGGGAAAGTTGCTTGTCTGATGCCGGCTTCTGGATTAGAATGATCCCCAAGAGCAGATGTGGAGGTTGTACAAATAAAACTCGCACATGATTGCCTTGTTACTGTTGGCTGATCAGGAAAGGAATGCTCCCTCCCTCCGATCAATAAGACAGTCTTCCTTGGTCATTTCATAGAACAATTGCTCTCCAGACAGTGGGGTGAGGGGAGGGAGGTTGGATGCTTTTGGTGGAATCATACATCAGCACTATTCTAATTTTCCCACTATCGACCATAACTGGCTCTACAATCAGTAGGCCCATTTAATAGCCATCTTTACACCTTGCCGGTTACTCCAGTGTGTTGTGTGCTCTTTGTTGCCTCTCTCCCCTGACCCAGCGTAAAGGGGTTTCCATTTGTTAGCGAATGGTGCTGCTTGCAATCGATGCCTTGCCATATTGCGACAAACTCCTCAAGTGTCAAGCTCGAGGGCACTTGCAGTGTTGATGACTCCTGGCACCTTGGTTAGGCAGTCCCTTAGTACGCAGGGGGAGTTTACACCTCAGCAGTTTTGTCTAAATACAAGATATTGATGGATGAATGAGTGACTCTGAAAAGCTGAGAGACAGGAAGAAGGAGAGTTTGGAAGAGAGCTCTGGAAATGAATCAGGCAAAAGGTTAAGCCACTGTTTCTGAGCCCTTTGAAAGTATGTGCCCCTTTTGAAATTGATTCTGAGGCCTGCCAACATCTGCCAGCTTCCCTTAACTCCACACTAATCATTTGTTTTCCACCAGAGATGAGGAAGATGTCTTTGCATGAAGCTGAGGGAGCAGAGCAGAGGGTCTGTGAAGACATCCTTAATCAGGTGTGTTTACAGGCTTGAGGGTCTGTGCTTGCTTGTCTGTTTGTTGCTTCTGTTTGTTTGGCTTTGCTTGTCTTGTTTGGCCTTGCTTGTGTTTGTTTGGCCTTGCTTGTGTTCGTTTAGTCTTTTTGTGCTGGCCATGTGCTCTCCCTGAGCACATGGTCTGACTAACGAGGGGGAGGAGCCAGCTGGGGGGAGGAGCTTTATTAGGAGCATCCTGCGGCGCGCGCCTTACTCTGTTTCAATTTTCCAACTTTAACTCTTGGCATTCGGTAGAGCAGACGTAGCTTGTACACCCAGTTATTCTTTCTAGAACTACGTACTGTACTGCTCTCTCTAGTTTCAAGAATGGAAGGTGAGGGAGCTACTGCAGTCACCTGTAACACTTGTGGCATGTTCCTTTTCTTGCCACAAGATGTTCTCGGGTACACCTGCACCAAGTGCAAACTGGTCACCCTCTTGGAAGAGAAGGTGCGCCAGCTGGAGGCACGTGTTTCTGATCTTCATCTTATTAGGGAAGGGGAGGCGTTTTTGGATAGGGCAGAGAGGACCTACCGGAAGACCGAATGCACGGAGGAGCTGCCAGATCAGCAAGCTAGCACACTGTGCCAGGAAACAGAGGCTTGGGTGAATGTCACACGGAGGAGTAGAAGGACCAGGAAGGCAACAGAGACTCTTCACCTGCACAATCGCTTCAAAGTTCTTGGCCTTACGAACAATGAGGAGTGCCATGCGGAGGGAACAGAATGTCAACAAGAAGAAATCCAACTTCGGCAACAGGAATGAGGTCAATGCTCCCAGCCTCAACAGAATGCCCAGGCAGTCCTAGTGGAACATGCTCATCGAGGAGACCAGGACAAGCTGCAGAGGAGGCGAGTTGTGGTTGTTGGGGACTCTTTGCTCAGAGGAACCGAAACGGCAATTTGCAAACCGGACAAGCTCAATCGAGAGGTCTGCTGTCTGCCTGGGGCCAGGATCAACCACGTAACGGAGAGGCTAACCAGGCTGGTCAAACCCACTGACCATAAGCCCCTCATTTTGGTTCATGTCGGAACCAATGACACTGCGAGGAGCAGCTTTTACCACATTGCAAAGGACTATGAGCTTATGGGGACGAAGCTTAAGGACCTTGGTGCACAGGTGGTCATTTCGTCTCTCCTCCCTGTTCAAGGATATGGCGCACGTCGGGATAGGACAATAGCAGAGGTCAACAACTGGCTCCGCACGTGGTGCCGCTGGCAACGGTTTGGGTTTTTGGAACATGGCCTGAATTTCCATGAACGTGGGCTTCTGGCGAGGGATGGGCTGCACCTCACAAAACTTGGCAGGAATGTTTTTGCAAACAGTCTCGCAAGGAGGATTAAGAGGTCTTTAAACTAAGTTCCGCTGGGGAGGGAGACGGTATTATTCAGGGCAGGGACTTGTCGAGCGCAGGGGGAAAAGGCCCAATTGATACTGTACAAGTAGTACAAGAGGCCAATGGCAGGAGGAGTAGAAACAATAGTACAGGACTTGCAGGAAGGGCCCGGGGACTTAAGTGTCTCTACACTAACGCACGGAGTATGGGAAACAAGCAGGATGAACTCGAACTCCTAGTACAACAAAATCAATACGATTTGATAGGCATCACTGAGACCTGGTGGGATGAGTCTCATGATTGGAATATAGGACTAGAGGGGTATAGCCTATTTTATAAAAATAGACCAAACAAGAAAGGAGGAGGAGTAGCCTTGTATGTCAAGGATGTTTTCACCTGTGAAGAGATCCTTGACTTAAACCCAGTAAGCCAAGTCAAGAGCATTTGGGTTAGAATTAAGGGAGCAAGAAACAATAGGGATATTGTGGTGGGGGTTTACTACAGACCTCCAACCCAGGCTGAGGACTTTGATGACGCCTTCCTCAACCAAATGACTGCACATTCAAGGAGGAGAGATACAGTAATAATGGGAGATTTCAATTACTCAGATATATGCTGGCAGTCAAACTCTGCCAAGACAGCAAAGTCTAGCAAGTTTCTTGCTTGTCTTGCAGACAACTTCATGGTCCAGAAGGTGGAAGAGGCCACAAGGGGATCAAATATTCTAGATCTGATCCTGACCAACAGCGATGACCTTGTTAATGAGGTAGAAGTGGTTGGATCTTTAGGGGGGAGTGACCATGCTCTACTGGAATTTGGCATTCAGTGGAAAGGAGAAGATAAGGGTAGCCAAACACTCATCTTAGATTTTAAAAAAAGCAGATTTTGGTAAACTTAGGGAGCTGCTGGCTGGAATACCGTGGTCAAGAATAGTGAAAGGGAAAGGAGTTCAGGAGGCATGGGAGTTCCTTAAAAGGGAGATACTGAAGGCACAGTCTAAAACTGTGCCAATAAGGAGGAAAAATGGAAGGCATCTGAGGAAACCAGAATGGTTGACTAAAGAACTCTCAGCTGAGGTCAGTGTTAAGAGAAACATGTATAGGAAATGGAAGAAGGGGGAAACCACCAAAGAAGAATTTAAGCAAGTGGCCCGGAGATGTAGGGAGGAGGTCAGAAAGGCTAAAGCACAGAACGCACTTAGGCTGGCCAGAGACATTAAAAACAATAAAAAGGGCTTTTTTAAATACGTCCGCAGCAAAAGGAAAAAGGAGACGATAGGGTCGCTGCGCAGAGAAGATGGAGAATTACTCACAGGGGGAAGGGAAAAGGCAGAACTACTTAACACCTTCTTTGTCTCAGTTTTTTACCAGAAGGATACAAGCACTCAACCTGGCGGTAGGGGAGCAGGTGAGGAAGCAGGGGAAATGAGGCACGTAATAGGTAGAGGGGTGGTACAGGAATACCTGGCCACACTGGATGAATTCAAGTCTCCAGGGCCAGATGAATTGCATCCTAGGATATTAAAAGAGCTGGCAGAGGTCATGTCGGAACCGCTTGCTATATATAATCTTTGAGAAATCTTGGAGGACAGGAGAAGTTCCAGCAGACTGGAAGAGAGCAAATGTTGTCCCATCTTCAAGAAGGGAAAAAAAGAGGACCCAAATAATTATCGCCCAGTCAGCCTGACATCAGTTCCCGGAAAGATCCTGGAACAGATCATTAAGCAGTCAGTTTCTAATCACTTAGAAAGCAAGGCGGTAATCACAAGAAGTCAACATGGATTTCTCAAAAATAAGTCATGCCAGACTAATCTTATCTCTTTTTATGATAGAGTTACTAGCTTGATAGATGAAGGGAATGCTGTGGATGTAGCATACCTCGATTTCAGGAAAGCCTTTGACAAAGTTCCCCATGACATTCTTGCAAAGAAGCTAGTAAAATACAGGCTGGACAGGACTACTGTTAATTGGATTTGTAATTGGTTAACTGACCGAACCCAAAGAGTGATCACAAATGGCTGCTTCTCATCCTGGAGAGAAGTGACTAGCGGGGTGCCCCAGGGTTCTGTCCTGGGCCCAGTCCTGTTCAATATTTTTATCAACGACTTGGATGAAGGAATAGAGGGCATGCTCATCAAATTCGCAGATGGCACCAAATTGGGAGGGGCTGCTAGTACGCCAGAGGACAGGATCAAAATTCAAAATGACCTTGATAGGTTGGAGAGGAGGGAGTGGGCTTATTTTCTCCTGCTCTTGAGACCAGGATAAGGAGCAATGGATGCAAGCTGCAGGAGAGGAGATTCCGCCTGAACCTCAGGAGGAATTTCCTGACAGTCAGGGCTGTCTGACAGTGGAATGTGCTGCCACAGAGTGTGGTGGAGTCTCCTTCTTTGGAGGTTTTTAAGCGGAGGCTGGATGGCCACTTGTCAGGAGTGCTTTGAGGGTTTTCCTGCATGGCAGGGGGTTGGACTGGATGGCCCTTGTGGTCTCTTCCAACTCTACATTTCTATGATTCTATGATTCTATGAGAGCTGGGCCAAGGCTAACAAAATGAAATTCAACAGAGAGAAGTGTAAGGTCCTACACTTAGGCAGAAAAAATGGTATGCAGAAATATAGGATGGGGGACAAGTGGCTGGATAGCAGTACGTGCGAAAGGGATCTAGGAGTCTTCATAAACCACAAGCTGAACATGAGTCAGCAGTGTGATGCGGCAGCCAAGAAAGCCAATGCAATTCTTGGCTGCATCAATAGGAGTATGGTGTCTAGATCGAGGGAGGTACTGGTACCACTCTATTCTGCTTTGGTTAGACCTCATCTTGAATACTGTGTCCAGTTCTGGGCACCCCAATTCAAGAAGGACATGGTCAAGCTGGAGCAAGTCCAGAGGAGGGCGACCAAAATGGTGAGAGGCCTGGAAGCCATGCCCTATGAGGATAGACTTAGAGAGCTGGGGATGTTTAGTCTGCAGAAGAGAAGGTCAAGAGGGGACACGATAGCCATGTTTAAATATTTGAAGGGATGCCATGTAGAGGAAGGAGAGGGCTTGTTTTCTGCTTCTCCAGAGACCAGGACAAGGAGCAATGGATTCAAGCTGCAGGAAAGGAGATTCCACCTGAACCTCAGGAAGAACTTCCTGATGGTCAGGGCTGTCCGGCAGTGGAATAGGCTGCCTCGGAGTGTAGTGGAGTCTCCTTCCTTGGAGGTTTTTAAGCAGAGGCTAGATGGCCATCTGTCGGGAATGCTTTGAGGGTGTTCCTACATAGCAGGGGGTTGGGGCCCCTGGGGTCTCTTCCAACTCTACATTTCTATGATTCTATGATTCTATGGTTCTATGAGTGCATTCACAACCTACGCTGTGGGCATTTTCAAGCTGCTCCTTTGGCATCAGATGAGTTTCTATCATGCTTCTAAAACAAGACAAAGCTACTCCCCCTCTAATTAGGTGACAACATTGGGAGAAAGCAGGACAGAATAAAAATACCTTATTTCCCAATATGATACTCCTTGAATTTTAAAATCCTCAGAGTTTCCAGCCCCATTCAGTGGTGGAGCTTGGAGTGTGTGAAGGGGAGCAGGCTATGGGCTGGAGGCTAGCCCCTCCCTAAACTGCAAACCCCAGGATTCCATAGGATTTTGCAAGTGGAATAATAGTGCTCTAACAGTCTAGTGTGGAAATGGTCTGGGTGTGCTCTCTCCTTGGGGAGGGAGACACAAGGAAGAGGGAAAGAAGAGCACATGTGTACAAAGCTCGAGAAGCTACCTAGTGTGGGTGGGCCTAGGGTTGTGGCAGTTTGAACAGAACTGAATGGAAGACTGTGTGTGCATATGTGATGAGACAAAATCTAGTACCCACTGTATCTGAACGGGTTGGACATGGAGCTAGGATGAATTCTGAAACCGGGTTGGAGGTGAGGCAGCAACACAGAATACAAAGTATGCAATACAATAAAGTACAATAAAACACACAAAAGAGTTTCTTTGGCCAAAGGATCCTGCCGATAATCAGAACTGCATTCAGTCCAACCTGCTAGCAGTAGTGATCCAGAAGGATAACTTTATTCTTCAAGCTTCAGGTTTTTATACTATTTTCTTGATTAGGAAAGCGGAATAAAACATATATCAGCAAGATTAGTATTTCACTTAAGGCTGACTATTTGTTATTTCTTATCTAACTCTTCCATCAGTTGTCTGGAAGAACGGAGCAGTATGTAGCTAGCTGTAACTATCATAATGTTCACAAACAAGTCTATCACTGATGTTAACAATTTCATTCACTATTATTTCAGCAATAATAGCTTCATACAGAAGTTAACAAAACAGAAGTTATTCATATAATTGGTCAATAGAAGCTCATACTAATGAGAGGGCAACTGAGAATCTTCTAACGTTCCTCATGTATATTTAAAGCCAACACATATGTTACCCCACTGGAAAACCCTGTCCCAGGGTCTACAGTTTTGATATTAAAATATGATTCCATGTAGTTGAGAGGTCGCCCAGATGGGCATGTAGGCAGTAATGGTCAAATGATCAAAAACCAGGTTTCTAGCAGTTTCTAGCCAGACTTGGGGGGATACCAGATATCATTTTGATATCAATAATTTGGCCTTCCTTACCCATTCCTTCCCACGTGCTTGCGAGGCCCCTGGACAAGCACGCAAACAGGCTCGGTTGCTAATCACCGTAATATTCGACAACAATACGGGCAGGCCAGAAATAGCCAAACTGCCACTTCAGGAGACCTCACGGCAAGTACCCTCATTATGTATGCACGCTACTTACAAAGAACTCCCTGCCCCGAGCAGGCAGCTTGACGAGCCAAATACCCAAGTGTCAAGCACTCTGCGTTTGCATACTGGCTACCCTATTGACAATTCGGACTTAACGCAATCATGCTAAATTCTGACCTTTCAGAGGTTTTGTCTCCAGCCCAAAACTCATTGTTTTCCCCAAGTACGGACTAGCCCACGGGTACATTTTCCCCTATAAGGACCCCTGACTTTGAGAACTTCTTTGGATCACTCTCGACTTCCTTGCTGCCGCTTTGCTTGGCGAGCTTTCCCCTCAGTCCCACGTACTGAGAACCTTCATATCCACGAACTCTATCTTCAGACTACCTGGGCTTCAGGACAGGTGCAGTATTTCCCATACCAAAAACCTCCTTTCAAAATCTCTCCATCCAACTCCAACCTTTATTTCTCTAGGTATCTGTGTGAGTGTGTTGCATACACTTGTTTGATTGTATTTTAATAAAACAATAATTATTATTTCACATCTGTTTGCTCCTTGACTTGGCCTGACCCCATAGACGCGGGGTAAAAGATCTCGCTCTGTTGCCCTGCCTCTCGTATTGATAACTTGTGCTCTTTGACTAATTTCCCCAACTTGTATAATTTGGAGAGCATTTAGGTGTCCCTCACGGGACCCCCAGAAATCAGGGTAACACAGGTCAGGCCAGTAAAATCCCCAGTCACGTAGCCCCAGGAGACCTCAAGCTGTGCAAACTCACAATAAACAAAGGGTTCTCAGCCCCTGAGAAACCGACTTGAGGGGATTAGCGTGTTTGCCCCAAGTTGAGCAAAATCCTATCAGGCAAGGACCATTTACAGAAAGTCACACCACAACCCAATACAGCCGAAGATCCTGAGACTTTGGCAACAACTTGTAATCTCATCATGCAAAGGAAGGTCCATTGTGGAGCTTCTTTCTCATTGCAACACTCATTCCCCGGGAAAGGATTAGCCCTCCAGGTACTTTCCCCCCTACAAATAGTCCCAGATTTGAGTGGCTCTTGGATCACTCCCAGTCATCCCAGCCGTTTCTCTGTCCGTCCATCCGTTTCTCCGTCCACTGAGAAATCCCCTCACCCCTCTCCATGCTGAGCTCCACTTCTCCGCTGTTTTTCCCAGACCAAGGACTTCAGGTGCAGTATTACCCCAGCTACAACCCCTTCAATATTCCCCTATCCAGTTTCCTCTCTTTTGCCGCTTAATAGGTCTTGCATGAGTGTGTGAGTGATTGCGTTGGTGCATGAGACTTTCATTCAATAAAATCATTTATTGGACATTTTTGTTTGGTTTTTGGCTTGGTCTGGCCCTGTAAAAACTGGGTAAAAAGACCCCGCTAGGTTACCCTGCCTCTCGCATTGCTATAGCTCGTGTTCTGGCTAGTTTCCATTCCCCATCACATGGAGCACATTGAGGTGTTCCCCAAGGGACCCCAGAGATCAGGGTAACAGATCATACATGTCCAAGGAAGACATTTTTTTAAGAAAGTTTGTGGGCGAATGGCAGCTGGAAGTTCAACTTCTGTATCACTCTTCCCTTTATCTCTATGATTTCTTACCCTCCGCCATCCCTTGAGGTTCTGGGACAGGAACATTAATGCTGTGGGCAATCAGGAACCACACTGAGTTGCAACATCCTCTAGGAAAAGATTATTATTTTATACTGTTCCTGCCATTATTCAGTATTTTTCATGTACCTGAAATGTCTTTGTTCATACTCCTGGAGGTTGGCAACCACTGTGTTAGATCATTATTCTAGGAGACCAGGGTTCAAACCACTGTTCAGTCATGGGTGACCTTGGTCAAGCAACACTCTCTCAGCTTTAAAGGAAGGCCATGGCCAATTTCCTCTAAATAAATACCACTCTATTCTGCTTTGGTGAGACCTCATCTGGAACACTGTGTCCAGTTATGGGCATCTCATTTCAAGAAGGATTTTGGCAAGCTGGAATGTGTCCAGAGGAGAGCAACCAAAATGGTGAAGGGTCTGGAAGCCATGCCCTATGAGGAATGGCTTAGGGAGCTGGGTATGTTTAGTTGCAAAAGTGAAGGTTAAGAGGGAACGTGATAGCCATGTTTCAATATTTGAAGGGATGTCATACTGAGGAGGGAGAGGGCTGGTTTTCTGCTTCTCCAGAGGCTAGGGCAAGGAGCAAGGGATTCAAACTAAAGTGAAAGAGATTCCACCTAAACATCAGGAAGAATGTTCTGACAGTCAGAGCTGTCCAGCAGTGGAATATGCTGCCTTGGAGTGTTGTGGAATCTCCTTCTCTGGAAGTTTTTAAGCAGAGGCTGGATAGCCTGTTGGGAGTATTTTGATGTGTGTTCCTGCATGGCAGAAGGTTGGATTAGATGGCCCTTGTGGTCTCTTCCAACTCTATGATTCTATGATTTAAATCTTGCCAAAGAAACTCTAGGACCAGGTTGCTGTAAGCAGAGATGGACATGAAGGCTCATGGCAGCAACAGCTACAACCATTTCAAGTGCTCAATAAAGCTGAAGGCAGTGGGAAGAGAGGAAGGCTGGAGGACAGGTGGACTGACTAAAAATGAATCAATGTAATTTGAATAAATGGATACAAATTACAACAAAAGGGATTCTACCTAAATGCCAGGAGGAAAATAATATCTATATCTACATCTGTATCTATATCTATATCAATATTTACTGTAACAGTTGTTCAGCAGTGAGTTCACCTGCCTTGAAGGGCAATGGACTATTTTCTTTGGTGGTCTTCTTTGGTGGACATCTTTCAGAGATACTTGTTTCCTGCCTGGTGGAGGCTGGACAAGATGGCTTTTGTGGTCTGGTCCAACTCTTAAGATTCTATGATACTGTAAAATAAACCACAATCCTGGCCATTTCCACACTAGACTGTAATAGTTCTATTATCCCACTTTCAACATCCTATGGAATCTTGGGGTTTGCAAACCGCAGGATCCCATAGGATGTTGGAAATGGAATAATAGTATTATAACCGTCTAGTGTGGAAATGGCCTCTGAGTTTGTAAGACCTGAATAAAAGGGACTTCTGGTGGTCTCTCATCTATCAGGATGTTGTAAGTTGGAGCCAGCTTGTTAGCACATGACAGGATCAGGAACGACCGTTTCAAATGTTTCTCTCTGTGTACACCTCTTTAATCGACATTTTAACATGTAGATTTTATCCGGCTGAAATAAAGATATCTCCCTGACTGTAAAAAGCAGCTGGTTCATCAAGGAAACTGGGCATCTTTCAAAGCCCTCGGGGTGGGTGTGGGGAGGGGAAAGATGGGACTGTTTCCAGACCAAGTGATCTTTTGAAGTCCTTTTCAACACTGGTGATATGAGCTACATTTAAGGAGAACTTTCAGTGAAAGCAGAACTTTTTCTTTAAAAAAAATCAAGATTGGCAGCGATGCAGAAAAAGGTTACATGAATAATTGTCGCAAAGCAAGAGGCTTAATGAGCATGGGCTGCTCAGCTTATCAAAGGACGTACCAAGTGTCAGTGTATAATTACCTTGATATGAGGAAGAGGGCCATGGCTCAGCTGCTCAGCACATGCCTGGCATACAAAAAAGGGCTGGTTTCAGTCCCTGAGTCTCTGCTTAAAAGGATTGTGGATTTCAGGGATGTCTCTGAGCCCTTGGAGAGCACTGGGCAGTCAAAACTCACTTTTCGGCTTGATGGTGTGAGCTGTTGCACTATTAGACACTGTACTTTTTTGCAGCTTTCTGTTAACAATGACAAGAATATAATGACAATGATAATAATGTTGGATTAGGGGTAGAGTCTTGACATGTAAGCTGCATTTTGGGGGAGAACGATGAAAAATGGGTTACAATACCTTATACCCTCACTCTATGGGATGTGCTGTTTTCATAACTGAACATATTTATGGCTGAAAAACATGTTTGAAAGCATGCTGGC
The DNA here is from genome assembly GCA_948472985.1 of Iguana delicatissima. NCBI lineage: Eukaryota > Metazoa > Chordata > Lepidosauria > Squamata > Iguanidae > Iguana > Iguana delicatissima. The sequence goes on from CAOKZL010001605.1 coordinate 99,028, forward strand.
CAGAAACATGTTGCCAGATCAGGCTGACCTTAGTTATGGTTAGCTCATAAGTTCAGAGAGGATTAGGTGGGAAAACCCAACGCTAATGGGTTTATGATAATCCTTTCAAGACCTCAGGCTACATGCACACTAAATACAATAGGAGGTGAAACGGCCCCAGTGAAGCAATCAGGGACCACCCCACAATCTTATCTTATGGAGACCTTCCCTATTCACCCTACTTGACCAAGACACTAGATTGTCATGACTCCCATCAATGTTTTCTCAGCCAGAGTTAGGACAATCAACCCTTTCTAGACTCCTTTGTCTAAACTGTGGGAAAGCTTACCACTTTGCCCAACACACCCTACTCCAGGGTAGGAAATAGCACATGTAAACCCTAACTCTCGCCTCAGCAAATTGTAGTACTTGGAAGCAATATGTGGTGCCCAGACCTCTGTTCGTTCTTGCTACCCCCAGATGCACTATCTGAGCCAGTTCTGCTTCAAGACTGGTAAACATCACCTTTTCTACCTAATCTCTCTATCTGTCCACTCTTTCTCACCTCACTTTCTGATAGCCTTGTATGGTTCTTGAGAGTATCTGATTTCTTGCGTGTTTTGGCAATCCAAATAAAAGACTCCATTTAGCTTTTAACTGGAGTCCTCTCTACAGTTAGTACTGGTATACACAAATGAAAAGATCCTGCTGTTACCTCGCAGGCATCGTTTGAGCTATAATTCCCCAAATTCTAAGGAGATGCTGGCATTGTGGGGAGACCTCAAAGTCCTCCACCTCTTGGGGTAACTAGTGGCTCAGTGGTCAATTTCCTTCTTCAGAGTTCTCTAGGGAAAGCACCAAATCTTTTGGGTCTCTCAGAAACTGAGAGCAAGTGTTATAGAATGGAAGTTTCTCAGACATTACATGAGACCAAGCAGATCACGTATACAATGGATGTCCACTGGATCTCCCCCTCCCCTGGCTGAGTCAGCATTCCATACCTCCTTATAAGATAAAACCTGGAATCCTGGCCAAGGATTGGTCAAGGTACTGATAAGAAAGTTTCTGTTCCCCTATAACTTTCTGTAAGACTGTCATACTGGAACGGGAATTCCAGCGTCATACTGGGGTCCTTGCCAGCCTCCCAAGATTGACTCTCATCCTTGAAAAAGGCTGGTAATTCCCCAGCGTTATTAATTCTTGCTGCCACCACCTGCTGAATTATGAATCAACTGAACAGTACAGCGGGAGCCTGTTCAGTGGATTACCAATCCCTGTGTTTAAGAACCTTCTTTCTCTTTCACCTCCCCACTTCTGAGTGAGAGAAGTCCTATCTAGCGTGTGCCAAAGACTGGCGTGGGAATGGAGAGAAACAGAGGTTTTACAGGAAGTATTTATTCAAGGCATGCAAATAAACAAGACAATATCACACTTGAGAGGCTCCCCCCTCCCAGGCACGCTTAAGTTACAAGTAGTTACAAAAACAGATATAAAAGCACAGATACATTCTTAAGATCAGCCAACTTCCAAAATAAAAAGCCTAACGTGACTAACTACTTTACTCTAGTTACTCACAATTAGGTTATAGGCTTCGATGGTCTAAAGAGACGGGAGGGGCCAGGAGACGAGGCACGGGGCCTCCAGCCTACGACTGGCCCAGATCCCATTGTTCTTCTTTGTTCTCTCTCTGTTCTTCTTCTCTCGCCACATGGCCTCCCAGAAGTTTTATATTTCCTCCCTGGAAGCATCTCGAAGCATCTCCAAGATGCCCACCTCTTCCCTTGCGGTTGGTCAGTTCTCACCCTGTGACCTATGATGCTGACCCACACCAAAATGTAATCTAATCCCAAGACCTCATTAACCCTGGGTTTACCTGGAGAGGGAAGTATCTCCCTTTTAGCTAAGTCTAGATAATGGGAAGCCCCATTATCACAAAGACAAAGGAATCTCAGTCCCTCCTCGAGTGTGCTCATTCTGTTACTTTGTTACCTGCAAATAAAATGTTGAATTCCTTAACCAAGCAATGTTTGGCCTTTTGTCTGTCTTTCTTGCCCTGAGCTGTGGCTTTGAGAATGTGGGCTAACAAGACTTCAGCAAAATAAGGTAAACAGGCAGTGTTCAAGTGAAGCCTTTGCTAGTTACTTTGAGATGCACCATAAATCATGGATTGTCTACATTCTGGCTAACTAAAAGAAAGCTTCAAGTAGAGGATCAGCTCAAACATTGGTTCAATGGGTTCAGTGGCTGTACTCTAGTTGGGTCTAACCAATAGGATTAAGGTCGTAGACTCATAAAGTTGAAAGGGGCCCTAAGGGCCATCTAGTCCAGTGATGGAATCCACAGCTAAAGTATGCTGGATCCTGACCAGTGGCTGTTCAGCTTCAGTTTGAAAACCTCTGATGAAGCAGAGTCCCTCTAGTGTCCAACAGCTCTTACAATCAGGAAGTTTTTTTGCCCAAAAATTTTGTTAGCATCTCCTCCCTTGCCATTTGAACCTATTGATTTGGATCCTACCAGGTGCAATCTATATCTACACGAAGATCTGGAGCAAGTGTTTGCATGTATAGCTGAACCTTGGAAGTTTTCTGCTTGAATACCATCACTAGAGCTCAGCAAGTTGGCTGCTTTGGACTTATAGCTCCAGTGGCCTTCCTGGGTGGGGAGTTCTAGATGACTCTGATGTAGAATCTCCAAGCTAATGCTTGTAGCTTCTTTCTGTCATACAGTGATTGCATTATTCCCCACCCCAGTTGCAGTCACTGATGGGAGAACTGAGATCCCAAATCAGTGTGGCATAGTGGTTTGAGTGCTGACTAGGTCTCTGAGAGAACAGAACTCCAATCATGTTTGACCATGGAAACCCACTGGGTGACCTTGAGTAAGTCACACACTCTCAGCCTCAGAGAGAGGCCATGGCAAAACCCCCTCTGAACAAATCTGGCCAAGAAAACACTATGATACTCACTTTAAGGTCACCATGAGTCAGAAATGGCTTGAAAGCACACAACAACAAAACCCAAGTCAATAAGAAATCTAATGATTCAGAATTGCATGTGGCCTAACAACTGCTCCATTCTGTAGGTAGCAAGTCATCCAAAAGGCTGCCATGCAAAAAGGCTGCCATGCTGATCTAACAAGATGGCTGCCATTTTTGATAGGCTGGAATTCAAAGAAAGAAAGAGAACAGGGCCTAAGTACCTTGCAAAGATCAGGGACCGCAACCTGTTAACTGTGATTTCTTCCTTTTATGATGTTGCAGGGCAGTTTTTTTTTTTTTTTTAATGAAACTGTGAGAATGACAGCCCACATAATTCAACAGGTCTGGGCCAAGCCCCCATGGCAACCACCCTGGGCCTGGGTGCTTGGAAAGCATGCCACAAAGCAAGCTAGTCCCTGTTCATGCCAAAGCCTGACAGATGAATGGAGTGGCTCAGTATTAATTAAACATCTGGAGAACCTGGCAAATAGCCCACTTAATTATGCCTGGTGTTTGCAGCCCTCCCTGATCCTCTTCTCTTTTTTGTTTCACAGTCTCTGTTTGGAGATTCATTTCCGCCTCCAAAGCCAGGGGAGATCTTCAGTTCCCAGGCTCCTGGAGTGGGGTGGGGGAGGAAGGGAAGGGAGAGGGTCTTCAGACTGTGTTAAAAAATGAAAGTGGATCATAGAATGACTGGGCCTTCTTGGAGAATTGCTGTGGAGAGAAGCTTCTCCTACAACAAAGCAACCATACCCTAGGGTTCCTTCCACCACCTCTGCCTCAGGGTTGGTTCCCCAGTCACCTTTCCTGACCTGTGTGTTTAAGCAGTGTGTATATACAAAAAGAATCTTGGCTGAATGTTTGGCCATTTTGATTTTGGTGTGTCTGTACATGACAGTAGGGCTTGAGGAAAGGGCAAAATGGCTTCCTCTTCCTACATGAATGGTCATGGATTTCTATTCCTGTTCATTGTCGCTGCTTTCTCCTCACAGTTGTTGCTTCAGCACCACATTCCTTCCTTGTAATTACTGGGACTTTTGTCTCCTGGGCATAATCACATAGGTGAGTGTTTCTGAACTGGGACTAGACCCAATCTGAAGAGCTGGAACATGTCCAGAAGAGTGTGACCAAAATAGTCAAAGGCCTGGAAACCATGAAGCCCTATGAGGAGTGGCTTAGGGAGCTGGGTATGCTTAGCCTAGAGAAGAGAAGGTGAAGAGTGGGCATGGTAGCCATGTCAAAATATTTAAAAGATGTTGTATGAAAGATGGGGCAGGCCTATTTTCTGATGCTCCAGAGACTAAGACATGGAATAGTGACTTCAATGGACAGGAAAAGAGGTTCCACCTAGACATTAGGAAGAACTTCCCAATGGTAAAAGCAGTTCAGCAATGGAATACACTGTTACCTGAGAGTGTGGTGGAGTCTCCTTCTTTGGAGGTTTTAAACAGAGGCTATGGATGGCCATGTTTTGGGAGAGCTTTGATGGTGTATTCCTGCATGGCAGAATGAGGTTGGACTGGATGACCCTTTGGGTCTTTTCAAGCTCCATGATTTAATCCAGGCGTCTCCAGAAGATTTCTTTGATGCCAAGTCTAGCAGAAGCCACTGGTGCAAAATAGGCTTTTAACAATGATTAATGGATGCAGCAGTTGTTTACTGCAGAGAAAACCCACCTCCTTGCATTAGCATAGCTGGTCCCCACAAGCAATGGGGAGGAATGCCTTAAAAGCTCTCATGCCCTCAAACAGGTCTGTGTTAGGGATATGCTATGTTAAATTATTCATTCCTACAAAGGAGAACAAATAATTTAATCAATTTTCTCCCCACTGCCAGACATCCTTACAAACAATGCAGGCTCTGAAGGGTCCTGGGAGAATGCTCTGAAAAGCAGGCTGCTAACTGCATGGTATCAGGAGCGAGGGGGAAGATGAGTGAGCCTGACTCCCCTCTCAGATGACAGCAGGAGGTTTTAGCTTTCCAGGATCCTCTCTTGATTCCACCCAATCCATTCCTTGACATCAGGAGTGGAGAGCAGGTTAGGACTGGGCAGGTTATAGCCTTCCATGATCCTTTCTTGCCTTCACTGCCTGTCCCCATGTAACATTTGTAAGGTGTGTAGAGATGAACAAGGTCTAGAGAGGCTATAGTCTTCTGTGATCCTCTCTTGACTCCATTCCACATGTCCCCCATGCAGTCTCGGTAGGGTGGAGGGAATCTGGGTGTGGACAGGCAAATTATAGCCTTGAAACTCATATTCTGATAGTTGGTTCATGATGATGAGGATTCCAACACTGGCTGTTAGAACAGAGCCCCTGAGGATCCTTTCCATGGGGCTGCTTCCCTTCTGTCCTACTTTGGAGATAGGGATAGAAAACAGATCAGTTTGGATGTAGGAGGCAAGAGTAATTCTTGGACCTGTTTGAGGACTAGGAGAAAATGAGAAAGGTACCTGAGGGGAATTCTCCTTGTTGAGGTTTTTGGACACTTAAAAAAAACCCCTTTCTCACTGGGCTTAAATACCCTCAGGATCCCAGATCTTTCTGGATCTTGTAATTTAAGCAGGGTCAGCCCTGGTTAGTACTTGGATGGGACACTGCAAAGGAATAGGTGTTGTAGGCTAAATTTTAGGGGAAGGCAATGGCAAACTATCTCTGAGCATTCCTTGCCAAAGAGATCCCTTTTCATTGGGTTGCCATAAATTTACAGATATGTGGAACACACACACGCACACGCACGCACACGCACACACACACTTGAATTTTTTTCCACCTCAACATGCACAATTCCTACCTTGAAGTGAGGCTCAAGCTGTGATCAAAAGTAGCTGCCTTGAGTCCAAACAAAGGAATTTCTCCTGGGCAAATAGAAGAAAACTTTTTCTCAGAGCTGAAGGAAGAGAGAAAGCAAAGGCAAATGAAATCACTCTTATATGTCTCACCCAGCCAGACTGAAAAATTCTCAAAGGTAAGCAAGGATGAATAGTAAACCCTAATTCTATCAGGTGAGGTTATAATAATCACCCTCGCCATACCAATGTAAGGCCTTATGGTTGTGGTCTGCAACCCAGGCAGGTACCCTCAAAACCTTCCTCTTTGGTGGTAACTGCCCCAGTCACTGTAATGACCCTTGCCATCAGGAGACTCACAGAATTATCACACTGAGATTACTTGGCCCATCAGATTTGCCTAGATGTTGACTTTATTGAGGGCAAATGAAACCCAATGAGAATAAGGACAATGCTTCTTGGATTGTCATTGACTTCACTGTGAATGGGAGAACATGGTTCCTCTCTTTCGGCATGTCCTCCCCAAATCATTTGCTCAAAAAAGTCTCCCTTTACCTTCACCCCAGTGGGGAAGGATGTTATATTGTGAGGTAATTAAAGTAAAGATGAAAGATACAACTGGGCTTCTGAGTATAGATTTGGTTTTGACTTCTTTTGTATCTTCTGTTTCTCTCTTCTCCCTTTGCCCCCTTATCTTCTGATCTCGATGGACAAATATCCCAGTCAAGTATTCCCCCAGTCACCTTCCTCTTCCTCTTCCTCTTCTTCTTTTTTAAGTTAAGCAATACAGAATTTGGGAGAATATTCCAGGATCTAACTATGGCTGCTAGTATCTCAATAAGCAGTGTAAATGCCTCTGCGTTGCCAGTTATGTTGGGGCATACAAGATGGAGGGTGCTGTTGCACTCAAGTTCTGTTTGTGGTTTTCTCAGAGGAAGCACTGTGGACAGCCGCTGGGGCAGCAGGATGCCTAATGAGACAGGCCATGTTCTGACCCAGCTTCAGCGTTCTTCTTTACCTCTTTTGTGTGACACCTTCAAAGGGAACTGAGGAGGACAGAGTTCTGGGGTAGATAGAATCACAGAATCATAGCACTGAGGCCACCAGGACCAATCTCCTGCTCAGTGCAGGGTCTCCAGCTAGAGCCTCCCCAACAGGTAGCTGTCCAGCCTCTTTTTGAAGATATCCAGAGAATGAGAACCCACAGCATCCCCAGATAATTGGCTCCACTGCTGAACCATTCTTATCAAGACGTTCCTTCTGATGTTCAAGCGAAATCTACCCTCCTCTAATGTAAAACCATCAGACATGATTTTATTCTCTGAGGCAGCACAGAGAGACAGAGACAGCGGCCATTTCTGCACTCACTGCTATAGTGCTATTATTCCACTTTCAACTTCCTATGGAATCCAGGGGTTTGCTGTTTAGAGAGGGCATTTAGAATTCCCAGCCAGAGAGCTCTTGGGCCTCAGGAAACTACAAACCCCAGAATCCCACAGAATGGTGAAAGTGGAATACTAGCATTATAACAGTGTAGTATGGATATGGCCAGAGAAACAGAGAGAGGCTAGAAGTGTGGTTTCCCAGGCTATCTCCCCCATATAGACATGGACCAGAACTCTGTGTAGCTTCCATGAAATCATGGCTTCACATCCTTCTTCTTTGAAATCATTATCTCCTTCTTTTCCCATGCAAAGCACAATTCTTTATCCTTGCCCTTGTCAAATTCCATTTTACAACACTGCAGTTGGTTGAGATCATTATGTATTTTTATGCCTGCTTTCTGATCCAGGCTAGGAGGAAAAGTCTGAAGGAAGCTTTTTTCTCTTTCTCATAATCCTATAAGCCAATGTGATGCATCACTGAAGACGAACAGTGGGAAATGCAGGGCAGAGAAGAGATGGGCTTCTTCTGGCTGCATGAACTCGAACTGTGGAACTTACAGCCACAGGATGTAGTGATGACTGCCAACTTAGATGGCTTTCAAAAGGAGTTGGATAAATTCATGAAGGACATGGCCATCAAGGGCTACCAGTGAGTTTGGCTATGTCACCTCCAACATTGGACGCTATTTGTATGTCAGTTGCTGGGGAAGGGGAGATGCATCCATCTCTTGCTGATGGGCTTTCCATTGGGATGACTAATTGGCCACGGTGGGAACAGAATGTTGGATTAAAAGGGCCTTTGGTCTGATCCAACATGACTCAAAAATTTTTATGTCTTTATGTTCCTGAAAAGTCCAGGTCTTCTGAGAGTACCTCAGAAGGTGCCGCTGCTACTTGTCATAGCATGATTGATCCATTACCTAGTTCTTCTGTTGCCCCTTAAGTTTAAATTATGCCAGCCAGATATGGGAAACAATTAGATTGCAATTAATACATGGGAGGTACATCGGGATAATTAGCCATGAGTTTAACGGGATGGATGTGACGACCACATTCCCTGCTAATTGATGTTTAGTTAATTTGCCACTGGCTGTCTTGTTAAGCAGTTATGAATGGTACAAGAAGCCACTGAAAGTTGGAAGATGCTAAAGGGAATGCAATTACATGTGCCTAGCTTCACAATTGCTCGGTTTATCACTGTGTGCAGCAACTCTGCAGCTGTCTCCCATTCGTTGTTACAATTCTAAAGCTCTCCTTTTATATATTCACTCTGTTTATCCTATTAATAATCAACTGTTCCTTCAAGAAGGCATGGACAGTAATTCCAGGGGGTGGGAAGGCTAAAAGGATCTCGACTCTTTTACTTTCACAACAACCCTATAAGGTAAGGCAGTAAGGGAAAAGGAGATGCCCAAGGTCACCTTGTTCCCTTCACGGCTGAACAGGGATTTATTTCTAGCCAATTATTTGAAAAGCCGGATGCCATTAATCAAAGAGGCCTTTGCAATGCAAAACAGCTAAATCCTCAAGTGTAAAGGCCTATCATTAAATGGCAAAGTCAGAATCATCCTGGTCGTAGTATTTCAGATTTCTGTGTATGGTTGTGAAGGCTGAGGCCCTTTCCACACAAGGCTGATCCATCTCAGTAGCATCATATTGTCACTTTTACATCTTCACGTTAAACCAGTTTGATGTTGTTCTGTCCTGTGTGGTTCCGCACGAGTTGAGGTCTTAGCACGGTTAACATTGACGTTAAACCGATGTATTGTGAAAATGGAAAAACTCCGATGTAAACCACCCAAAACCGTTTCTGCTGTGTTTTTTCCTACATGCAGAAGAGTTACATCGATTCACACCACTTGCCCTAAAACGTAGCAATGGTTTCTAAATTTTTTTCTTAAATTGACCAATCAGTGGCGGTGGGGTGGAGCGAGGGAGGGGAAGAGGAGTTCCACGAGAACTGACAATGCGGAAGCTACAAATGATTTTCTCTGCTTTACTTCGATAGAAACCGGAGGGCATGCAGATAGGAATCGGGGTAAGTTGGAGTAAAAAACACCGCTCATGACATTTGGTGAAACGCTCCACTACTCTAGTGTGGAAATGACCTGAGAGAAAGAAAATCATCTTGGACTAAGCCTCCTCTATGGCCATTTCCGCACTAGCCTGTTATAGCACTATGATTCCACTTTCAACATCCTCTGGAACCTGGGGTTTGCAGTTTCGGGAGGGGCCAGCTGGCCCCTCCCTAAACTGCAAACCCCAGGATTCCATAGGATGTTGAAAGTGGAATCATCGCACTATAACAGGCTAGTGCGGAAATGGCCTATGTGATGCTGGAGGAGAGTTCTACAGATACTGTGATCTGCTAAGAAGACAAAGGCCAAGATTCTACGTCAGGGTAAATTCTATGCTGCAGACATGCAACGGAAACTTGTTTTTGGGTTGTGAAGATGTGCATCTGCGCACCATCAGGGGTGTTCCAATAATGCACATTGTACAACACATTGGAAACTTCTCTTGCTCACTGGGAACTTTTGGTTTGCGTTGGACTCTCCTAATGAGCGTCAAGCACTTCTAATGCTCATTGAGCACTCATGTGGCACTCTAGCACTTCCTAGCCCATGTCCAGATGCACATCAGGAGTACTCCAATATAGAAGCAAGGCCCCTCCCTAAACTGCAAACCCCAGGATTCCATAGGATGTTGAAAGTGGAATCATAGTGCTATAACAGCCTAGTGTGGAACTGGTCGATGTGTCTGCTCTAATTGCGATTAACGGCTGAGTTCTGAAGGTGCTTTTGTTTTGCTTCGTTCTCAAGAAAGAAAGCCAAAGAATCGGAGAAGAAAGACCAAGATAACTGCAGACATCCGCTATCTAGAACAGGCGTGGTGAACTGCACAGGGAGCAGGGCCATTTTTCCACCCAGAAGATTTCATCATGTGTGAAGTGATGCAACATTCTTTGCAGCCACCATTTTGTCTGATTTTCTGCTGATTTCCCCCCACCCGTCTTTTTTGGAGGTTTGGGAGTGTCAGGGGAACCAAACCATTTCAGTTTTGGCACAATATTTTTGGTGCCTTTCCCCCCCTTTCATTGCCTGAAAATTGGCCCTTTCCCCAAAAATTTGATTTTAGGGGATCTGAGGGTATTGTAGGGCTTCTGGTGGCCTTCAAGAGCTGCACTTAGGGGTCTTGAGGACCACATGTGGCCTACAGCCTGCACTTTGTTCACCCCAATCTTGATCTCTAGCAATAGCTCTAGCTTCACTGAACCAACACCGTGAGGTTGAGGTTTTGTACATAATGCAACAGAGGCACTGAATGCAGCCTCATGGCTCTCCAACTCTCAGTCTCTGATCCTGCTTTCTAAAAATGCTGTTTATCCTAATAAGAAAGTGCTGTTGGAAAAGAGACATTCTTTTTTTCTCTCTCCCTGCCTTTCCCACTGTGGGATCCCAGAGACCACAAGACAGCTTTGACGGCCCATGGTGGTGGTTTTGTTGCTTGTTAGATGAAAAGTGAAGGGTGAAGACAAGTCAATGAATCATTCCTGTTTGGTTTGGCTCGGGTGAAAGGATGTGTTTAGAAATGTTTGATTCCTTTCCTCCTTTCAAAGGCTTTCTTCTTTTCACCCTGCTTGCTTTTTGAAAACTTCTCTCTCTCTCTCTTTCTTGTTTTTTTTCCTCTCTCTCTCCTAGATTATCTTGAATTACTCCAAGATGGTGAAACCAGCAAACTCATCTTTTTCTTGAGTCGCCTTGCCTCGCAGCAGATGTCAAATAGAAAAAGCCTGGCTTTGGGATTGCAAGTCTACCAGGACAGCTGGGGAGATGTGGGGCCGGGGGCTTTGTGGAAGAGTGGAGAAGCTGCGGGGACTCTCCACTATGATCCCAAGCATCCCACCGAGAAAAGAATGCCTCCCCACAGCCTTTTCTGCCAGGGGTTCTGATTCTTCATTTCCTCACTGAGACATCTGCTCCAAGTTTTCCAAGATGGGATCCTCCTTGCTTGATCTGGCTCTTCCTTTCTTCCGAGAGAAAGGGGAACTATTTCTTAGCTGCTTTTGGGGTTGTTGTGCACCTTCAGTTTGGCTCCAACTTATGACAACCCTAAACTGAACTTATCACTGGTTTGTTTTTTGTTTTTTTGGCCAGATTTCTTCAGAACAGGTTTACTGTTGCCCTCCTCTGAGGCTGAGAGAGTGAGACTTGCCTGGTGTCACCCAGTGGGTTTTCAAGGGTTGAATTTGAACCCTGGTCAGCTGAAGCCAACCCGTGCTGCCTCTTATAGGGTTTTCTTCAATAGATTTGTTGAGAAGAGATTTGCCATTGCTTTCCTCTGAGACTGAGAGAGTATGACTTGCATAAGGTGGGTTTCCATGATTGAGGAGGGATTCAGATCCCAGTCTCCTTGAGTATAACCCAACACTCAAATGACTACACCACTCTGGTTCTTAAGATCTACTCAGATGAGGTTTGCTATTGTCTCCCTCTGCGACTCGAGAGAGCATGACAGACATCTGTCTTCTGTCTTTGTTATAGCTGTTATTGTGTGCCTTCATGGCATTTCTGACTTATGGCCATTCTATGGTGAATCTATCTTGAGGTTTCTTGGCCAAATTTCTTCAGAGGTGGTTTGTCCTTGCCTTCCTCTGAGGCTGAGAGAATGTGACATGCCCAAGATCAGCCAAGCGGTTTCCATGGCCAAAGGAGGGTTCGAACCCTGGATCTTGAGGCTTCTTAGCCTAACACTCAAACCACTACACCACCCTGGTTCTCAGACCAATGTCAGGTGAGTATTTGAAAAACCAAGCCAGCCTGAGCCAGTGGTCATTCTAGCTGCAGATTTTGGAAGTGGTAGTGCAAACAGAAATTTTTCTGCAAGTTACATGTAAGACTTATTTTGGTCAGTATAGGTACAAGTGTTTCCCACCTCATTGTCTGGTAGGACAATGCTGCTCTTAGACAGAAGGTAGGAGAGCCTTCCCCATGTACAGAAAACCAGTTCATGCATGGTATGACTTTGGGCTCCTCACCATTTTTAGTTGTCACATGGAAGCCTGAAGCAGAAGATGATAAGATCCTCCATGATATTTTGATTAGCACACTGACCAAATATAGAATAGAGGGAAACACCATCAGACGGATCCACAACTGGTTGGAAAACCATGCTCAAAGAGTTGTCATCAGTGGCTGTGCTTCAGATTAGGTGGTGGTCTCAAGTGGAGTGCCACAAGGTTCTGTCCTCGGGCTGACACTCCTCAATGGCTTTTATGAATGATTTAGATGAGGGGCTGGAAGGCATCCTCATCAGATCTGTAGATCATGCAAAATTCGGAGGGATACCTAACAGATTGGAAGACAGGAGCAGAACTCAAAAAGACCATGATGAACTAGAAACCTGGGCTGAAATTAATAAAATGAAATTCAGCACAAATGCAAAAGCCTACATTCAGGCCACAAAAACCAAACACAAAGGTATAGGATAGGAGATATATGACTCAGCAGCACTACATGGGAAAAAGACCTTGGGCCTATTGTTGATCATAAATTGATTATGATCAAGCAATGTGATGCTGCAGCAAAGAAGGCAAATCCTATCTTCACTGACATTAATAGAAGCACAATTTCCAAGTCAAGGGAAGCAATAGTTCCACTACATTCTGTGCTGGTCAGGTCTCATTGGCAGTATTGTGTCCAGATCTGGGTACCTCATTGTAACAAGAATGTGGACAAGTTGGAGCAGGTTCAGAGAAGGGCAACAAGAAAGGTAAGAGGTACAGAGGACAAAACATATGAGGAAAAGCCAAAAGGGTTGGATATGCTCAGTGTGGTGAAGAGAAGACGGAGGGCTGACATGATTGCATTCTTTAAATACATGAAGAACAGCTACAAAGAGGAGAGAGCAAGCTTGCTCTCTGCTCCAGCCTCAGAGGGTAGAACCAGGTTTAAGGGTAGATTTTTAGAAGGATTCTCTTGACAGTGAGAGCGGTTGGGCAGTGGAACCAATTTCCTAGAGACGCGGTAGAGTCTTCTTCCCTGGACATCTTCAGAAAGAGTCTGGAACACTTCCTGCTGAGGATGTTCGGGGATACTGCATTGAGCAGTGATTTGCACCCGAAGGCCCAAAGGGCCCATTCCAACTTTTGGATTCTATGATTCTGTTCACTGTCTTTTCTCCAATCTCTTTAGTAACCCCAAGAGGAGAAAAACTCCCTCTTGTGTATATCTCCCTGATCCGCATATATTAAAGGGCTCTGACAAGAGATGCAATGTGAACTATAAAAACTCATTTCATAGTAAAACTCCTATGGAGTTACAGTAATGAAATTCATAATGAGATTATGATAGCCAGGAATAGAAGTAACTCTCCAGTTTGTGCCAAAATGAAAAAGGAGAAGAAGAAAAAATGGGAGAAGTTGAGCACGTTTCAAAGAGAGCCCTGTCAGCCATCAAGGTGAGTTGTCCTCACCCTGTCTGGCATGTTTTGGGTACCGTTAAAGGCAGCAGACTGGAAGTAGGGCTGCCAGGTGAAATAAGGGACAGGGTTCTTGTCCTTTCAATGATTGTACAGAAGATCGAATTTGTCATGCCATTGCCCCAGGACCCAAATTTCCAGGATACAGACAGGCCCCTTCCCAGCAGCCCCACCCCAGAAACAGGAAAAGGCTGTCCTTGCGGCAGCCGGTGCAGGAGGTAAAGGGACAGCACAGGCCTCGGGCAGTGCTTATATGGGAAAGGCTCGTTAATCAGGACACAGCTGGCCAGGATGTTGAGGCTATATATTCAGAGGCCTCGACAACAGACGGTTGCTGGGACTACTGGCGTTATTGGTGTGACAGCCGTGGTGATTCTTGCATCTTCTCCCTGTGCGCTTTGGACCTTGGACCTCGACACTTTGCTCGGATTATCAGTTTGGCTTTTGGACTACTCCCTTTCTGGACTAGTGTTGTGTTTTTGCAGGGAGTTTGCTTCAGCCCTGAGGCTGCTTTGCAGAGCTGCTGTTACCTGGCTCATTAGGTAGCTGAGGAACCTTGGTGAGCTGCCAAGCCCAAGACAGAATTTTAACAGGTGTTGCTTGCATAGGAAGTGTCCGGTGGCAAGGTTGTGCCGCTGGGTACACAGCCACACGTTCAACAGAATATGTACAGTGGAACGAAAAACTGGACATCAACACGTGCAAGGGCACTGCATACATTAAACCAAGCTCCTTATAGAATCCTATCCTACATAAGCCTACCTAAGTCTTAAGATCCTCAGGTGATGGCATGTTCTTGGTCCGCTCAGCATCACAGACGCATCTAGAGAATACATAGGAGAGGGTGTTCTCGGTGGCTGCTCCCAGGCCGAGGAATTCCCTTCCAGAAGAAGCTAGGCTGGCCCTCTCTCTCTGTTCTCCTTTTGCTGGCAAGCAAAAACCTTTCTCTAAAAAAGTTTAAGCAGGCATTTGATGATTAATTGATTGCAGGGAGTCTTTTTTACAGGCTGTCCCTGTGGTGCCTTTTTACTGTTAGGCTTCTAAATGATTTTACAGGTTTTAAAATCCAATGGCATTTTAACACGACAGCTTGTTTAACTATGTGTTAACTTTCTCCCCCCCCTTTTTTTTTTATCTGCAAGGCTTCTGGCTTTCTCTCTTTTTCTTAGTTTCGATGGAAGCCGCCTGGGGCTCATATTGAGAGAAAGGTGGACATTAAATATGTAAAAAAAAATAAAGTATTTCACATCAGAAAAAAAAGCCCAGTCATTTCCTCAGGGGAACCTACACGTGTGAAGAGGTGAAATGAATTCCTTCCCCAGGTTATTCTGTCTAGAAGAAAGATGGTAGGTTGGACGACACAGAACAGTCATGCAAAATGAGTTACCTTTTCAAGATACCGCTAACTCTAATAGTTTGGCCATTTCCACCCTGCAATGTTATAGTGCTATGATTCCACTTTCAACAGCCTGTGGAATTCTGGGGTTTGCAGTTCACTGAGGCCAAAGAGTTCTCTGGCTGAGAATCCTAAAGGCCGTTCCCCGGGATTCCATAGGATGTTGAAAGTGGAACAATAGCACCATAACAGTGTAGTGTGGACATGGCCAGTTTGTTCGAGTTGCCTCTGTCTCGAGTTTCTAAATGCGTTGAGCCAGCCCATTTCCTCTCCTGTTCTTTCCCTCTTCTGACTTTCTGAATTATTACAGAGACTTTTTTTCCCCACGGGAACCCATCTCGCTTGAGTACCGCGCAAATAGACAGAGTCCCAAATCACACATTTTACCAAAGGGCTTTTAACTCAGCATAATTAAAACCAAACAACGTTAGCCCCCGTGGCTGAGGAGATATTTAAACAGGCTAATAGCTATCGGGGAGTTTATACGTGGGCGTCTGCCTGGAGAGCGATAGGAAGGACTCGTTCCTGTTGTAGCTTAATCCGGGGTGAGGCGTTTGGATGGCAAGGCACGGGTGGGGGGTGGCCACCGTTTGAGAAGGAGAGAGTGGTGTGTACGCAGACGAATTCTTGCAAAAATGGGCACTTCTCACTGGAGATGGAATTTTGTTGGTTAGTCCTAAACTAAACTAGACTGACTCACTGAGTCTCCTTTGCCCGTCAACACACAGGCAAATCCCACTGATTCTGTAGCCCTACTCTAGTCAGGACTAAGAGCCATGATTCAAGATTAGCTAAATTGCTTCTCTTGGCCTCTTGTCTTCTCTTGCTTCTTCTCTACCCTCACATCCTGACTTAGGCCATTTCTGCGCTACACTGCTAAAGTGCTGTTATTCCATTTTCAACGTCCTGTGGAATTCTGGGGTTTGTAGTTTACTGAGGCCCAAGAGCTCTGTGGCTGAGAATTCTAAATGCCCCTCCCTAAACTGCAAACTCCAGGATTCCAGAGGATGTTGGAAGTGGAATAATAACACTATAACAGTATAGTGCGGAAATTGCTTTAAAATCATAGAATCAAAGACTCATGGAATCTTAGAGGTGGGAGAGACCACAAGGGCCCTCCAGTCCAACCCCATTCTGCCACACAAGAAGACACAATCAAAGTGCTCCTGAGAAATGGCCACCCAGCCTCTCCTTAAAAGCTTCCAAAGAAAGAGACTCCGCCACACTCCCATGCAGCAGTGTATTCCACTACCGAACTGTTCCTACCACCAGGAAGCTCTTCCTCATGTTTAGGTGGAGTCTCTTTTCCTTTGAAACCATTGCTCCATGTCCTAGTCTCTGGAGCAGCAGAAAACAATCTTGCTCCATGCTCCATATGAGATCCCTACAAATGTTTAAACATGGCTATCGTGTCACCTCTTAACGTTCTCTTCTTCAGGCTAAACATACCTTCATGGCTTCATGGTTTCCAGGCCTTTGACCATTTTGGATGCCCTCCTCTTGACATGTTCCAGCTTGTCCATATCCTTCTTGAATTGTGGTGCCCAGACCTGGATGAAGTTCATGTTTCTGGAGTGTTAGGAAACCATGATGAGAGAAACCTGGACTGAAAGAATCTTCATGGTTCACAAGATTTTTTCTGCACCAAATTCACGTCTGGTGTGTTGCACAGAAAATAGCATTTTCTGGATAGAGATATTTTCTATGTAGAAACGTTGGCTGGAATTCAGTAATGGACTTAACGTCTTTGTAAGTGGATTTATATCCATGCAGAATAAAACTGAGCTGTTTCTCAATCTCTGTATTCAGCAAAGCGATTCAGTGACATTATTACAGCTTTAAAAAAAAAAGAATCAAAACTAAACTTAGCTGCACTAATTGTAACTACACAAATCTACATGGGGTAAGACAACTATGAGTTCCAACCTCTCAGATGATGGTTAAAAACTGAACTATTATACTTCCTTTACAGCTACAAAAAAGATGTAATTGTCTTGCAGACAATTTCATGGTCCAGAAGGTGGAAGAGGCGACAAGGGGATCAAATATTCTGGATCTGATCCTGACCAACAGGGAAGACCTTGTTAATGACGTAGAACTGGTTGGATCTTTAGGAGAGAGTGACCATGCCCTATTAGAATTTGGCATTCAGTGGGGAAGAGAAGGCAAGTGTAGCCAGGCATTCATCTTAGATTTTAAAAAAGCAGACTTCTGTAAACTGAAGGAGCTGCTGGCTGAAATCCCGTGGTCAAGAATAGTCAATGAGAAAGGAGTTCAGGATGCATGGGAGTTCTTTAAAAGGGAGGTACTGAAGGCACAGGCTAAAACTGTGCCATTAAGGAGGAAAAATGGAAGGCATCTGAACAAACCAGAATGGTTGACTAAAGAGCTCTCAGTGAGCTAAGTATTAAGAAAAACATGTACAGGAAATGGAAGAAGGGGGAAATCACCAAAGAAGATTACAAGCAAGTAGCCAGGAGATGCAGGGAGAAGGTCAGAAAGGCTAAAGCACAGATCGAACTTAGGCTGGCCAGAGACATTAAAAACAATAAAAAGGGCTTTTTTAAATACGTCCGCAGCAAAAGGAAAAAGAAGGAGACGATAGGGTCACTGCGCAAGGAAGATGGTGAATGAATAACAGGAGGAAGAAAAAAGGCAGAACTCCTCAACACCTTCTTCGCCTCAGTTTTTTCCCAAAAGGATAAAAACACTCAACCTGGCAGTTGGGGAGCAGGTGAGGAAGTGGGGGAAATGCAGCACAGAATAGATAGAGAGGTAGTACAGGAATACCTGTCCACACTGGATGAATTCAAGTCTCCAGGGCCAGATGAATTGCATCCTAGGATTTTAAAAGAACTAGCAGAGGTCATTGCGGAACCTCTTGCTATAATCTTTGAAAACTCTTGGCGGACCGGAGAAGTTCCGGCAGACTGGAGGAGGGCAAATGTTGTCCCCATCTTCAAGAAGGGAAAAAAAGAGGACCCAAATAATTATCGCCCAGTCAGCCTGACATCAGTACCTGGAAAGATCCTGGAGCGGATCATCAAACAGTCAGTTTCTAATTACTTAGAAAACAATGCCGTAATTACGAAAAGTCAACATGGATTTCTCAAAAATAGGTCATGCCAGACTAATCTTATCTCTTTTTATGATAGAGTTACTTGCTTGATAGATGAAGGGAATGCCGTGGACATAGTATATCTTGATTTCAGTAAGGCCTTTGACAAAGTTCCCCATGACATTCTTGCAAAGAAGCTAGTAAGATGTGGGCTGGACAGGGCTACTGTCAGGTGGATTTGTAACTGGTTGACTGACCGTACCCAAAGGGTGGTCTCCAATGGCAGATTCTCATCCTGGAGAGAAGTGACTAGCGGGGTGCCACAGGGTTCTGTCCTGGGCCCGGTGCTGTTCAATATCTTCATTAATGACTTGGATGAAGGAATAGAGGGCACGCTGATCAAATTTGCAGATGACACCAAATTGGGAGGGGTTGCTAATACACCTGATGACAGGATCAAAATTCAAAAGGACCTGGACAGATTGGAGAGCTGGGCCAAGGCTAACAAAATGAATTTCAACAGAGAGAAATGTAAGGTCCCACACTCAGGCAGAAAAAATGGTATGCAGAAATATAGGATGGGGGACACGTGGCTGGCTAACAGTACATGTGAAAGGGATCTAGGAGTCTTCATAGACCACAAGCTGAACATGAGTCAGCAGTGTGATGCGGCAGCCAAGAAGGCCAACGCAATTCTTGGTTGCATCAATAGGAGTATGGTGTCTAGATCGAGGGAGGTATTGGTACCACTTTATTCTGCATTGGTTAGACCTCATCTTGAATACTGTGTCCAGTTCTGGGCACCCCAATTCAAGAAGGATGTGGATAAGCTGGAGCAGGTCCAGAGGAGGGCAACCAAAATGGTGAGGGGCCTGGAAGCCATGCCCTATGAGGACAGACTTAGAGAGCTGGGTATGTTTAGTCTGCAGAAGAGAAGGTTGAGAGGGGACATGATAGCCATGTTTAAATATTTGAAGGGGTGTCATGTCGAGGAGGGAGTGGGCTTGTTTTCTCCTGCTCTTGAGACCAGGACAAGGAGCAATGGATGCAAGCTGCAGGAGGGGAGATTCCGCCTGCACCTCAGGAGGAATTTCCTGACAGTCAGGGCTGTCCGGCAGTGGAATGTGCTGCCACAGAGTGTGGTGGAGTCTCCTTCTTTGGAGGTTTTTAAGTGGAGGCTGGATGGCCACTTGTCGGGAGTGCTTTGAGGGTTTTCCTGCATGGCAGGGGGTTGGACTGGATGGCCCTTGTGGTCTCTTCCAACTCTACATTTCTATGATTCTATGATTCTATGTAATGGAATTGACATATAACAGAACTAAGAAATACACTTCTGCTAAAGTACTCACTATGTCACTATTGACATCTAACCCTGGTGATTCAACACATCAGTAAATCCCATTGATTCAACAGACCTACTCTAGTTAAGACTACTATTAGAAGTCAACCACATTTTTTTCTTTTTTAAAACATGGCTGAGATCTCACATCAAGGACTTTGCTTTCATACTGAGAATTGTGCATTTGTGAATTGCACCGCTGCACTAGGGAACGTGCAAACAAATGTCAGATTATGATTGTGCAATGCAGATCTGCACAAGCCTTGCAAAATGCACAGTGTGAACCTGTGTGTGCAAATGACAATGGCACCTCATGTAACAATGCATTTGCAGCCTTCAGCTGAATACAAATTGCCACCTCAGAGAAAAGTGTCCGTCTGCTCCTGTAGGGGAAGTTACACATGAGGATGTCATTAGCAGGATGCAAGCTCATAACTCTATGATTCATTATGATTTTATGATTCGAGGAAGCCTGCTAAAATGAGGCAAGCTTGTCAGGATTTGCAGGCCTCTCCATGGAGGTTGTGCAGGTGAAATTCCTGATTCCTCCAGAACACAGGAAGGCGTTCTTCGTGTCCCCTCCCTCTTCCGACATGTAAGGAATGTCTCAGAAATTGCTCCAAAACTTTGGCCCTTTCCACAGCACCCTCCCGTTCCACCTTGGAGAGGGGAGGATGGGATCACAATGATGCTTCTGCATGACGTCATTGCCGTCGGGCTCCTCTCCTGACCCCAGGTGGCATGATCATGGGTTAAATCATTGGCCATTTCCACACGAGACTGTTATAGCGCGATGATTCCACTTTCAACATCCTCTGGAATCCTGGGGTTTGCAGTTTCGGGAGGGGCCGGCCTAATGCTCCTAATGCTCTCCTTCCAAGTTAAAAACATTTTTATGCTGTCAGCCTTTTAGCAACTGACTGGGATTGGCTATTAATGCTGTGTGATATATTGCTTTAAAGGTTTGTATATAGTTTTTTAATGAATGTTAATGTGTTTTAATTCTTTGAAATCACATATATTCAAATATATAGTGAATGAATGTTAATGTTTTTAACTGTTTAATTTTCCTCTTTCTCTCTGGCCATTTCCACACTACACTGCTACAGTGCTATTATTCCACTTTCAACGTCCTGTGGAATTCTGGGGTTTGTAGTTTACTGGAGCCAATGAGCTCTCTGGCTGAGAATTCTAAATGACCCTCCCTAAACTACAAACTCCAGGATTCCATATGATGTTGAAAGTGGAATAATAGCAGTGTAGTGCAGAAATGGTCTCTCTCTCTCTCTCTCTCTCTCTCTCTCTCACACACACACACACACACACACACACAGAGGCCTTTTCCACACTACAGTGTTATAGTGCCGCTATTCTACTTCCAACATCCTGTGGAATTCTGGGATTTCTAGTTTATTGAGGCCAAAAAGCTGCCTGACTGAGAAGTCTAAATGCCCCTCACTAAACTACAAGTCCCAGGATTCTATAGAAGTTAAAAGCAGAATAATAGCACTATAACAGTGTAGGGTGGAAATAGGCGCGCGCGCACACACACACACACACACACACATGTATTGAACTTCTGTTATAGTTTTTAATTTGACTTGTGTTTAAATATGCCGCAAGCCGCCTTCAGTCTCATTATTGAAAGAAAGCCAGGTTGTAAATGAATAAAATAAGAATAATGATAAATAATAACTAAAATATTTCCAGCAGGAAGGAGTATCCATGTTAAGTTCTGCATTCCCTGGGACAGACCTTCAGTCTTCCACTCAGAGCTCCTCCTGCCCAGCCTTGCAGATCACAAAACTGGGGAAACAAATTCACAGGCGGCTATGCTGCCCATGCAAGAAAATACAGCACAATCCAAAATCCACAAAACTGTGATATTTGTATTGGGCCAACCAATGCTAAATAGGATAAAAATAATAAATCAATAAAATTCAGTCTGGCAACAGAAGACGCAAAGTAGGCCTGCGACTCTGACATCGTCACTTTTTGTCTCTTGTATGGTTTCTAACATGGTTGCCTGATGAAGAAGCCAGTGAAGCTTTGAAAGCCTGCAGGGTGTATTTTGCGCTTTGTAGCTGGCCCAGGAAAGGTATCTCTGTTTAGTGCAGTGGTTCTCAACCTGTGGGTCCCCAGATGTTTTTGGACTTCAGCTCCCAGAAACCCTGAGCATTGACCATAGTGGCTGGGGCTTCTGGGAGCTGAAGTCCACAAACATCTGGGGACCCACAGGTTGAGAACCACTGGTTTAGTGGATCTTGTTCTATTTTGAAGTTAAGGGCCTGGGTGAGTAGCATGTGGCAATACCTAACACCACCACATGAGGGTACAAGAGAATGTGCTACGGGGCTCCCAGCTTCTCTTGATTCCACCAAGGTATCTATTTCATTGAACATGTCAGCTCTCCCCACCCGAGCCACCCTGCATCCCATCCTGCCTTGTGGTTTCTTCACACCCAGCAAACCTCAAGGAAGAACGCTGACGTAGGGAATTAGTTCTGCCTGGCATAATTTGTCCTGGCACATCAACCGGTTTCCCCCCACCCCCTGAGTGAAGAGAGGCACATCCCGTCCCCTGTGAACCAGGAGAACTTCAAAAGTAACTCTGTGGCAAAAGCGCAGATCCTGGGAGTTTTCCCTTTCTCCCCCCTGCCACCGCACCCCTGATTCCTCATCCTGATTCATTGAAATTAAACATCTTTTATTAATTTTACACACACATATGCACACACAGAGAGAGAGAGGGAGATGTGGATTTCAAAAAAAACTGTGGTTGCATCTTGCTCCCTGTTGCGAAAGAGGAAGGGATGAAAGACGCCGACTGTAGCACCATATGTGTTTGCAAGGCAACTTTTGGCTGCTCACGGCGCCAACCTCTCGTGCATGAGCCGCTCACAGGACTGCTCAGCCAGAGAGGGTGCCCAGAGGCTATCGAGCCTGCCTTCTTGAGGACAGCAAGAAAGCAAGCAGCCTGTGATCTCTGACTTGGCTGGAAACAGGGCTTGCATACTTTGTCCATTTAATTGCATGTTTCTTCTGTAGGTAATCGGTCCAGTTACTGGGCTGCCAGATTAGAGGGCTTCAGGAGGGTTTCATGCAATCCGAGGGACCACAAGGTCTATTTAGTTCAACCCACTGCCAGTGCAAGAAACACAGAGCTAAAGCAAGCTTGAGAAGTGACTGTCTAACTTGTTACCCCAAAACATGGGTAACACAAATGTCCACGAGCAATTCTAGTACCTCCATTCAAAAGTAGAAAACAATTAGCTCAAAGTCAGGAGGCCTGCAAGAGGGGAGTAACTTAACGAGATCCACCACCTATGTCCACACGATCCTTGCAGGCAAGAACCAGCCCAGGAGTTAAATGGTGAACTAAAAATGTGTTTTATTGAAATTCACACAAGCACACAAAGATCCAAGCACTCGCAGAGGCATACAAGGACTAGCGACAGGAAAAGGGAGGAAAGTATGATAGAAGACTTTCAGGGATGAGGTTATAATTGCTGGTCCAGAGAGAACCGAGGATAGTAGCAACATGGCTTAGGTAGGCACCTAAGGACAGTTGTTGTTCAGCAATCAAAAGGACAGTATGGTATTCAGAAAGATGAGAAACTGGACTGAGCGGCTTGAAATCAGGGGTTCTTATACCCAAAAAAATATCCTGTGGATATGAGTGTGACTCACTCTCCCAGGCAAGTGGGCAATGGGAGTTGTCCCAAATAATGAAGGCTAATGGTCTTGGTCTTTAGGTGCCCAAAGGGTAATGCCTATTGTAATAGCCCAGTATTGTGGAGAGGTGGGGAAGCAATAGGGAAACATCCAGGTGTTCAGGGTGAGAGTTAATACAATCACAATTTCATGAGGATTTCCCCTTTCAGCTCTGAGCACTCCAGCTTATGATCTTGTAAGCCTATTGTCTTGGGAGGGTCTGTGCTATTAGCCTGAAAATGACTTGGTTCCTGCCTAAGAGCTAGGTGTGGCTGACCTGCCTTGCAATCTCACATCTGTGGTCAGTAATATGCCTCTTCCAGTGTGACCTCCCAGTTACCTCAGGTATTATTTATGTCAACGCCAATTAATAGTGCCAATTAAATATTTGCCAATTAAACCATGCCAGTCGTGGGGGATGCGCAGTGCCGTAACAAATGGCTGTTGAACAACATAGGTGAGTCCACCATCTTCTCAAGGAATCCATTCCACCCCCAAGAAGATTTTACCATGAAAATGTTCTTCCTTCTGTTAAGCTGAAAATCCCTTCCTTGCTATACGAATCTGTCCATTTGGGCTTGATCCCTTGGAGTTAAAGATGGCCCTCACTTCCGCCCCAGAGATTTCAGAAAAAGAAAGAGATCTTTGTGCGGTAACAAGCTTTCATGCTGAGTGCCGTACACACTTCTGTGTGTATGTACAATTTCACAAATAAGTTTTCCCATTCACTTCTATGGAACTGGCTGCTTTGTGTGGGCACCTCGTGAAGCTCACCTGTAGTGAATGGAGATGTTTTTGAGCTGAGAGGAGCTGCACATGGGCCTAAGAAGTCCCTACAAAAAGTTTCATAAAAAAAGAGGGCAGGGTACAAGCCAGATTGAGTTTCTCAAGAACAAATCCTGTGAAATTAATCTTATATCTCTTTTTAAAAATCAGTTTACAAATTTTGTAGGTGGTGGCAAAGCTCTGGATATCATTTATCTGGATTTCAAGAAAACACTTGATAAGGTCTCCCATAATATTTTAATTAGCAAACTGATTCAATATGAAATAGATGGAAGCACCTTCAAATGGATCCATAATTGGTTGGAAAACTGTGTTCAAGGAGTTGGCATCAATGGCAGTATTTCAAACTGGAGGGAAGTTTCTAAGAGGGCAATGTGGTTCCGCCCTGGGGCCATTGGTCTTCAACATTTTTATTTATGACTTAGATGATGGGATGGAGGCATTCCTTATCAAGTCTGCAAATGACACATAACTGGAAAGAGTAGTTAACACATTGGAAGACAAAAAGGAGGAAGGAAGGTGGAGAGGGGAAAAGGAAAAAGAAATGTGGCAGTACCTTTAAGACTAACTGTTTTTTATTTTTCATGGACTTTTGTGGATATAAACCCACTTGTTTGGATCCAATGCAGAGTGGTTCTGCATCCAAAGAGTGGGTTTATATCCACAAAAGCTCATGTAAAAGTAAAAACCAGTTAGACTTAAAGCTGCTGCCACATTTTTCTCTCTCCCTCCTCCTCTTTTTTATCCTGCAGGAGACTAATATGGCTACTTCTTTGAAAAGTACCACATTTGAAGATAGGAACAGAATTCAAAAGGACCTTGATAATGGGAAAACTCAGCTGAAATTAGTTAACATGAAATCCAACAGGGACAAATGCAAAATTCTTCATTTAGGCCACAAAAACCAAAAGCACAGGTATGGGATAGGGGATACATGGTTCAACAATACTACATGAGACACAGACCTTGGGTCTGTTGTTGATCATAAATTGAAAGTGACCAAGCAGTATGATGCTGCAGCAAAAAGGCAAATGCTATCTTAGCATACATTAATAGAAACACAGCTTCCAAGTCAAGGGAAGCAGTAGTTCTGCTACATTCAGTGGATATAAACAAGTTTGAGAAGGTTCAGAGAAGGGCAATAAGGATGATATAGAGTACGGAGAAAAGAATATATGTAGAAAGGTTGAAGAAGCTGAGCATGTTAAGCCCTGTGAAGAGGAGACTAAGGGGTGACATGATTGCATTCTTTAGAAACCTTGGGAGCTGTCAAAGAGAAGAGGATGCAGGTTTGTTCTCTGCTGCTTCAGAGGGTAGGACCAGATCTAACGATTTTAAGTCAGAGGAGGGTAATTTCAGTTGAATATTAGATGAGACTTTTTGAAGGTAAGAGTGGTTCAACAACGCAACCAATTCCATAGAGAGGTTATGTGGTCACCTTCCTTTGATGTCTTCAGACAGAGGCTGGACAGTTACTGGCTGGGGAGGCCATCTCTGGTGCTCTTTCACAGAGCAGGAGGTGGGACTTGATGGCTCATGGGGCCCCTTTCAGCTCTGTGATTCTACGACAGTGGTAGGAGACCTAGACTGGGTGACAAAAATACATAAAGGAACCCAGTAGCACCTTTGAGACCAACTGCAGGAGGAAAAGTCTATGGCCATTTCCGCACTAGCCTGTTATAGCGCGATGATTCCACTTTCAACATCTTCTGGAATCCTGGGGTTGGCAGTTTCAGGAGGGGCCACGCGGCCCCTCCCGAAACTGCAAACCCCAGGATTCCAGAGGATGTTGAAAGTGGAATCATCGTGCTATAACAGGCTCGTGCAGAAATGGCCTAACATGAGCTTTCATGGACTCAACCCACTTCATCCAACATAAATTGAACCCATGAAAGATTATACTAGAAACTTCTTATTATTATTATTTGGTCTCAAAGGTGTCCTTTATGGGCCTTTCTGCACTACACTTTTACAGTGCTATTATTCCACTTTTAATGTCTTATGGAATCCTGGGGTTTGCAGCTTAGGGAGGGGCATTTAGAATTCTCTTGGGCCTCTGGAAACTACAAACCCCAGAACTGCACTAGATGCTGAAAGTGAAATAATAGCACTATAACAGTGTAGTGTGGAAATGACCCTATGTCTTCTTATGCTAAAACAGGCTAACATGGCTATCTCTCCAAATGCTGGTAAACTAGATGATGCAACCCTGGAGGCAAAGGTCAGAATCCTGTTGTTAGGTCTCAAACTGTGCATGTGACTTCATGGTCATTCCGGATGGAGTTACTCAGTATTTCCATCCAGAATGACTTCCTGTCTGTTCCACCTTCCTCCATGCCACCGGGGAGCCCCTCGTCACCACTTAGTAGCCAAAAGAGGGCCAGGAAGCATGCAGCCGCCATACAGGTAGCATCCTGCAGGGAGATGCACAAAGAAGACATCATCTTTGTGGGTCTTCAACGGCTCCAGGCAAGTCCAGGAAGATGCCTGCTTTTAATATCAGAATGCAAAAAGAAACTGCGTGAACATTTCCCCATCATCCTCCAGAAGACACTCAATGGCTAAGAAGGGGCTTCCAAGGTGGAATGGGGTTGTTCCGCCAGGGAAATGGGGAAAAATGGAGATAGACTTGGTGGACCTTTATGCTACATCCAGTTGATGCACGATCTTGGCTAAGGTTGACCTGTAAGGATATTAAGTTTCTGTTTCAAGTACATGGGGATCAATCTAATTTCTAAGATTGCATACAAATAAATTCAGAATAGATTTGTTGTTGTTGTTTATGTGCCTTCAAGCTGACAGGAAACCTATTCTGAATTTATTTACATGAATTATTAACCTAATAGAGAGTGCATGCAAATATACCATGGCTTAGAAAAGCAAACTGAACACTTTATTATAGCAACTTCATTTTAAGATAAGAGAATTATCAAGTGCGTTTACCTCATCTAGCTTCACTCTACGGAGGAACTGGGAGAGAAATGGCAGTCAGTGAAGAGATGGGAAAACATCTCCAATGTCATACCCCCATCCCAGAGCCCAGACAGGACCCTCTCCAACAGCCATAACAAAGTGATGTGAAAGCGACAATACTTAAAGAAGCCAGTGTAGTTGGAAAGGGAGAGCCCAGAAGACTTGGAACATTTATAGGTGTCACATCCTGTTTCCAGAACATGGACTCTGACTCAGAGTCTGAAAGGAGAGATATGCCAGAGGCTGAAACAGGGGGCGTTCCAGGACCTGCTGTACAGGAAGAGGTTACAGTGTCACAAACAGATAGGGGGCCTTGCCAGCTCCAGCAGAGAGTCCTGCCCTTTCAGACACAGAAGATAATTTACCAGTACCTACCTTTGATGAGCACAGACAATAAAGAGAGAGCTGATGCCGATCCCAGAGAATTCATAACCAGCAGCAATTAATTAGGCAACAGCTGCATTAGATGGCTGACCTATATAGCTGCCACCCTTTCCCTGCAGGAGTTGTCAGAGCTTATTTGGATGCCTTGCTGAACTCTGTGCCTGACTCTGGACTCGCTTGCCTTTGAATCCTGTTGGACTTTATTTTTAACCTTATTCTTACTGAATAAAAGTAAGTAATGGGCTGGGAGCTATTTAGTTTGTTTTGTTTGAATTGAATTGTTTGTTTGCTGGGACAATATATATACATCAATTAGACAAACACCTGGGGGAGGCTGTCAGCCTATATAAACAGGGAAAGGGATGGGAAGAAGCCATTGCAGACAGCTCAGCTTATCAGTGGAAGCAGCACACCTGCTGGAACCTTGACCCTCACCTTGTGTATGGACTTAGCTACTGGACTGCCGCTCTGAATTTACTACAGACTTGGACTGTGAAAACAATGACTGACAACTGGCTGACAAACTGTTATAAACTTTGCTTGTGGTTGCTGATAAGAGACTCTAGTTGGAGAGCTGTAACCCTTGGCTGGCTGCCAGTACAGGACACCCAAGCGCATTAGTTTACATCACAGAGGGGTAATGATGGGTAAGCAGGAAGGAAGAGAAGACACTTCTGGTCATGCAGGCTGTCTATCCCTTTTGCTACTACCTTCTACGAAGCAGACTTGACTATTCAGTTCTAAGTATTATTGCACTTCTAACACCCTTTCTCAAGGACACATTCACAAGTCTGCAAGATTTATCTCCTCTTATAGAGCTTGGTAAGAGATTAGATAGTTTGCAGCCTTTGAATTCTGATGCCTGAATGACAAAGTTCACAATTTAGTGAAGGGGCTAGGAATGGAAAGAATATTTGAAAATATTTGGAAGATGGTTGGAAAGGCCTATTGTACTTTTTGAGTACAGTGGGCCCTCTACATTTGCAAGGGTTAGGGACACAGAACCCTCGTGAATGTCAAAAAATGGAGAATAACTCCCGCCCCAGTGAGTGTCACATGCTCTCTCATTCTTTTGGCTGCTGCTGCCCAGGGAAAAGGCAGAAGAGTGCAGGGGGGAAATCCTTCTCATTTCCAGTCTTCTACCTGTTGCCCCCTGCACTGCCTTGTTTTCATGTTCCTGCAAGGGCTACAAGCAGGAGAGTGAAGGACCCTTTTCGCACCTTACCTTTTCATGGTGCTGGGGTGCGGGGCTCATGAGAGCAGCCTCCGTAGGAAGGCTCTCGCTTCCCTGCTTCTTCAGCTCTGCACGAGCTTCGTGCTTGCGTGAGAGCCCTGCCTCTTCCTTTCGCAGTGCAGCCTGGGACCTTTCTCAGCTTGCACTGGACAGGGAGCATGACCGGCCTGGCTCCCGAGGCTCCGCACGCAAGGTACGTGCACGCAGGGCCCCGGAGCGATGCGCGACCACGCACCATTTTTGGCTTCAAGCTGAAAATGAAAAAATGCATGCGTGGTCTGCGTCAGGCCCTTGAGTGTCGCGCAAATGTGAGTGTGTTGTGTGGACTGCTCCTCACATTTATGCGACACTCAGGGGGCCCTTTCACTTCGGAAATGCTGTGTGAAAAGGACCCAGGAGAAGGAAGATTGTCCCCCGGCACTCTTCTGCCATGGCCTGCACTCCCTTCCTTTTTTCCATGCACCCACACAGGTGACAAGTAGGAGAGTGAAAGGGAGTGAAGCTCTTCCTTTCTGCACTCTCCTTCTGGCAGCTGCCAGTGCAATTGCATGGAGGAGTGAAGGGGAGGGAAGATCTTCTCTGTACCCTCCTGCACTGCTAGAAAAATCATGTGGGTGACGGGCAGGATAGTTCAGGGGAGTGAAGGTCTTACCCCCTCCCTGCACCTGGGCAAAAGGCCAGGAAATGGGAAAGGGAGAATGGGGGTGAGGCACCTTGTGAATAATGAAATTCGTGAAAGTAAAACCCACGAATGTTGGGGGAGGACTGTACTGAGAAACTGTGAGGGGAAGAGTCCTGGACTGATCAGAAGGTTCACAGTTCAGGATTTATTCTGCGCAAAATTTACACACAGTTGTTTTGTGAAGAAACCAGCATTTTCTGCACAGGAAACAGCCTTTTTCTGCATGGAAAATAATATTTCAATGCTGAAATATTATCTCCAGCACAGAAAATGCTGTTTTCTGCACAGAAGATGCTGCTTTCTGTGCAACTCAACAATACTCAAATGTTGGAGAACAAATTCCCAACGACAGCATTTTCTGTGCAGGAATAAATATTTCTGTGTTAAAATATTGTTTTCCATCAGTAAAATGCTGTTTCCTGTGCAGAACATGCTGGTTTCTGTGCAAAACAACCTCATGGGATTTTTTTCACAGAATACATCCTGAATTGCGAATAGCCTCCAAAAACTGAGTGATGACAAGATGACTAAAGTGAGACTGTTGTACTTTGGACATATCATGAGAAGACATGACTCATTAGAAAAGTCAATAAGGCTTTTTAAGGCAGGAGACAGTCAGAAAAGAGGAAGACTGCATCACAGATGGATAGACTCAATCAAGGAAGACATGTCCCTGAATCTGCAAGACTTGACCAGCACTATTGGTGATAGGGTCACCATAAATTGAAGTTGACCTGTCACCATAATTTGAAGTTGACCTGACAACAGTTGTCAACAACAGATTCTTTGGTACCAAACCTTACAACCCTAGTGGGGCCAATTCAGCATCTTCCTTTTGCCTCCATCATGTCTTTCTCTATGTGCCAAGCCTCCTTGCTGCTCATGCTGCCAATTTCTGCTGCTAGTGGGAGAAGACAAGGACGCTTTCAGACTTGTCTTCCCCTTGATTTCTTCCAGCTTCTGTACGCATGCTTCACCTTATCCATCTCGCCGCTGTCTTCTGCGTCCTTTCAAGTTTGCTGACATCCCTCTTGCCGTTTCAACATCCTTCTGCCGTGCAGAATCACTTGTCGTGTCAGCAACTGCTTGGCAAGTAGGGCAGCCTGACGCAGATGTACCAATACTCCTCTCCATTCATTCATATCTGCCCAAACAAAGCCTGTTAATACCAACTCAGTTGTCTTCATTCATATATTGGACGCTCATATTAGTCCCCCCTCCTTTAGCAGCAAGAACCAGAAAATGATTGGTTTCATATTTGGGAGGGGCTGTGATTGTAAAAGAGATGCTCGTGCCCAGATAATGGAGAGTTTGCCTAGAAAAAGACACACTGCTGGGCCTGTTTCAAACACCTAACACAGATGTCACCAGGGCATCTCAAACCAAAGTCTTCACCTACTCTGGAGATCTTTCTCTCCTGTTTCTTTTCTGTTTTGCCTCCCATGTCATCCTTTCTCTCCAGCTCTCTTTGTCTGCCTGCTACAGACTCTTGTAAATTTTATTGGCACTGTAAAAAGAGTTCCCGCCTGCCTCTTCATGCATTATTGCCTTTTCAAAGTGCTGACACATGCCTTGTCGGAATAAACTCTTCTGCCCTCCCATAGTTATGTTTCAGAGGGCAAGAGGTGGCACTGTGAGGTCTCCGGTTCACATTTTATGGGTCAGCCAGGTTCTTTTCACCTCTAAAGAGGCCCCAGGAGATGGGCAGCAGCCAACATGCAAGCAGAATTGCAAAGATTTGGAAAGTAGAGCTGGGATGACTTTGGTCAGAATCTGGTTGGCGTCTTACTCATGTGTAGCTTCTCCAAAACAGGCGGTTGGACTTTTGTGTCTGAAATGGAAGAGCCTTAGTCACTTCAAGGTTGCAGAAGTGGAGCCGCACACGCAATGTCATTGCGTATGAGCATTGCCAGGTTTTCGAGACAGTAATAAGGGGGCAGTCAAAATTCATGACAAAGCGGGGTTGAACACCACGGAGCAGCTATTGACAAGTTTGTGTTCTGCCTAAACACCAGATGAAAGCGCTATCATATAATGAATTATGAACACTTACATACATTAGGTTAATTCCTCAATATTGTTTAATGATGTCAGTGTTTCTATGTAATTGTAATTCAGTGTAATTATACTTGCTATTTTATAGTACATTTTATAAATACTAGATATAAGTTTATGATAAGAAATTATATGTAATATTCTCTATATGATGTATCTGGATAATGGTTAACAAATATATACTTTATAAATTTCCTTATATTAATAAAATAATAAACATGAAAAAATTGAAAGCATTGATTTAATTTGACCTAGTCATGTTTTTCTCTGTAATATTAACATAATTGTCCACAATTTGCCTGGTGCTCACATTTCTGTATGTACGAAGGGCTCCCCACACCTCCGAATTCAGAATTCCTTAGCATCTTGCTTAGTCAACATAAAAGGAAAATCTATCCAGCCCTCAGATAGGACACGTCCATTAAAATAAGGGACACTTGCCAGTCCTCCAAGGGCCAAGCTTTCCAGCCCTCAAATAAAAGACGTTCCTTACAATAAGGGACACCTGGCAAGCCTGCTGCACATGCATGCGCATTGTGCATGGATGCTCAAGAGCATTACATGTGGAGGCACCACAACACTCCTGTGGGCATTCTGCTACACATTTGGTGTCTTGTTTCAGTTGCACAGTGTTGCCTTTGCATGCAAGAGCTGTGTAACAAAATGAATGCATAACTCCACATTGACTTCAACCTGTGGTTGACCCTCTGAATGAAGACCTTGAGGAGTGCCAGCCCTGCTTAGGTGCTGCAGACTCAATCAGTTGGTTCAAACTGATTCAACCAGTTCACTTGTAATGGGGTCTCCCTCTTTTCCTGCTGCCTTCCACCTGAGTGAGCACTGCTGTCTTTTCCAGTGAGTTATGTTGTCCCCTTGGAAAACCCTGTCCCGGGGTCTCCAACTTTGATATAAAATTAATCTAGTCCACCAGAGAGGTCACTCGAATGTGCACGTAGGCACAGTCGTACAATCAAAAGAACCAGATCAGGCCAGTAAAATCCCCAGTCACGTAGCAATAGGAGACCTCACGGTCTGATAGCCCATGGTGGAAAAAAGGCCTTTAACCTTTAAGGGGTCCACTTGAAGGGAGTAAAAGTGTTCTTGGAAAATTGGGCACTGGAAGCAATAAAACGTTATCAGCTCCATCTCCAGAAACTCACACCACAGCCTCAAAGCGGAGGAAGATCCTGTTATTTAGATGACACTTCGTTATCTTCTGAGAAATGCCAGGTGTGGAGTTGTTTTTTCTTATTCTGTCCCTGTTTGTTTTCCCTGGGAAAGGATTTGCCTTCAAAGCAAATTTTTCCTACAAATAGACCCTGTTTTTGGGCTAGTTAGGCAGGAGAGACCGACGCAAGGAGAAGGATTATGATGCCTCCCAGTCCCCCTCCCTCCTCCGCATCTCTTCGCTGAGCTGGTGTTCGATTGCTGTTTCCTGGACCAAAGGACTTCAGGAGAGGTGCAGTATTTCCCAAGTTGCGAATCCCTCAACAAGCTCTCTATTTTATTTCCACTCGTTATTTCTACTAGCCGTTGGATGTGTGTGTGTGCGTGAGTGCGAACTATTACTACTCAATAAAATAATTCATCGGACCTTTTTGTGTGGTTTCTGACTGAGCCTGACCCGTAAGCATTGGGTTAAAGATCCCTAATTACCCTGCCCTCTTTGCATTGCTAAAGCAGTGCTCAGAGCTAATTTTCCCCACAAGTGACAATTTGACAGGCGTTGGGAATCCCCCTAAGGGACCCCCAGCAAGCAGGGTAACAGACTGCAGGGTAACCGTTGCATCATCTCAAGATACAAGTACACATACAGAGATTTATGCTATGCAACCACAATGGAGGATCTCAGCTTGTCATTTGCTATTCAGTTCCCACTTCACTCCCAGAATCCTGTCCTGTGAACGTCGATGTCTCTAAAATTAAATGAAGAGTTTATACAAAGTGTCCTATGATATTTGCTATTTCTCCCAGCATTCCATTTCAGTCTTTGACCGTTGATATTTAAGCATTCTTGATAGCTGTCACGCAATGGCATTTAGCACCCGATGACGATTATTTGAAGTCTGGTAAGTGAAAACTTAATGCCACTTGCTCTTTTGACATCTGATATTTGATACCTGACAGCAAAGGATCTGTGATTTGCTATTTGATATGTGCATACCCGATAGTCTATAAATATTTATTTATTTAAATACTTTCTGCTGTGCTTTTCAGTTAAAAGAAGGTCGCAGAGATCAGATTTGATTCCCATTCCCATTTGACAATTTGAAACCAGCCTTCTGTATTCATTGTTTGAAAGCTAATGCATAATGCTAGCAGCCTGTAGTGCTTAAATTGTGCAACACAAAGACAGACACATCATACACAGTACACGCACATAGACACCTGTCTAGAGCACAAACTATGAAATGTAAATCCTTCAGAGCGAGGAACAGTAACCTTTTTGTCTCTGATCCCTTAGATCCCCTGGCCTGTTGGCCTGTGATCATGCTGGTCCCAGGACTGAAGACTTTTTGCATGCTTTTAAAAAAAACAAACCCTCTTCCAAGTTTTATCCCCGATATAAGAAAGCTGACTGTTATTTCTTAATTGACAGAAATGCATTTGCACCTACCCAAGAGTTGAGTCTGGATGGAACACTGATAAAGGCACACCTTGATGAATCTTCACTCAGGCAGGTGGGACTTTAGAGTGAGGTTTTGTGGCAGAAATCACATAGAAATGGACCTGCAAGAGTCCTGGCCTTTTATGAAACTGACATCTAAAAGGGTATTACCCAATGGCACTTTATTTCAGCCCTTTGAAGATGTCCTCTCCTCCTCCTCCTCCTCTAGATCAGTGGTTCTCAACCTGTGGGTCCCCAGATGTTCGTGGACTTCAGCTCCCAGAAGCCCCAGCCACTATGGTCAATGCTCACGGCTTCTGGGAGCTGAAGTCCATGAACATGTGGGGACCCACAGGTTGAGAACCACTGCTCTAGATAATCCAAGTTCAAATGTCTGGGAACCAAGTTGTGTGAGAAAAGACTGAGGGAGCTGAGTATGTTTAGCTTGGAGAACCAAAGACTTTGAGGTAATGATAATGCTCCTTAAATGTCTGAAGGAATGTCCTGTAGAAGACAGAGTGAGCGTTTTTCCTTCTGCTCTAGAGACCAGAACATGAACAAATGGATTCAAAATATAAGAAAAGTGGAGAAGGAGAAGGAGAACTTCTTTACTGTAAGAGGTGTTCAAGAGTGGAATGGGCTGCCTTGGAAAGGTGGTGGACTTTTCTTCTTTGGAAGTTTTTAAACAGTTTGAATGGGCATTTCTCAAGAGTGCTTTAGGCCTGTATTCCTGCATGGCAGAAGATTGGATTAGTTGACCATTGAGGTCCATTCCAACTCTAGGATTTCTTCTCCTCTCCCCACTTTGCAAACAAGAAGAGCTGATGGCTACTCAAGATGAATCTAATCACACAGTTTGGGGGACTGTATATCTCTTATAGCCTAGATGTCCATCTTACCAATATCAACATAAATCAGCACTGTAGGGTAGCATGTCGTGGCTATTAGGGACAGCATACCTGGAAGGCCATGTCATTGCCTTCTCTTCCCATATTGGAGGCATGCAGGATAATAGCCTGATTTACGAGTCATCCAGTCAGAAGCGTTAGATCTTATCTTTATGTCTGGTACACAAGAGATTTTTATCTAATGACCACTGTGCTTCTAGAAATCTCTCCATAGGCTGTCATTGTTACCAGGCTGTACACCCCTCTTCCCGGATATGGCTTGACTGGCAAAACATATATTTAATTGGCATAAAACATAAATTATATCCTGTTGTGCCTGGGAGCTAGCTGGCAAAGAGGAAACTGGCTGCACACATGTGTTGCAAAACTAGGCCAGGAAGAGACCTCAGGGCATGGCTAAGTCAGAGACAGAGCAACTCCCAGACAACGGACTTGCAGACGTCTCTTAACAACTCAACCTCCAGAAACAATAGCACTGAAATTGCTTCCATGGAAGGACTGATTATCTTCGACCTTCTCTCTTCTTCCAGCAGAAAACTCTCCTTTGTCTCTTCACCTAGACAGCAATTAAGGAGCTATCAAGACTCCCATCAGTCCCTTTGTCTCCTAGGCCATTAGCCCGTTCCAGACCTCATTGTCCACTCGCCGGACTCCATTGTTTACTCTGCCAGATAACCATTTACACCTTCCCTCTCAAGGCAGAAAAAGAATATTTAAACCTGGGCTTTTTGCCAGATAACTTGTAGTACTTTTGATGTACAGACCATCAGTCTGTCGCTCTGATTTGTTCTACCCTTGGACTTCTAGTCTAAGCCACGATTGCTTCTTCACTTCTCTCTGGATTGGTAAATACCACCCATGTCACCCTAAAACGCTTGCTAGCCAACCTTTCCTCCATTTTCCTTCAGTTAGCCTTGTGTGGTTGTGGGGCTGCTTTGATCTTGTATGCATGGTTTCAATTCCCCCAATAAAACAAACAAGATTGCTTTGGGTTGTCTGGCTGGTTCTTTTCCCTGAATTAGTACTGGTAGATATAGGTGTAAAAATCTTATAAGGTTACCCTCCTCTTTGAGCTAATATTCCCCACTGTTTCATGGAGGCACTGTCATCATGGTGGACCCCTGAGTCACCCATGTTTGAGGCTAACATCATCAGGTGTCATCTAATGTACAAACTCTGGAGGGGGAATACCTGTGGTCAGCCTCTATTTCTTTGTTTAGACTTCTAGATATCTGGATATCTGCTACTGGATATCTGCTACAGGGATCTTGAAAGTGAGAGGCAGAAGTTGATAGCATAAGCTTTCATGGACTTAAGTTTATTTCAACAGATGCAGTTTATGAAAGCAGGCATGCATCATGCATTGGATGCATGCATCAGATGAAGCAAACTTAAGTCTACAAAAGCTTATGCTACCACCTTCTTTCTCTCAGCTAGTCCCAAAGGTGCTACAAGATCACTCTGCATACTGATTCAGGCTACAATGACTAAGTCTTTGAATTTTTGAACATCGGTCTTCCCAGGATGAAACTTAAACAAGTTTTCCCCCCCTTTTGTTACCAGTCAGAAAGCAGACACTGTCACAGACTGTATGCTCTATATTCTACAGTCCATGGATGATAGCAGGTTATATATGCCCCCTCTTAAGGTTATATTAGCAGGCTGACAAATTAGCTGGCTGACAAACGAATATGCCTGACCTATAATGCTGATCCTTCTTAAAAATTCAGCATGATACTCTTGGGGCTACAGAGTGGGGTTACTGTAGCAGGGCCGGGGTTGTCACAGAAACCAGAAACGGAGCCTCGAGGCTGCCTTCAACCCTTCAGTGCAACAAGAGAGCAGAAGATATTTCTCTCAGAATCTTCCCCTGCCTCTGGATATGTTTGTGAATGTTCAGTCCTGATGAGGCCAAACTCCACTTTGGTTGCTTTTGGCTTTCAGTTCAAAATTTGGAGGGTTTGGAGAGAGGATGTTCCATAGTCTATAAACAGTCCCCAACTTGGACTCCGAAATTTCCTACCAGCCCCCTGAAGTGCTCTCAACCCACTAGAAGATGTCCTTTTGGTGTTCTATGTGCACATATGTTCCTTTACACATCTGGTTGCATTTTTTGGGAAGTTGCTTAAGTTCTGTAACCACCATTCCATATGTGGAGTTCCACAAGTGTAAATGTTGAACGTGCAGCTGTGCATTCTCGGATGGTAGGCAGCTACCCATGAGTGCCGCCAATGTATTACTTGATTCACTGAGACCATTTCTACACTAGGATGTTATAGTGCTATTATTCCACTTTCAATGTCCGATGGAATCCTGGGGTTTGCAGTTTAGGGAGGGGACTCTCAGGACTCCTTTGAGCCCCTCCCTAAACTGCAAACCCCAGGATTCCATCGGACGTTGAAAGTGGAACAATAACACTCTAAGACTCTAGTGCGGCAATGGCCTGAGATTGTGGAAACAGCAAGCTCTTTTGTGAGTGCACTCATCTCTTTTAATTCTTTTGGTGCCGAACTATTCAACAGTGCCCTTCACCACACCACTTTCTTCATGGGACTGAAAACACTGCCATTGTACATCCCCCTTTGCACAGAAACATTGATAGATAAGCAATCACACACATTGGCAGGTAAGCAATCGGTTTCACAATGTTGTTATTTAGCCAGAGGGTGGTGTGGCACAACCACTGTATGTAACAAGAGGAGTGTAGATTTAGATTATAAAAGCAAGACATTGGATCTTGGCCATTTTTTAAAAAGGTGTGTCTTGGGATAATGCCCAAATCTCTTGTTATTTCTCTCTAAAGTAAGCCCACTGGAAGTAATGGATAGTGGGTAACAGATTCCATTGATTTTAATGACCTTCCTCTAAGTAGGATTTATAACTGCAAACAGTCCTTGGCTGAGATCCTGTCCCACACTTGGATAGTATAATAACAGGTGAGAGAGCTTGCATTTGACAGATGCTTTTTTGAGCAAACAGAACAAAATTTCTTATTGCAGGGACTTTTAAAAAAAGAGTAGATGGGTTGGTTATACATTTTCTTTGATCAGTCACTCCTTATGTACACTAGGAAGGTGAAGAGTATTCTCACTTATTCATTCCCACGTCAAAAAATAAGTTTTCCAACAGTTGGGAAACTCCATTGGGAAGAATGGTAGACCAGTGAGGATTTTGCACAACTGAACATTATTGAAAGTTTAATCATATTTTAAATTTTGTATGAGGTGAATTTTTAGCTGTGTTTGTTTTAGCTGTTGTAAGTTGCCTTGAGTCCTGATTTGGGAAAAAGGAAAGTACTAATATTAATACTAATACTACTAATAATGGTAATTTCTCCCGGTATCCAAATCTCCCCAAGTTTTATTTTTTGCATGATCAAGAAAACACATCACTTTAATTTTTTTTTGTACCAAATATACACAGGTTTTATATTTTGCAAAACCCTCTACATGGGTTGTATTTTATACAAAACCTCCTGTTCTCTGTGCAGAAGAATCTGCTTTCTATGCAGAAAACAGAGCTTAAAATTTGTTTGTCTCTGCAGAATAATTCCTCTGCAACACATTGGAATACTCAGATATGATGAGAATATAGCTGATAAATATTAGTTTTCCCCTGCAGAGTAGAAAAAACTACTATAAT
Source organism: Iguana delicatissima (assembly GCA_948472985.1). Taxonomy (NCBI): domain Eukaryota; kingdom Metazoa; phylum Chordata; class Lepidosauria; order Squamata; family Iguanidae; genus Iguana; species Iguana delicatissima. Next base: position 137,415 of record CAOKZL010001605.1, read on the forward strand.
TCTTCACCTTTGCATGTGGGTGAGAAGCATGTGGGGATGTATATTCCTTGTGTGAATGTGTCCTTTTTTACAGAAAAGGAAAAAAGTCTCTGTTTTGTGCAGAGACATTGTGCACAAATCGCAGAAACTTTGATGAAGAAAAAAATTCTCTTTGTACAGTTCTTGTACAGGAAGGAAAAGGTCTCACAGCTTCCCAAGGGCAATCTTGGCACGCTTGGCCAAACTGCCTCATCGAGAATGAGCAATTTTGTGAGAATTCACATCTTCAGCCAGGTAGGATGATTTCAAGGTGGTGAATGGGATATCTGATATTTGTTTGAAGTTTTATCACCACCTACTTTAAATTTTCATCAAGTGGCTGATTATGGATTGGGGCCCGAACCATGCCACCCACTGGCTGCATGCAGACCTGTGGAATTCCAGTGTATTCCTTGGAATTTCCATTAAACTGACCAAGCACCAATGTGCTCACCCAAGTTTTAAAGCCAACCCTCTCCCACCATCCATTGTGCAATGGACCTATAAGGGCCGATAGCAGTGGAAGTGCCGTTGCACAGAAAGCATGGTCATCTGTGCCTTATTTTGGCAAGCTGGATATTCTGCATTGGGACGGTGCATCCTACACTTTGCATTCTGGTTATGCATCTTATCCTTTGGATTACATATTCTGGTTGTGTATCCTATACTTTGCATTGTGATTGCACATGGTACTTCTGCATTCTATGCATTGTAGTTGTGCATGCAGTTTTCCATCCTACCTTTGCATTGGGGTTAGGCATCTTGTACTTTTCCTTGTAATCACGCATTGTGGGTGTGCATCCAAGCTTTATATGGTGTTTATCTGTCCTGCGCTCGGCATTGTGGTTGTGCATGGTCCATTGTGCAATGTCACACAGTCATTGGCATGTGTTTTGCAATGTTGTTACTCTGCACAGGGAGGAGGTTGTAAAGTGCTTAGGCAAAATATTTCTGTGTGTGGATATTTACACTATGCTAAGGGGATGCTGGATTGAGGCCAAAGTGATGCAACATCCCTTCTGGTGCACTGGAAGCAAGGACAAAAATCAGTTGTCCACTCCTGAAGTGGGGGTTTGTGGGCACCATCACTAAGAAGAGTGCCTGATTCCCCCACCACTGGGACAGAGCTTGTGCCAGATCGAGAAGGGAATCTGGAGGTGAGGATGAGAGGGGGTTACCTAGAGCAGAGGCTTCTGCAGTGTTTCTGCAGAGCTTCTGTGGTTCTCTCCCACCATGCCTGGTTGCGTTTCTCCTCCTTTCTCCCCTTCTTTGCTTCCTTTGGTCCCCAGCCCTTGCCAAAAAACATGGTCTGAGTTTTTCTGGAAGCCTACCTCCAGCACGTTCAGATTCAAGGATGCCAATTACGTAAATTTGTACAAAATTGCCTATGCTGCTTAAGAGGGAAGCATTCGCTAGGAAATTTGCCAGGGGGCAATTTGGATGTAGACAATGTTTAGCTGGACTGCAAATAGGATGGATTTGCTCTTGGGGAGAAATGCTCCATTTTTTTTTTATTTAAATGGAAAGGCAAGGAAAGCATGTCTGCGCTTCCTTCCCTCCTTCCCTCCCTCTTACCTTCCACTCTCTCTCTCTCTCTCTCTCTCACACACACACACACACACACTCATATAACACTCACCAATATCTTTGAGGGCTGGGGGATTTTCCTATCCAGTTGGTAGGGCTTTATTCTCCTCTGAATCTTGGGCCATTTCTGCACTAACCTGTTGTAGCACTATTATTCCACTTTCAACCTCCTATGGATTCCTGGGGTTTGCAGTTTAGTGAGGGGCCGGACAGCCTTTCCCTAAACTGCAAACCCCAGGATTCCATAGGAGGTTGAAAGTGGAATAATAGCACTATAACAGGTTAGTGTGGAAATGGCCGTGATCCTCCCCTTTCTCTGGCTCTTTTGTGTGCGTGTTTGTGAGTATGTGTGTGTCTCTGCATGCATGTGTTTTATCTGTGGATTCCTGAATAGCAGGCAGCTGGACCAAAAGGCCCATTGGATTCCTTGCATAAGTGGAGTATCTGCTTTCCAATTGACTGTCAAAGCAAAGAGATCCTCTTAGATCTCTCTGGGGTCCTTAGAATCATAGAATCTTAGAGTTGGAAGAAACCACAAAGGTCATCCAGTCCAACCTCCTGCCATGCAGGAACGCACAACTGAAAGATACCCAGCCAACTCTATTTAAAGACTTTCAAAGAAAGAGAGTCTACCTCCTTCTGAGGCAGTCTATATTCCACTGTCAAACAGCTGTTACAGTCAAGAAGTTCTTCCTCATATTTAGGAAGAATCTCTTTTCCTCCCATTTGAATCCATTGCTCCATGTCCTAGTCTCTGGAGCAGCAGAAAACAAGCTTGCTCCATCTTCTACATGACATCCTTTCAAATGTTTAAAGATGTTCATCATGTCATCTCTCACTCTTCTCTTCTCCAAACTAGACATAGGACATTTCCACATTACACTGTTCTAATGCTATTAGTCCACTTTCAACATCCTGTGGAATTCTGGAGTTTGTAGCTTACTGAGGCCAAAGAGCTCTTTGGCTGAGAATTCTCAGTGCCCCTCCCTAAACTGTAAACTCCAGTATTAATTGCCCAGTCATTACCCAATAATTGAATAATTGCCCAATGTGGATACTGTTGCTTGTTCTATGACCTGTAGCTGCTCAGAGGTCTTTATGGTAGAGATTCTAGACACCATTCTTGCAGTTAGCCGCGTGCAAGAAGCCAGTAAAACAGAATCAGAATGGATTCAAAGATTTTTAATGCACAGAATGGCCTGAATTGCTGAGGAACTCAGAAATAAAAGTCTAAATGCTTGAAAATATATTTGTGCAATTGCGACTAGAAGAGCTATGTGTCTCTTGGTCAGTTTGCTGTCCAGATGCAGCTCATAGTAGATGATGAGCAGCTTCAAGGTCCGTTATTCTTGCAACAATAACACTCTGCCATTATCACAGTCAGCCCAGGTGTAGGAGGATGGGCTCACACCCAGGTAAATAAAGGCTTAATGATTTTAGGGTTAGGTTTCACCACCCCACCAGCAAAGAAGGCTCCAGCCACCCTGGTCTCTGCTGCAACACAGACATGGCATCACCTAGGAACAAAAGGAAAATGCTTTTGTTGTCACAGTCATTGCTTGAACGATAAGGAAATGTATGCAAATCGAAAACTCATTAATCTATTTATCAGTGGAAACACATGTTCAAAGAAGATTTGAGTGGCAGCCCACACTAGTTTACTAATTCTGCTTCTGACATTGCAATTTATCTTGCTGCTTTCATTGTTTGTTTTGGAACGTTCATAGTGGTAATATCACATGGGCTGAAGTGAGTCGCACGCCCCACTGAAATCAGCAGGCCTCCCTTTCTGCAAGTATGCCCAGGACTGGGAGGAGGAACTACCAGCCTGAAGAAGCATGGCACAGGGGGTACCAAAGACTGTGGCCTCTGCAGGACTGCCTTAAGAGCAATTAGCAGCTTATTTTAAAAAAAAACCTAGCAAAGAGTTTAAAAACTGGATTTGTAACTGGTTCACCGACCAAACCCCAAGGATGTTCACCAAGGCTTCTTTTCATCTTGGAAAGAAGTGACTAGCAGGGTGCCACAGCATTTGGTCCTGGGCCTGGTGCTATTCAACATCTTTATCAATGATTTGGATGGGGGAATAGAGGGCATTCTTATCAAATTTGCAGATGGCATCAAGTTAGGAGGAGTAGCTAACACCCCAGAGGACAGAATTCAAAATGATTTTAACAGATTAGAGAGCTGGGCCGAAATGAAGAAAATGAATTATAACAGAGAAGTGTAAGGTAGCACACCTGGGCAGAAAAAAAAATGAAATGCACAGATATAAGGTGGGTGACACCTGCCTTAACCACAGTTCATGTGAAAAGAATCTAGGACCACACGCTGAACATGAGTCAGCAGTGTAATGCAGCAGCTAAAAAACCCAATGCGATTCTGAGCTGCATCAATAGGAGTATAATGTCTAGGTCACTGGAAGTGATAGTACTCCTCTATTCTGCTGTGGTCAGGCCTGACCTGGAATCCTGTGTCCAGTTCTGGACACCACAGTCCAGGAGGGATATTGACAAGCTGGACATGTCCAGACAAGGGTGAACAAAATGGTAGAAGGCCTGGAAACCATGCCATATGAGGAGAGCCTTGGGGGGCTGGGTGTGTTTAGCCTGGAGAAGAGAAGGTTGAGAGGTGACATGATAGCCATGTTTAAATATTTGAAGGGATGCCATATGGAGGATGGAGCAAGATTGTTTTCTGGTGCTCCAGAGACTAGGACATGGAACAAGGTCTTCAACTTCAGGAAAAGAGATTCAATCTAAGCATTAGGAAGAACTTCCTGATGGTAAGAGCAGTTTGACAGTGGAGTGGACTGCCTCAGTAATGTATGGTGTAGTCTCCTTTTTGGGGGGTTTTTAAACTGAGGTTGGATGGCCATCTGTCAAAGGGGGTGCTTTGATTGTGTCTTCCTGCATGGCAGAGGGGGGTTGGACTTGATGGCCTTTGTGGTCCCCTCCAACTCTGTGACGCTATGCATACTGTGGTACTTTGAAGGCTAACAACTTATTATGGCATATGCTTTATTCAGGGACATCATGGAAATGTTTCCCTTTTGGACCACATTTCCCAAATTCCCCCTGCCACTATGTCTGGGGGATTCCCGGAGTTAGAGTCCCAAAAAGGATCTTTCTCATGCTCTACCACTGAACAAAACTAATGCATGACTGGTAATCCCACCTAGAATTTTCCAAAGGTGTAACCTTGTTGGTTTGTTGCATTACTCAGACCACACCTAGAATCGTTGCAGCAGAAAACAAAAGACCAGTAGGTTTTCACTTTACCTCACTTTAAAGACCAGGAGATTTCATTCTGCATAAACTTTGTTGAACACATCCGGTAAACTGCACTATGGTTTGTGAAAGCCTGATAGAAAGAAAACTTGTTAGACTTTAAGGCACCACAAAAACCTTGGCTGCACTTGTAATTTTTGTGATGCATTTTCAGGAAGAGGTACTAAGAAGCTCAGGTAAAATGAGCGGACAGGAGACTGGGAATCTATCTCATCAACTGAGATTAAGAGTCTGGCTAGCTAGGCTTAGAAAAAGGCAAAGAGGGCATCCTGTATTCAGAGAGAAAGAGTTAATCAGGGATCTCACCCAGTTCAAAGCACTACCTCGGCTTCAGTCTCCCGCTTTTCTCTCCTTGTTATTCTCTGCCTTCAAGTCAACTCCACCTTAAGGTGATGTGTTAAAGTTTTCTTGGCATTATTAACTTGATGGGGATGGTATTTACCATGACCTCCTTTTCATGCTGGGAGATTCTGACTTGCCCAAAGTTGGCTTCCAGTTGGCTTCCAGGGCTGGGCGAAAGGGATTTGAACGCTAGTCTCACAGAATCCTAGGCCAGCACTCAATACACTATAGTATGCTGGCTCTCTCCTCTTGGGTGATGAGAAACCCTGCCTCAGAATCCATTTTGAGTTTTAGTTCAAACTTTAAAGAAGGTATCTAAAGTGCAGAACCTGTTTGGGGGATTTAGGCTTCAGTACCTTGGATAGCTCCTCCGCAGTTCAGTTTCAAGCCCAGAGCAGATTCACCGCTACCGTAACATTGGAGGCACTGGTCACCACTGGCTTCAGGCTTATATTAAGAGCTCTTCCAAGGTGGTGTACAGATCCCTCTTAGTAAGCCAGTGGAGCTCCCAGCACCTCTGTGGACTAGCATTGCCAGATCTCAGGGCCTGGCCCTGAATCTCCAGTTTACATGGGTCATCTCTAGTTTTGGTGGGTTCAGATCCTGGCAAGAGGAAAGCACTGTGCACAAGTTGGGCTCAGCTAATAAAGCAGCAGCTTGCTACAGTTGGCAAGGCTTCACTGATTTGTTGTTGCAACTTCCAAAGACTTTCCAGAGTGTCTACCTATTTGTTTAGTTAGCTTCTTCCTTCCCTCTCAGTCATTTAGTGCCAGGGCTTACCCTCCACTCTGCTTTGCACCTGCTTTCTGGCTAAAAGGAAGGAGGCTAGATTAAATGTTCCTTACCCCATCTCCCTAAGAAAGTGAGAAGGAATAATCCCCTTGTGACAGGCTTTTACTTCTCCCAGACTGGTGTAGCAGTTCCTAATCTGGTAAGGCTCCCTGTCTTTACCACACAACTCTACCTTCCTTCTTATGGTGCACCTTGGTGTAAAAGAGTGTGGGTTTTCAATGCTTGTTTAGAACCACTTAATAACTTTATGATAGCGTGTTTTCTGTAGTATTTTATATACTGTATACAACTCAAGCGAAGTCAATGTTTACAAAAATACAATAACATTTATTAAGATAAGAAGAAAGTAACATGTTAGACTTCAAATGGTGGTGAAGATTGATAACATTTCCCCAGTGCTCTTTCGAGACAATATCACATGTAACTCTCTGCCCGGAAACAGTTCAGTTATATCTTTAGTCTTTTGTAAAAGGCTCATGTATCATATAACAGATCTTTGAATAAACTCCCACCAAAGGCTTAACCCCCAGTCTAGGTCACACTCTCTGACCAGATCCTACTAGGGTTCAATTACTTTTCTGCCTCTCACTAGGCTGCCACTGAGAACTAAACTGCCCCAACACAGTCACACTCTCTGACTAAGGAACTCTGCTCCCTAGCTTCTTGCCAGGTTCTCACTGAACACAGGTATTCGGTTTTATATAACTTTCTCTCTCAGCCACAAGCCCCTCCCACATACTACTGGGCTAGGTTTCTCTCCGGAGGGGCTATTCTGGTTGTCTGGCAACCTGCTTCCAGGCTGTACCGACACTTCATTTAGCCACACCCCCAGCACTGCATCACACCTTTCATTTCACCTTGATCTGCAAACAATCCCTACACCTAAAATTTCTCCCCTAATTTCCAAACAGGAAAATATATTTACTGCACGTATGCTTGAACATCAAGCTGTGAGCCGCTGTGATTGGTACTTAATGTACTTGGTACTTAATTGGAACACCTCTGGGCCTGAGACAGTCCTGAACTGGCAACCATACTGTGGAGTTTATCTTCTCAGCCAAGGGCCTTTCCGCACTACACTGTCATAGTACCACTATTCCACTTTGAACATCCTGTGGAATTCTGGGGTTTGTAGTTTACAGAGGCCCAAGAACTCTCTGGCTGAGAATTCTAAGTGCCCCTCCCTAAACTGCAAACCCCAGGATTCCATAGGATGTTGAAAGTGGAATAATGGCACTAGAACAGTATAGGTTGGACAGGTCTATGGTTCAAGATACAGTAAAAAAGAAATACACAGGGTGGGACAGAAGTTACTCCACTCCTTCGCAAGGAGGTGGTTTATATATATTCCAGGCAAGCAGTCAACCAGGGTAAAAGAAGGCGTCCATTTGCATCTTCAACCTGGAACTAAATGTTTTCCTTCACGATAGGGCCTTCCATCTTTGGGGGCTGCTGGAGAATGCATTTAGCTCCATTTTCTTACCCACTCCATCTCTGTCTGACTCAACAGAAGTTCGCGGCTACCCATCTCCACCAGAAGTCTGGGAATGAATGTGAATAAGCTGAAGTGGAAGAAAAGAAAATACAGACAAAATATCCAGCGGAAATTTTCTGACATGGCAATTTATTATGTGGCTGAGTCGTCTTCCCAAGATTGGGAATAGGGAGGGCAGGGTAAGTTGTGTCCGTGCGAAGTATACATGCAAATACAGAGCAACCTGAAATCCCGTTCATGTCTGAAGTCAGGCTGTTTTTTGCTGGGCTGCAATCCTGTTTCAATTCATGGAAACAGAAGTTGGTGGTGCAAGTGTATACCAGGGCTGCATAGTGCAAATCTCTGCTTCCAGAAGCGATGCATCAATTGCGCTACACAACCTTTGCGTCTAAGGGCAACATTTGGCCACTGAGCCAAGAGACCAAATGCACAAGCAAAGTGTGCAATCAAATCGTGTAGGCACCTTCATGCGCCAGGCATATTGTGTACCTGCATGCTCAATGGCACAGCATGTGCAGCTCCACTTTCGCAACCATGAACCAAATACAGACATTCTGCATTGGAAAAAAAATGTCCAAGAACTTCCGTAAGGAACCTTACCCATGTGTGAGATTTCAGCTGGATTCTGGTTGGTGTCTCCGTACTTTGATATGTGGAGCACAAAGAACAAGAGCACAGAGCTATGGGAATACCTGCCAGAAAACTCTGAGCTGTGGTCTCTTGTGCTCCACAGCTCATATGGGGGTCTCCTAAAGCAATGGCTTCTGTCCTCACAGAATGTTTCTTCTTACATTTTTATCTGCCTTTTCTGCCCAGGACCCCATGGCAATGAGCATGTTCTTTGCTTGGAACAGGTACCCTTTTTGGACTGCTAGAATTTACCAATTTGCATGGCCAGCAGGTTCCAGATTCATCAGACCACCTCTGCTACATAATTAAATATACATTTAGTTACACAATGCAGACTGAAATATAGAATCATGGCTGTGCCTTTTTCTTTTCTTTTTTTTGGTACAGAATGGGTTCCAAACTGCAAACAAGTCTCTGAAAGCTATATAGTGTTCGGTGACATTTTTTGCAGTGCAGAGAAAAATGATAACTTTTTTTTCATTCTTGAGAATGAAATTTATGAATATTTACACTTCTACGCACTGGTAGGGGGCCAGGCTAGATGGCCCCTGGGATCCCTTCCAACTGTATAGTTCTATGATTGTGTAGATCAACCTTGTACGAGAGAAACATACATCTCCTTGACGCTGCAATATGTCATTAGCTGTCACGGCAGAAGTTGTTTGCTCAGCTCGGGTCACAGCTTCTGCTTATTTGTCAGCCTGTGCAATCCTTCCGTCGTGCATTATTGTTTGGCTCTTGGTTGCTTTTAATCCCATTTAAAAAGCTTATGCCTCCCCCTGCAAGCAGTTACCCAAATGCATTGCTTGGCGACCGTTGAGTTTGCAGAAAGCTGCCACAACGAGATGGAGTCAGGACTGGCTGCACTACTAGATCTTCTGTGTCTGGCTGTCCTGATTCTCTACAAGCTGGCTTTCAGGGGGTGGAGAAAAGGTGACATTTTCTTTACTGTCTTCCAACATGATGTTCAGTTTGACCTCAAGAGATCCAGTTTTTGGGCTGAGATCTTACATGAGGGTTGCATGGTGTAAGTCTCCGCATGCTCTTTAGTTGTGCTGTATTGTCCTTGTCGTGAAGGACAACATTGGGCCACTAAACCACAAGATAAAATGTGCAAGCAAATTCACAACCAAATGTGCATGAGCATCCATGTGCCATGAGAGGCATGTTGGACCACAAGTCTAGGAGCCCAGGCTTTGAGTCCCCACTCAGCCATAGAAGATAATAATAATAATAATAATAATAATAATAATAATAATAATAATAATAATATTTCTTTCCTTCCTCTCCTTATGAATCGAGGTGGGGACAACAACAGATTAAACATATAAAAATTAAAAACAGAACATCAATTAAAGCAGTAGTTCAAATGCATATTATCTTGAAAGCAAAATACAAATACCTAAAAACAGACAATACATATTCAAAATTCATTGTTAATTACAATTTAGACCTGCTGGAAGAGACCCATCTTTAATGCAGTTTTAAATTCAGACAGTGTTCTCATCTGTCAAATCTCTTCCGGCAGGTCATTCCACAATCTAGGGGGGCCGATGAGAAGACCCTCTGGGTGACTGTTGCCAGTCTAATCCTGGCCGATTGAAGTAAGTGTCCCACAGAGGACCTGAGTGTATGGAGCAGATTATACAGGAGGAGGTGATCCTGCAGACAACTTGGATCCAAACCAGGCAGGATGTACAGGTAACAACCAACACTTTGTACTTTGCCCAGAAACTAATTGGCAGCCAGTGGAATCACTTTAATATTGGGGTGATAGGCTCACTCCTAGATATACCAGTAATCAATCTGGCTGTCGGACTAGTGTTTTGAACCAATTGAAGTTTCCGAACTTGGTTGAGAGGTAGCCCGATGTACAGCACATTGCAAAAGTCCAGCGTTGAGGTTGCCAGCATGTGTTTAGGTCCTCTAGCTCTAGGAAGGCGCACGAGTGGTGTATCAGCCGAAGCTGATAGTAAAAACTCCTGGTTGTTACATCTATCTGAGCTGTCATTTGGAGTGACAGATCTAGAAGCACAGCCAGGCTGCAAACACAATCTTTCAGGGGGAATGTGACCTGTCCAGGACTAGCTGACACACCTCCAAATCCAGGTTCGGGCTCTTCACAGTAAGCACCTTTGTCTTGTCTGGATTCAGCTCCAGTTTGTATTTCCTCATCCATCCCATTATTTCCTCCAAGCATTCATTCAAAAGAGACACACTACCCTTAGCTGAAGCTGTATTTGAAGGCATGGAGAAATATATTTGGGTGTCATCAGCACACTGATAGCACCCCACCCCATGCCTCCAGATAATCTCTCCAAGCTGTTTCATGTAAATGTTGAGTAGCATTGGAGATAGAATGGCACCCTGTGGTGTGCCATATAGCAGCTTCTTTTTGGAGGAACAGCTCTCCCCAAGCACCACCATCTGGAATCTACCTGAGAGATAGGACCAGAACCACTGAAGTCCAGTGCCTCTGATTCCCAGACCCCAAAGGTGTTCCAGGAGGACATCATGGTCAATGGTGCTGAACGCCACTGAGATGACAAAAGTATCATCAGAGACACACACTCCCCATTGATGCTAAGATGGAGATCATCCATTAAGATGACCACAGCAGTCTCAACTCTGCCTTCTGCTCTGAAGCCAGTTTGAACTGGTCAAGGAAGTGTGTGTCATCCAAAACAACCTAGAGTTGGAAGGCAGCTGCCTTCTCAATCACCTTGCCCCCCCTCTACAAAAAAGGAAGATACTGGTCTACAGTTGTTTAAGTCCAGAGGGTTCAAAGAGGGCTTGTAAACAAGAATGAAAAACTTACCTCTCTGAGACATGCATTAATAATCTATTGTATTTGAGATCTAATTGCACCCCTCACTGGACAACCAGCCAAGAAAGACAGGGACCAAGAGGACAGGTTGTTTTCTTTACTTGCCCTAGCAGCTTGTCCACATCAGTGGTACTCACCGACCCACTGGGTCACCTTGGCCAAGTCACAGTTCGTCAGTCTCAGAGGAAAGCAATGGCAACCCCAATTGGAACAATGATTTGAAAGCACACAGTGACAAACCGTGTGCTGTGTACTTTGGTATGCATTCCACTTCTGCAATCTTTGCCTGAATGTAAACTTCCTGCATCAAACAAAATTATCCAGCTGCTTCCATGACTTTTCCTCTCGTGATCCAGAGGGCTATGTTTTGTGTTCTTACATTCATTTACCAATGGCTGCATCCCTCTAGAGGCATCACAACGAGAATGCCACACAAAGAGTCAAACAAAATGCAAGGCTTTCCATTTAACTGTTAGTCCATGAAATGGTTACTGCACAATCGTGTGAAAGCATGGTGTCATGACCTCCCTCAGTCTCACACACACACACAAACACACACGCATTCATGGAAACCTCTGAGCCTGGCAAGAAAGAAAAAGAGACCCACACTTACGATTAAAAGAGCCACACTCTCTCTAGAAGATGAGAACCAGAGGTTGTGATGAATGCTCTAACCACAGCCATTCCCTTGATGCCAAAGCTGCTTCCGTTATGGGTTCTCTGCTCCAGCAGCTGGTAAACATGGGGAGTCTCTATGGCTTGGAGGAATGCACACTGCCTAGCACAGTGGTTCTCAACCTGTGGGTCCCCAGATGTTTGTGGACTTCAGCTCCCAGAAGCCCCAGCCACTATGGTCAATGCTCAGGGCTTCTGGGAGCTGAAGTCCAAAAACATCTGGGGACCCACAGGTTGAGAACCACTGGCCTAGCATGTCTCAGCCACAGAGGGTGACCTCGTCTTCAGTCCGCTCTTGCCCTGGGAATCTAGGACTCCATCCACGTTGGGCATTGTTCTTGGGAATCTTGAAACACTGTGATATTCTGGCTGACAGGGGTAACCCTCACCCCCGGTATGCAAGCTTCAGAAACACCTGGGACACTTCTGAAAACTGGATTGCTCAAAGGAATGGTTTGTTTCTGTTTCTGTTCCACTGGGACTTTATTGTGTTGCAGCGTTCATGCTTTGCATGGAACATCACTGTGATCAGCATGTCAGCAACAAATCCAGAACTTTTGAATGGGATGTGGGAAGGACTAGCAGGAGGACTAGAGTGTGATGAGGTCATTACCACCCAAATAAGAATTCTGTCCCCACCATGAAAATTTCCTTCAGTCCTCACATTTCTTGCCTTGCAGGTGAGCATTTAGAAATAGAGCTTAGGTATCCAAAGAAAAAGATACATTAGAATCCTGCAAAACAAACAGGCCATTTCCGCACTAGACTGTTGTTACCCTGTGAATTGGGGGTCCCGGGAGGGGCGCCCAAACAACAAACCAAACCTAAGCAAAGATGGGGAAATTAGCTGGAGCGCTCTCTTGGCTAACGAGAGGCAGGGCAACACAGCAGGATCTTTTACCCTATGTCCACAGCGTCAGGTCAGTGAGGAGGCAATTGGTTCAAACAACAATTAAGGTTTATTAAACAGTTATTAAAGAAAAGCACAGACACACTCCTAACTAGAAAAGGAAAATAGAATTTGAGGGGAATGGGTGATACGCCACCTGTCCTGCAGTCCTGATGTTACCACGGCACTCTGGTCTGGTCTTTGGTGAACTAAAAGATATCATTTTGATATCACAATTCAGCCTTTTCTCGCCATGAGCCACGTGTTTGTTAGGTCCCACCAGACAAGCGCGAAGCTAGGCATGGGAGACTAGTATCTTTCACCAGACATAGCCAGTTCCGCTTTGGGAGGGGAGGGTGCCACCCGAAACAAACACCTTCATTGCTAAACAAAAGAGTTCTTTGCCTGTGAAAGCACCTTGGCAAGCCAGGCACTTAATGGCCGAGCTAGCCGCACCTGCATACCAGCTATACCATTGTCAAATCGGTTCATAATTCAATCATGTAAATCCTGACCTTTTGGAGTCTTTATCTCCATCCCAAAACTCATTGTTCTTACGCAAAAACCAGACTAGCCTGCGGTCGTCCTGTCCCTATAAAAATTGTCTCACTTTGGGAGCTCTTTGGAACTCCCACTGGACTGAGCTGAAATCACTCGAAGCTCTGTTTGGATCTTCGCCCTTGCCTCGCTGCCGCTCGGCTCCATAGATTCCCCTCGGTCTACTCACCAGGTTTCCCTCCTTATCTTCAATTGGTGTCCACAGGACTTCAGACAGGTGGCGTATTGCTTATTTCTCTAAAACTTTCTCTCTCTCCTTCCTCTCTAGTTAGGTGTGTTTGAGTTTTATTATTTTCTTTGCTTAATAAAAACTGTTAGTATTTTAAACTGCTTGACTCCTCACTGACCTGAACATGGGATAAAAGATCTCACTGCATTGCCCTGCCTCTCGTTAGCCAAGAGAGTGCTCCAGCTAATTTTCCCCATCTTGCTTATTTTGGTTTGTTGTTTGGGTGCCCCTCCCGGGACCTCCAGTCTACAGGGTAACACTGAAGAAACCTGACTGAAGAAGTAGAAACCCGGGGTGGCGACCGAGGGGAATCTGCTGAACCGAGCGGCAGCAAGGCAAAGTGAAATTCAGACAATCCGGCGAGCGTTCCAAAGAGCTCTCTGAGCGGGGGATTTTTATAGGGGAAAGAACAACCGCAGGCTAGTCTGGTCTCGGGTGAAAACAATAAGTTTTGGGTTGGAGACAAAGCCTCCGAAAGGTCAGAATTTGCATGATTGAGTTGAAGTCCAAGTTGACAATGGTACGGCCGGTATGCAGATGCGGCTAGCTTGGCAGTTAAGTACTTAGCTCGCCAGGGTGTCCTCTCGGGGCAGAGGATCTCTTCGTAGCAGCATGCATATGTAACGAAGGTGTTTGTTTCGGGAGGTCCCCTAAAGCAGATCTGGCAATATCTGGCTTGGTTTGGTGAGAGCAACAAGTAATAGCCAAGCCTAGTTTCGCGCTTGTTCGGCGGGCCTCACAAACACTTGGCTGGTGGCAGAGTAGGGCCAAATTATGATATCAAAATGATATCTTTGGTTCACCAAAGGCCAGGGCAGTACACGGTGGTAACACTGTTATAGCGCTATTATTCCACTAATTCCAGAAACTGCAAACCCCAGGATTCCATAGGATGTTGCAAGTGGAATAATAGCGCTATAACAGTCTAGTGCGGAAATGGTCTTACTGCAACTTCGTACAGGTACTAAGAAGCATTTCCATGCATGTGCGGTGGGTATGATGCTGGAGTTTGCTGCCTCTGCAGCTGTGGGAGAAACTTCATTCTCAGTTTTGACACATGCTGACATCACGCAGGTGTTTAGTGGTTCACTGGAGAAAAGACAGATTTAACAATCTAGATTTTTGAAAATAACGTTCAATTTAATTCAAGTGGTCACAGCATTTTCTTGGCCAGTTCAATTTCTCGGTCAGATTTGTCCAGAAGGGCCTTTGCCTTCCTCTGAGCCTGAGAGAGTGTTGTGACTTGCCCAAGGTCTTCCAGTGGGCTTCCATGGCTGAACAGAAATTTGAACCCTGGTCTCTCGAGTCAAAGTGCAGCACTTAAAACTGCTACGCTGTGCTGCCAACAAGTTACATGCCTTCAAGATCAGCCCAGCTTATGGCAACCCTTTTATAGAGGTTTCTTGGCAAGATTCCTTCACAGGAGGTTTGCTATTGCTTTCCCCTGAGATAGCTGAGAGAGTGTGACTTTCTTAGGGTCACCCAGGGGCTTTTCATGACTGAGCAGGAGTTCGTAAGCTCTTCTCCAAGAATCCTAGTTTAGCTCTCAAACCACTGCAAGCAAACTGGTTCCCAAAAACAAAAAGACGCATTGAATCAATGAGATTTACTTACATCTCGACTCACAATTCAGTTATGGATTCGTTGGGTTTGCACAAGTTGGGACTAACAAATATGATTCGAGCCATTGCTTTTTTAAAAAATTGTGTCTTTGCTTCCCCTTCAGTATTGCCCATGGAAGCAGCTCCAGGTAACTATATTCCTTATAACCATTGTTTCTAGGCTCTGTTTCCTGATTATTTTCCTTCTGCAATTCAGCCACTTTTCCATGCTCCTTGAAGGGCCCTCTCAGGGACAGGAATTACAGTCGCCCTTGCCAGCTTGGTCTTTTTGGATGCACTAATAAACTGAGCTGAAGTTGTTGAGCTCCAAATTGATAGTTTCCTCGAATGACTATTCCGGAGAGCTGCCCTCTCTTGAAGCAAATTGCCATCTGCCTTACTCTCAATACTGCCCACGTAAGCTGTTCCAGGTAACTCTATTACTTTTTTAAATTATTTTTTATAGCAACAAGACAAAGACAAAAAATAAATAAATAAAAATAAAACAAGCCAAATAGCAACAAAATTAGAACATCAAAACAGATATAGTGAACACAAAAACTCAAAAAGAGTTATTCAAACAGTTACAACACTTTCTAAAATACAGAAATGAAAGAAGACATGAAAAGAAGGCAAACTGGTGTTTACAGACATAAGTGTTTACATTGTCTCTTTATAACTTCCTTTTACCCACTACATGGATTTCTGTAATTCAAGATTAAACAAACTCCTATTGCTCTTGGATCCCCACTCCTATTCTTGCTGTGATCTGATCTTTTCCCCATCCTAACACAGTTAATTTGCCTTTGCAAAATTATGCACTGTAAGTAGTTTCTATCTAAAGCGATGCTTTATAATCTCATCTCTTACCTCTTATATCGATTTTCCACCTCTCCTTTACACATAACCCATAATTGGTGCCCATTCTTCTTTTATCACGTTTGATGTGCCCTTTATTTGACGTGTCAAAACATCATAATCCTTCATCTATATCAAGTTTATGAACCATTGATCTATATCTAGTGTTTCTTTATTTTTCCAGTTTCTAGCAAACAAATTTCTCGCAGACTATTATGTTTAACTGTTACTTTGAACCCCAGCCTCCAGAATCATAGTTCACTGCTTAAACCGCTACACTGCACTGTCCATAGACTATTCAAACCTAGAACTCTTCTGTCTGCTGTGTTCTTATTCCCTTAATCACTTTGCCTGACCCTTTTCTTTCTGTTTTTAAACTCTGAAGTTTTAAGTTCCTGCAATGCAAAGGAATTTGGAGACTGAAGAAAACTTCATGGGTGTCAGAATGATTTCATTTTGTCCCCCCCCCACCAGATACGCCCCTGAAGGGAACCCACGTGTATGTGTGACACTAAAGAAAGCCAGCATGGTATGGTGGTTTGAGGGTCAGATGTAAGACACTGGGAGACCAGGGTTCGAATCCTAGCTCAGCCATGGAAACCTACAAGGTTACTTTATCTACTACACAAAAAGTCAAAGTCTGTCTTTTTGTTTGTCTGTGTCAGGCAAAGACCTTATGTGATTGGCTGTGTCAGGTGAAGACCTCATATGATTGGCTGCCTAAGAAGCTTCTATGGAATCCTGGGGTTTGCAGTTTAAGGAGAGACCTTTAGAATTCTCAGCCAGAGAAATCTTGGGCCTCAGTCAACTGTGTCTGTCTTGAACAGGCCAGTTGCTATGGAGACGAGGCCTAGCAGCAAAGAGGAAGGCAGTGTATTCCCTCAGGAACCCAACCTCTACATGTTAATAACTCTTAATACAGATAGGATTGGGGAATATGGGGAAAAGTTACAGGTACTGGATAAGACAGTTCGGGGAATTAGAGACACAGGATCTCAAATCTTTCTAACAAGTATTACCTATGAGAAAATAAAATCCCGGGTAATGTCAGGTATACATGCTAGTCTATAAATAAATGTGATACATGAGGTTTAAAGCAAGAAAGTAGTAGAGAACTGGAATATCCAGTTCTGGCTAATCAATGGCTGTCAGTTTTAACACCTATAAATAGCATGGCTATAGATCTCTGACTGTGTCGTATACAGCAGAAATTGCTCTTTGGGGTATATTGGCCACTGAAACATCTATTGAAGAAAGGGCTTTCTAAATTAGCAAATTTTTGGAGACGTGACACAGCTCTTGCTTCCTTTACACACATATTTTGGAGTTATCCCATTGCATTTTATTTTTGTTTTTTGTTTTTGTTTTTTTAAAATATCTTTATTAAAAGTTTCGTTGCATAAAAAACAGAGTGGATATACCCCACTATTGGATATATCACACTCTCCTCCCCCCGCTTCCATATTATTTTACTCCAGCTGAGTCTTCTTTGTTTCCATTTCCCAAAAGAAAAAGAAAGAATAACAGTTACGTTTTACCGAAGAGAAAACAATTACATTATCTCTTTCTGTGCTTTCATATACTTTTAAATTTTTATCCATTCCAAAACTCCTTCCCATTCCCTTTCAAAGTTCTGGATAGGTTTATTTTTCAATGAAAATGCGAACTTTTCTGTCTCTACCATATCCAGAACTTTTAATTTCCACTCTTCTAAATCACATCTTTCTTTTCTTTCCAATGTTGTGCATATGTCAACCTTGCAGCTGTTATCAAATATAACAATATCTTCTGATGACTTCTAACCTCCCTTTGTTGTCCTAACATATTTAACAAATAAAATTCTGGTATCATTTCAAAGTTCATTTTACAGATTCTTTGAATTTCATCATGTATCCCCTTCCAGAACTTTCTTGCCCTTCCACAAGTCCACCACATATGAAGAAAGGACCCAATCTTTTCTTTTCTTTTTTTAAAATTTTATTTTTATTAAAGTTATAACAAACAATATTTACAAATAATCTTTTTTTATAAATATATAAGAAACAGAAAGCAAAGAAATATATACACTCAAATTTATATACCTATATACTTATAAATTTATATACCTATCCAACATCTAATTCTGTTTCTATTTCTTCTTCTTCTATTGATCTTCTTTCTTAATCTACATAAATAGACAGATAAATAGATCATTTCCCTTTTTATGTGACTTGTCATATAATTTTGAAAATATATTTTTCAATTCCCTTTTCCCATATCTTTGCTTGTTTTCATTCTTTTCATGTTTCTTTCTGAATCGCCCATTTTCTTTGTATGTATCCTTTAATTGGTTTCAATTCTTCCCTATTTTCCCCTCTTGTTTCACCCTTAAGTGCCATTGTCAAATCATCCATCATTATCATTTCTGATACTTCAACATCCCATTCCTCGACAGCAGGTATATGTTCACACTTCCAGTACTTTGCATAAGTAATCCTTGCATTTGATACCATATACAGGATTATTCTCCAATATCTAATATGCTGTTTTTCTATTTGATGTAACATATTTAAAAGAAATATTTCAGGGTGCAAAGGAATATTAATTTGAAATATTTCCAATATTTTCTTTTGAATGCTTTCCCAATATCTTTTAGCTTTAGGGCATGACCACCACATATGAAAAAATGTTCCTTCTTCTGTCTTACATTTCCAACATTTACTGGAAATCTTGTACATTTCTCTTAATTTTGCTGGGTCTAAGTACCATCTATAGAGCATCTGAAAGTAGTTTTCTTTTAGCTTTTGGGCTAATGTAAATTTTTGTGTGTTCTTCCAGCTTTCCTCCCAATGTTTCCCAAGGACCCAATCTTTTCATCACACTTCCAACATTTCACATTCCCATTTTTAGTTATTTTATGCAATTTTTCTGGGGTCATATACCATCTATGTAACATTTTGTAAAAGTTTTCTCTTAAATTCAAGTTTGGGGTAAATTTTATATCAGTTTTCCATACTTTCTCCCAAACTTCTAATTTGATTGGGTGTCCCACGTCCCGAGACCATTTAACCATTGTATCTTTAACTATTTCTGATTCCATTTCTCTTTTCAACAATAGTTTATAGAATTTTGAAATTCTTTTCTTTTGATTTCCCTTCATCAATAAGTCCAGTTCATTCTCTTTTCTCTCAAATCCATACAGTTTTTGATCCATTTTAAACCTTTCTTTTAGTTGTCACCATGGGAACCAATTTAACTCATGCCCATCAGCCTTTAATTCTTCCACTGTACACATTCTTGGTTTATCCCCTTCCCATTTCAGTATGTCTTGATATGTTAATAAATTTTCTTGTTTTGTTGGAGCAATTTTATATGCTTCTCGTGGTGAAGTCCATGTTGGAAGTTTTGTATACTATTTCCGCTTTATTTGTAGCCAGACCTTTAGATTCTCCCCACGATTTCGGTTTACCATATTTTTCTATTTGCAGCTACATTTTGGGAGGAAATAATCACACAAGTAAATTCAGTTTCGGAAAGTTCCTTGATGTTCAGGGATCCACATGTTCTTTTAAATTATTTACCCATTTCTTGGAAATTAACAAACAGCCAACAGAAGTAAATTTTTGTGTGCCCTTTTGGGTGATTGATACCTCATTACTGGGAAGATAATTTTTCTCCACTTGTGATCCAATGGATGGAAGATTTAACCATGCTTGTAACATTTGAAAGAAAGATGTATGAACAAAATTTACAAATGGACTTTCAGTTGGGACATTTGGTCAGCTTTTATAGAAACTTATAACTAATGTGGTTATTTTTCCTCTGTTGGCATTTTTATTTTCTTGCTTTTGTTAAATTGGAACATTATTGTATGTGACTGAGATCTCTTTGAATATAAACACATTTTATTATTTATTATTATTATCTAGAAGACTCTGTGATAGGTTCACTTTAGGGTCTCCAAAAGTCAGACATGACTTGAAAGCACACAACAACAGCAACAACAACAACATTAGCCCTAATGCAGTTCTTGTGGGGGAATTGAGAGATTTTTAGTAACAAGTCTCTCAATCAGCAGAGTATTTTGTGATGCACAGGCAGAAGTTGAACAAATTACTAGTCCCACTTCATCATCTCCACCCCAGACACACTTAATCTAGCTCAAAATAAATACGAACAGTTTGGTTAAAAATATGTAAAAAGGATTTACTCACATAACCTTGTGCATAGTTTACACAGGTTCAAATTCATGAAGAAAGGTGGGACGAATATAAGAACTCACATGCTTACCAGAAAGCGTGTGAGGATTGGAGACCACGTGCTTGCAGGGAAGCCGAAGAACAAAAACGGAAGAGGAAGAGAACGTGTGAGGGGAAGTGGGTGTTGGCCAAACAACAGGAAGTTTACTGTAGGCAGTCCCCTCTATGCCTACAATAGATGTGCAAACTAACTCCCAGTTAATTAAAGCATGCAAAGGTTGCCACTCCCAACAATTCTAGCAGGTGTATGTTTTGCACAGGTAAAGGAATGAATACATATCTAGGTGGGGAGAAAGGGGGAATCTTGGTTGCACTGTTTGGAGGCCTGTGTAGATATTTTTCTTTGTAAGGGTGTGCGTTCTCCCTGAGCTTGTGCTCATGGGGCACAGGGATTTCTTGTGAGTTACTTACTTGGTTGGGACAGCTGCCTCAATGTCCGGAGCCCAACAAACCAGAGGAACAAAATGGGCTCCCCCCCCCCGGATATTTGTGATGGGCTTTGAGGGGAAGTCCTGGGGAGCTGCGCCAGTCTAGGATGTTCGAAATGGCAACATCTGTGCCATGTTTGTCTTCTTGCCAGTGCAAACTGGTCCCCTTGTTGAAGAAAAGGCATGATAGCAACAATGGGCAGCTTTTCCCTGGAGCACAATGAAGCCAATAAGTTATATACCAGTGAGAGATCCAAGATCTATGAAGTGCATTCCCCTTGGTGCACTTCATAGATTCAAAATGGTGTCTGCTTTCATTCCGTACTCTGGGAGCTTGGCACTGCTATCTCCTTTGCTATCAGTCCCATTCTCTATGCCTATATGTCTCCCAGGTCAAGCTGCTGCTTCCAAGGTTGGTATCCTCATTTCAAGGTGCCAGCACAAAGTCTATTTTATAAATAGCTGTGAATGGCAAAGCCAGCTAGTAACTCAAAGGGCATTCGAGGAAAACTCTGCAGAGGCCTGGTTTTGATTCCTTTATACTATTCTATGCTACTCTAAATCCCATCATTCTCAGCCTTCCAGGCATCTCTATCAGATGCATGCAGCCTAAGGTGGCTTAAAAAAAATTGGAGCAGACTCTTATGGATGGCCGAAACACAGACGATGCTTCTAGAAGCAGGGACAATTCCCAAATGCAGCAGGCATTCACACAGTTCAACCCATGAATTTAAAAATAGAGTGAAAACAATACATATTCTTTCCACCAGGCACAGAAAGTGAGGCACTGCTCCACTTAGCCTCTCACCCTGGTGCTGGTGGAGGCGAATGTGACAGAATGGGACATGCTGATCCTGGTTGCTTTTCTGTCGGCTGCTGGAAACACAACTTCCTTCTCCCACCTCACACAGCTTGCAGAATGTCAGCCCCCATGTTGCAAACATTCCAGGAAGCCAGATCTGTATCCTTTGAGTGCCTCTGGCTTCCCAGAGTCATAAATCATCCTGCCAGAGATCTTTAGATCTCAGGGAGGCGGAGGGCTTTTCCAGTACGGAACTCTGTCCCAGCCGTGATTCCAATCATCCAAAATGCCAGTTGAATTTCTTTGGGGAAGTCTGAGATGTACCACATGGAGGCAGCTGGAGGCAGTTCTTTTCCAATGGTTAGAGAGCAAAACATGAAGAACAATCAGCTCCACGGCTGAACAGCTCTTGCCATTAGGAAGTTTTGGCAAAAGTACAGTTGGAATATTCTTTTTTGTAAACTGAATATGTTGGTTAGGGTACCATCCTCTGGAGCAAAAGAAAAATACATATTCTTTTCTGCGCCCTTCAGATATTTGAAGATGGCTACCTTGCCATTTTTCAGTCTTCTCTTCTCCAAGCTAAACATGCCCAGGTTCCTAAGTAATACCTCATAAGGCTTGGTTTCCAGATCTTTTACCAGCTTCATTGTCATTCTCTGGACATGTTCCTGCTTGAACTGTGATGCCCAGATCTGAACAGA
The DNA here is from genome assembly GCA_948472985.1 of Iguana delicatissima. Lineage (NCBI taxonomy): Eukaryota > Metazoa > Chordata > Lepidosauria > Squamata > Iguanidae > Iguana > Iguana delicatissima. The sequence continues at coordinate 159,378 of CAOKZL010001605.1, forward strand.
AGATTTTAGGTGAGGTCTGACCAACGCAGAGTGGAGTGAGATTACTAATTTTCTTGATCTGGACTCTAGGTTTTTCTTAATCCAGCCTAGAACTGTACTGGATTTTTTGCCTTCCAGATCAAGCTACCAAGTCATGTTGTTACCCTGATTTCTGGGGTCCCTTGGGGGATACCTCAATGTGCTCCATGTGATGGGGAATGGAAACTAGCCAGAGCACAAGCAATAGCAATGTGAGAGACAGGGTAGCCTAGTGGGGTCTTTTTACCCAGTTTTTACGGGGTCAAGCCAAGCCAAAAACCAATCAAAAATGTCCAATAAATGATTTTATTGAAGGAAAGTCTTATGCAGTAATACAATCACTCACACACTCACTCAAGACCTATTAAGAAGCAAAAGAGAGGAAACTGCATAGGGGAATATTGAAGGGGTGTAGCTGGGGTGATACTGCACCGTTTTCCTGAAGTCCTTGGTCCGGGAAAAACAGTAGAGAAGTGGGGCTCAGCATGGAGAGGGCTGAGGGGATCACTCAACGGACAGAGAAACTGTCTGCTGGGATGACTGGGAGTGATCCAAAGAACTGCTCAAAAACTGGGACTATTTGAAGGGGGAAAAGTACCTGGAGGACTAATCCTTTCCCGGGGAGAACAATGGGTGTTGGAACGCTAAGGAAGCTCCACCATGGCAATTTCCTTTATCTGATGGGATTGCAAGGTGTTGCCAAAGTCTCAGGACCTTCTGCTGTGTTAGTTTGTGGTGTGACTTCATGCAAATGGTCCTCGCCTGATGGAATATTTGCTCAACTTGTGGCAGACACGCTAATCCCCTCAAGTTGGCTTCTCAGGGGCTGAGGACCCTTTGTCTATTGTGGGTTTGCACAGCTTGAGGTCTCCTGGGGCTATGTGACTGGCAATTTCACTGGCCTGACCTGGTTTTCAATTCTTTGACCATTGTTGCCTACATGCCCATCCGGGTGACCTCTCAGGCACATTGAATCATATTTTAATATCAAAATTGTAGACCCCAGGACAGGGTTTTTCCAGTGGAGTAACAATGTTTAGCTTGTGGTTTATGAAAATGCCTTGACTCTTATCACACAAGCTGTGCTACTTATCCATTAGTTATGCATCTGGTTTTTCTTTCCTAAATGTAGAACCTTACATTTTCTCCTGTTAAAATTCATTTTATTCATTTTGGTCCACTTCTCCATTTCTTTACGTCATCTTGAATCCTGATTCTATCTCCTGAGATATTTGTTACCTCTGTTGCATCCCTCCAGTTACTTACACCAAACCCATTTCTCTACAGCTTTGAAAACATACATGGAGCTCTGTCTTTATCACTCACCACTTCTCCTCCCTTGTGCTGAAGAAGACAAACCTCAGCAAGAAGATAGAACTTCCAGAATCTCATCTTCTGAAGAACAACCGATGTTTAAACCAGTGACTCTGAATCCTTTTCTTGTTGCCAGAGATAGGCCAGCAGTCAAAGCCCAGGGCTTGTTAGGACTAAAGGACTAAACCAAGAGGCAAGACAGGGGAACAACTAGAAGTTGGGCGAAAAAGCAACTAAAGAATACAGGAGCATGTCAAAGCTCAGGAAGACATTTTTGCTCAAGAAATCAGAACTGAAATCTCCCATCTTGGGAGAAAAGTTGACACATTAAATAAATAAATAAATAAATAAATAAATAAATTCAATGCAATAAAGCCTTTCTTTGCTCCTTTCAATTCAGATGGAATGCTCCTCCACCTTGCCATGGGTACTCTCTACTGACATGATGTAGAAGTTCAACCATTGTCTGCAGAACAACAGGATGGTCCTTTCAGGGCACAGAAGCTCCTTAGAGAGCCACCACTAGCAGGAATAGTCTGGGCAGCTTCTGGGAGTTCTCTGGAGGCTTGGGCTCTTTGCTGAAGCCATGTTTCATCTCCTGGTCTCCAGCCAGCTTGCTCACAGTGTTCTGTCCAAGGCCCTGACCTGTTTCTTTGTGGTCTGAGCCAGACACTGCTGGGGTTATTTCTATAGTTCATTTATTTAATTTATATCCAACAGTTTGCCCAGATGGAAAGGCAGCTTGTACCATGGGAGAAAATGGGGTACACTGGGAAAAATGTGAGCAAGAGATGTAAAATTTACACCAAGTTAGAGATAGAAAATGACATATATGCTACCACATTATATACCCCCACTCTGCAGGATGTGCCATTTTCACAAATGAACATATTTATGGCTGAAAAACATGCTTGAAAGTGCATTGACTGGAAGCTGTCGCCAGGTCAAGATGATCTCAGGCATGGTCAGGTCATAAGTTCAGAGAGGATTGGGCAGGAAAACCTGATGCTAATGGGTTTGTGATAATCCTTTGTGCTACCTTCCGGCACTGTCTGAGCTACTCTGTTTCGACCTTGGCTTCAGGACTGGTGACTATCACGCTTTCCACTCAATCTCTCTCTGTCCAGCCTTTCTTGCCTCACTTTCCAAAAGCCTTGCATGGTTCTTAAGCTTTCTTGTGCGTTTGTTAATTCCCAACAAACTACTCTATTTAACTTTTTCACTGGAGTCCTCTGTACAGTTAGTTCTGGTATACACAGCTGAAAAGATCCTGCCCTTACCCTCCTCTCACAGGGCTCCTTGGAACTATAATTCTCCAAATTCTAAGGAGACGCTGGCATTGCAGGTGGACCGCAAAATCCCCCACCTCTTAGGATAACAGAAAGATGACACTTCATGCCTGAAACTTATCTAAAATGTAAAAAGGTTCTTCTGACATTTGTTGAAAATGTACGCAGAATGAGGGAATTTTTTTCACAAGTGGTACACTTGTGAGAAAGCTAAGAATGTTGGAATGATGATTCATACACGGATAGAAGGTATCTTTCAAGTTAAGATTTAAATTAAACCTGAACCCTTTTTATTAGGACAGATAAGTGACTAGTTTGACAAAAAGAGTTGAACGATTTTTCAACATGTGATCACAGCTGCCAGATTGTTACGTGCACAAATTGGACGTGGTTATTCCTACCCAGGAAGAATGGATGATGAAGATGTTGGACTGGTCAGAAATGGATAAACTATTCGTGTTAATTAAGGAAGGATCACTCTCTCATTTTAAGAAGTATTTGAATAAGTTGGTTGTATATTTAAGAGTTCACTGGGGGGGGAGTCAACTCTTAGTTTAGAAGAATAGTAGATTAATAGCACTTATTGTCTAGCAGATGTATGTGACAATTTACAAAGCAATATGCATGGTACAATAATATAATATGATTTCTGGAATAAGAAGTTAGAGGAGTATATTTTATACATATTTTCATATACCTGGGAACTGATGACTTGGAAGTCATTTGTATATATATTTATTATCCACTTTAGCTAGGTAGTTCTGTTTAGTTTAGTTTTACTTAACAGTGTAGTGTTTAGTTTGTGTGTTAGTTTTAGTTTAGCTTGTGTGTTAGTTTGCATATCCTTATATGTTGTTTTATAGATGGAAAATATGTTTTTAATAAAAATAATAATAAAAAGCAAGAGACAAGAATTCATTCCTAATAATGAAAAACTTTTTAAGAAACTAATCAAATAAACTACCATATTAAAACACTGACACTTTAAAACAAGGTAAAATCATTTTAAAACATGATGAGAACATCAGAAGTGCAACACACACATCCCATGCAAAGAATTTCCTGCAAGCCATTTAGTTGCCAAATGCCTGTTCAGTGCCAGTGGAAGATGACCAAGGAGGGGGCCATCTTAATTTTCCATGGCAGAGAGTTCCACGGCCTGGGAGCACCCAATGAGAAGGCCATTTTTCCATGTCCTCACCAAATGTACCTGTGAACGTGGTAGAAAGGAGGAACAGGCCAACTCACATGACTTTTTTCAGGGGTGGGGATCCTCCATCTGCCTAGAGATGAACAAAGGGTGTGAGTTTGGAGGAAACTGTTATACCTTGGAGACCCTCAAAGGAGAAAACATATTTTCATTAACAAAGAGGAATGGCTTCAAACTCCAGGAAAAGGGATTCCACCTAAACATTGGGAAGAACTTCCTAAGGGTAAGAGCAGTTTGATAATGGAATACCTTGCTACCTGAATGGAGTGTGGTAGAGTCTCTTTCACTGGAGGTTTTTAAACAGAGTCTGGATGGCCATCTGTCAAAGGGAGAGTGCTTTGGTTGTGTCTTCCTACATGGCACAATGAGGCTGGACTGGATGGCCCCTGGGGTCTCTTCCAGCTTGATGATTCTATGTGGAGATGCCAGAGGTGGCATCATGCAAAGCAAGTGCTCCATGCTTCGACCACTGCGGGCCCTCCAAAATTCTCCAGCTGGAGGCCGCTACATCAGTCCTTGAAAATATTTGATAAAATAGTCAAATTCTGTCCCCCTCAGGTGTCAAGGACACCCTGACAAGGAGATTTTCACAGTTTGGGATTTTTTTTTGTGTGAAAAAAATGTTCATGCAAGGTTCTTGTGTGCGCAGAAAACAGCATTTTCGACACCATAAATGAGGAAAATATTACTTTACGCACAGAAAATTCTGTTCTCTGTGCAGAAACTGCTTTAGTTGAGAACTTATTCTGTGCGAAATTTGCATTTTCTGTTTAGGGAACCAAATTTTCAGAGCAGGGAACAATATTTCCGCAAAGACAATACTATTTTCTGTGCTGCGGATGGAGCTTCTAGTATAGAAAACGCGGTTTTGTTTGTAGAAATACCAAGTGTGAATCTTGAACAAAGAAAATCATTAATAGTTTTTTTTAAAACTGTGCAGTTTTCTATTATTGCAGTGAGAAGGAAATTGCTAAGTTACTCACTGTTTCTTTTGCAAATGAAATCGGTGAACAATTACATTCCTGTTTCATCCTGAGTTCCATTTCTGGTGGAACTTTGAGAAATAACACTTACAAACAATCCCTGGGGCTGAGCCCTGGCTTTGGAAATACACGCTGAGACTGAATCCTGACCCCAATCAAGCGTCACAAGAAGGGTGAGCAAAATCATTTCAGGGATGCAAAGATCCTGTTATTTTCTCCCAAGCGGCCATTGCTAAGCTGCATGGCAGTTTGTCTGCTCCGGCCTAGAATTCTATTTACCGGGCCCCGCTGTTCTTTAGCAAAGCTGGCATGTGAACAGGCGGGACTCGGTGGTTGACTCGTGAGCCAAAAGCTCTTTTTTTTTCTCTCTCTCCCTGTGATTCAGAGATCTGAGTTTTAATTAACGGGAAGCAGTGCCCATTCTGCTCAACGCAGCACTCTTAAAAGTTCAATTGTTGATTGAGGCGAGAGCCATTTCTCACCAGGTAGAGAAAATGAGACGCCGATCGGAACATAAAAGATTGTTTTAATTAAACCTGGCATTTCCAAGGCTTCTGCTGACAGGAGGATAATAGTGTAACTGGGGTTCAAAAAACGGATTAGACAAATTTATGGGGAATAGAGACATCAGTGGCAATTAGCCAAGACGGGCTGCCAACGGATGTTGAAACAGTTCTCCACCCCAGAAAATAGAGGGTTTCTTTCTCTTTTTAAGAAAAAAAAAAATCTTTTTCGCAGTACTTGGTGCTAATTTCCCAGTGGAAACAGGACTCGGAAACATCACGATGTTTGTATGTGTGAGAGATTGCATGTCGAGTTCTGCTTGTGCTACCGTTGTTATCATCGTGTGCTTACAAGTTGAGTCCAACTTATGGCTATGCTATCAGGTGTTCATCATTGTCACTCGATGTCAAGTCAACTTGGACTTATTGAGACCCTGGCCATTTCTGCACTGCACTGTTATATTGCCATTATCCCACTTTCAACATCCTATGCAATCCTGGGTCTGAAGTTTAGGGAGGGGAATTTAGAATTCTCAGCCAGAAAGCTCTTTGGCCTCAGGAAACTACAAACCCCAGAATTCCATAGGATGTTGAAAGTGGAATAACAGCCCTATAACGGTCTAGTGTTGAAATGGCCCCTATGAATGAGAGATCTTTAAGGGACCCACCCGCCAACCATCCAGCTAAGGTCTTACAAACTCATGGTACTTGAGACTTTCTTGGTTGAGTCAGTTTCCAAAGAAGTATTTGTGTTAGTGTCTTGCAGCATAAAAAAAGAAGAAGGGAGAGGGAGAAAAAAAGGAATGTGGAAGCACCTCCCTAATTTTTACATTAATCTGAGCTTTTGTGGATATAAACCCACTTCTTTGGACGCAGTACTGAGTAGTATTAAGACCTCAGGTATAAAGCATATTTTTACAGCTGTGGAAGTGGGATAGAATGTTATAGCATCGTAAAGATGCAAATCACGTTCCTAGTTCCAAATTTTCAAAGGGCTGGGTGAGGTGGTAAAGAGGTCTTTCACATCTTTACGCTGGTTAGTTAGTGTTGATGGGTGAAAGTAATAAATCTCCTTACTGAAAGTAGGTTACCTTGACTTCAAATATTTTTGTTGTTGTTGTTGTTGTTGTTGTTGTTGTGTTTCTCCAAGTCATTTCTGACTTATGGCAACCCCAAGGTGAAACTATCAGAGGGTTTTCTGGGACCGAGAGTATGTGATGTGCCCAAGATCACCTAGTGGGTTTCTATGGCAGAGTGGGGAACTGAAGCCTGGTCTCCAGGTTTGTAATCCAATGCTCAAACAGGTACACTGGCTCTTTTGTTACATGTCCAGTTGCGAGGACTCTTGTATATGTTGCATGCCATAGAGCCATTGTCTTTGTTCATACCTCTGCTAATGGACTGGAATTTGTGAACATATTTCAATACAGCTGTTCTCTCTCTAGTCTTCTTTTATAATTTCCTTGTTCAAGGACTCTGACCTGTAAATCCCTTACTGTATATCCAGAAAGGTTCAAATATTCAGTAACTGGGTGGACATGTAAGATAGCAAACATTTTTTTGGAGGGGGTACATGACGAAATCCAAAGAATTTGTAAGTTGAATTTTGAAATGAAACCAGAGCCTTATCTGTTAAATATGCTAGGGCAACAAAGGGAAATGAGAAGTCATCAGAAGATATTATTATACTTAATAGCTGTGGCAAGGTTAACATATGCACAACACTGGAAAGAAAAGAAATATATTGGTATAGAAGAATGGAAGTTAAAAGTTCTGGATATGATAGAGATGGAAAAATTAGCATTTTCTTTGAAGAATAAATCTATCCAGACCTTTGAGAAAGAATGGAAAGGAGTATTGGATTGGGTAAGGATATAAATGTATAAGAAATCAAAGACGAAATAATGTAATTGTTCTTTTCTCTGTAAGATGGAAATTATGATTGTATGGAATGGAAATAAGCATTTTCAACTGGAAGATTTAAGCATGGAAGTGTGGGGAGGAATTTATTTTTGAGATTAAACTTTTAATAAAAATTAGTACAACTAATATTCAGTAACTGATTTTGGGGTACTGCCATTTCTAATGTCAGATATGTATCCATTTATCCTCTAGCATAGGATATGATTGATTCAGCCTACATGTGGTCTTCCTTTTTTCCCTTTTCCCTTCCACTTTCCTGAGCACTATCACTTCCCCAATGATTCTCATCATCTTATGATGTATACAAAGTGAAACAGACTCAGTTTAGCTATCTTGGCTTCTGGGGAGGGTTCAGGTTTGATTTGTCCTTAAAGCAATTCATTTTTCCTTTCAGAAGCCCATGGTATGGGAAGAACTCATGGTGCATCATGCTCTGCACCATGATGTCACATTACCAAGCAAGGGCTGGAATTCTGTTGGTGCCTTGTGTGTGATGAACCCTGGAAGGGCATAGCAACAGAGCTGCCCTAGCAACCAAGAGGATTTAAATTGTTTGGTTGTTGACTATGGAACCCAGGCTAGCCAGAGGGAGGGGCTAGGTGGGGGGTAGTGAGCCTAACAGAAAAATAACTGAGTTTGGAGACAGAGTTTAGAGAGATCCATCTGAGAGTTTGATGAGAGAGGAAAGAGAGTGTGAAAGAGAGTGAAAGAGCTGGGGAAGTGTTTGCTGGGTTAGAGCTACAAATGTTTTGCTGTTTGCTAATCTTTAATTTGCCAACTACTTTTCCCCTTGTCAACTTGTTCAACAAATATTTTATTATAATTTTGTAAAGAACAGTCTCCATAAAGTGTCTCTTGGATCTGGATCAGTTACACATACTCCCACCAGTGACACATTCATTGGGATAAACTAAAACCCACTTTGCCCCATATCTACAAGGGTGTGGATTTAGGGAAAGTAGGAGAGGGATATAAATGTGGAGAGGGAGCCAGGGGGTGGAAAAAATATAGAAGGGTGCTGCTTCTCTAAGAAGAGAGAATTCACAACAGACCGGATTGTCATAGCCCTGGCTTGGTCCAGATCTCCATGTTTTAGCACCTTTTGCATGTATAAGTTCTTCTACAAAAATAGTTGGATATTTATTCAGTGTAGAATGTAGTCAGCTCAAAGCTGTGGAAGCATGTACAGTGCTAGTGTGCATGCAGTTATGCATTCAGTTGCACATTTGATTGTGCAGTCTTCTGTGCAACTTTTCAGTTCAACCCAAGGTTTGTGTAGCATAATCACTTTGTAACGCCACAAGCAGTGATGCATGCTATTCAGTCTTGATGCACAATAATGGACAATGTGTTCTAATTAAGGTTGGCAGGTATGACTCATCAGCTGGTATGCATGGCATGAAATCGTAGAATCGTAGAATCTGAGAGCTGAAAGGGACCTTAAGGGCCATCTAGTCATGTCTGTAGTGGCACTCAGAGGTTCCCATTCTCTGTTCATCAACACAGCTTTCCATTGACTCAAAAGGGGTGCTCTACAAGGTCACACACAAGATGAGATATACTGGAACAGAACAGAGGCAGCAATGGTAACAGTAGCTGTTCCTTGTCAAATTAGAAGGCCATGATAAGGGGACTTCTTATAATGAAAGAATCTGTGTTTATGACCACAGCCCTGATGAAGACCTAACGCATGAGATGCTTTGGTGCCCTGTATTTTTGGCTGAGCAGGAAAAACTTTTACAGTCTGTCTTTGGAAAACTTCCAGCAAGAACAGATCAGGACAAATGAATTATGTTGTTATCACATAAACACAAATCTGTCACATTTCAAATTGGAAGGTTTACCACTTGGGTAACTTTAAGTCTAAGTTAAAGCTGAAATCTAAAATGTATGTGACCAGCAGAATTGACAGTTAGACCTGCTGCTTAATTCTGGGGATTTTTTTTTGTTAGATACAGAAACATTTTAGTTATGTTTTTACTCTTGCATTGTTGTTTTTCACTGTTTTAATACACTGTATAATATATTGCATGCAGATATGGTGTGTTATAAATTACTATGGAAGTTTTATCATGTTTTGGTTTGTTGTTGTGTGCTTTCAAGTTGTTTTCACCATATGGCAACTCTAAGGGGAATCCATCATGGGCTTTTTTTGGGCTGAGAGTGTGTGATGCACCCAAGGTCTCCCAGTGGGTTTCCATGGCTGAGTAGGGAACTGAACCCTGGTCTCCAGAGTTGTAATCCAATGCTCAAACCACTATACCATGCTTGCTCTTGACACTACTCTAGCTAATCATATTTGGGTTTGCTACATCTCAATTGTGCTCCATAACTTTTGTGCTGAGAGGCAACATTATGCAACTGAAACAAGATACCAAATGTGCTGACTGAATGCACAGGCAGACACACACACACACAGTGCATATCTGAATGCACCATGGCACTGCTCATGCAGTTCCATGTACTACCTAGAAATGAATGTGGATGCTCTGCATGGGACAGGAATGTATATGGGTAAGATACCAACAGTTTTGAACCCATGTGCGCTTATTTTTCATGTGTTAAAAGTATCTATGCATTGCTTTTCTGCCTTCCAGGGCCTCACAGGTCATGGACACACAGAGAATCACAGAATCATAGAGCTAGAAGAGACCCCAAGAGCAACCTAGTCCAACCCCATTCAGCCACACAGGAAGACACAATCAGAGCATTCCTGACAAATGGCTACCCAGCCTCTGTTTAAAAACTCACAAAGAAGAGGACTCCACCACACTCCCAGGCAGCAGTGTAATTCACTGTCAAACAGCTCTTACCTTCAGGAATTTCTTCATGGTGTTTAGGTGGAATCTCTTTCCTGGACCTTTGAAGCCATTGCTCCATGCCCTAGTCTCTGGTGCAGCAGAAAATAAGCTTATTTGATCCACCATATGATATCTCTTCAAATATTTCAACATGGCTATCATGTCATCTCTTAAACTTCCCTTCTCCTGGCTACATACACACACACACACATACACACAAAAGCATTATTTAAAAACCAATTAAAAACCAACTGAAAAGCTAACTAAAGTCCAAACAAAATAGTTTAGTACAGTTTTGACTGGCCAGTAGAGGCTCAAAAAGGATGGAGCTAGCATGGCCTCCTTTGGGAGGGAATTCAACAGTCATGGTGCCACTACTGTTACCATGCTGTTCTCCCCTACTCCATGATATGATTGGCAATGAACATTATTTAATTGGCACGTGTAATATAAATCATATACTGTTATGGCTGACAAGAAGACTGGCTGTACAAATCAGGTCAGAAGTGACCTCAGGTCTTGGCCAGGTCATAAGGGATCAGTTGGGAAGCTCTGGTGCTGAAAAACTTAGGAGAATTCTCTCAACAACTCAACCTTCCAACACAATAGCACACAAAACTGTCTCAACAGAGCAACCAATGGTTATCAATCTGTTTCCTCCTCCCACCAAAACTCTCCTTTGTTTCCTCACCTGCTCAGACACTTAGAAGCTATCACGATTCTCATCAATGCTTTGTCACCTAATACTAAGGTCATTAGCCTGTTCTAGACCCCATTGTTTGCTCTACCAGAGCGCTATTAATACCTTCCTCCTCAGGGCAGTAACAGAGTATTTAAACCCTAGCTCTAAGTCAGACAACATGTGGTGCATTGGATGTAGTACACTGGATCTAGGCCGTTACTCTGCTGCTCAGATTCTTGTTCTAGTGCTACCCTCAGACCCCTAGTCTGAGCCACACTGCTTTGTCCCTTCTCTGCAGATTGTTAAATATTGCCCACTTAGGCTTCATTCTCGCTATCCAATTTTTCCTTCCTTCCTTTTAGTTAGCCTTGTGTGGTTGTGAAACTGCTTAAATCTTGTGGGTGCTGTGATTTCCCCCTAATAAAACATTCCTTTAATCTCCAGCTGGTGTTCCTGCATTAGCACCGATATACAAAGGTGGAAAGATCCTTACGGATACCCTCCTCTCACAGGCCTCCCTTTGAGCTTATAATTCCCTACTATTCCACAGAGGAACTGGCACTGTGGGTGGACCTCTGAGTCACCCACCTTTGGGGGTATCACTACAGAAAAAGCCCTGTCATGTGTACCCACCAGCCTGGCCTCTTGGGCACATGCAACAAGGACTCGACTGAGGTTTTCAGAATGTGGGCAGACTTATTATGAGAGGAATTGGTCTTCAGATATCCTGGCCTCAAGAGAGGTCAAAACTAGCATGTCAGAAGATCCTTTCTGGCCGAGCTCCCAACTAGCTTCCTCCAAGAATTCCTGAAGCAGAGTGTAAGAAACTGAAAAACTGGAGGGAAAACAGGCCTTGAATTTGGACCTGGATGTGCCCAGAGTCTGTGCCATGAGAGGGAATGTTCTTCCAAGATTTGTAAAGACACCCAGTGAAGCAGAGAGCAGTTTGTTCTCCACTTAGCCACAGTGAAATGAAAGAAAGGGACTGCAAAGAGAGGAAATACTAAATGGCTCTCACAGGTTGCAGCAAAGTCAAGGTCACAGGGGATTTCAATGTGTGAGGAAAAAATGCATCAGGAGCCCAAGACTTGAACTGGAATAGTAAAACCAAAGAATCAAAATGAGCTAGCCATCCCCTATCTATGGTCATTATACTTCCAGCAGTGACAATCAGGAGAAATCAGAAAGGCATTTTAATCAACGCAAAGGCTATTATTACATTGTTAGGGCTGACAATACAATGCTGGCAACAAGGCCATTAAACTGTCTTCCTGAGAAGGAAGAGATGTGCAAATCCTAAGTTATTGGATATGCAAACAATAACCTTGGTGGCCCCATGTTGTGTGTAAACAGCTCTGAAGCAAGAGGCTCTCTGAGTTGTTCCAAAATTTCATTTGACTTGCTATTCCTATTTGTTGGGGGTTGTTCTTCTAACTCTGAGGTTTGGAAGAAAGTGGAGGCTTGAGCCGTATAATCTTTGCCTCTGTCTCAGAAAATATTTGTGCCTTCTAATAAGTGGTTTATAAAGATATATCCTTGAATGCCAAAATCAGAATTGTCTATGCAATTGTGTTTGTGATTTCTGTGTATGATTGCAAAGGCTGGACAGTGAAGAAAGCTGATAGGAAAAGAATTGACTTGTGATGAGAGCTGTTTCCTGAGTTTACTGGTTTGTAGGAAAAACCCTCCCGGGCATTAACTCCCTTTCTCTGCAGAATCTTACAGGCTATAGATTTTAAACATGGACAATTAATCAGAGTTACTCCAAAAACAAGGAAGGAAAAAAGAAATCAGGTGGAAGACAAGCTCATTTTGAAATGTAAACAATTATTTCTTTATGAAAAGACAAGGTAACATAGCAGCACAGCCCAACAGAACAACCTGTGTTCACTACAAGCTGTTTCTCAAAAGAAAAGAGGGAGGGAATGGTACAAGTGCTAAAAAGCCTGACCAAACTAAGGGGACTAAAGATGTGCAGTTAAGAGACTGCTGGCTAAGGCCATTTCCGCACTAGACTGTTACAGTGCTATTATTCCACTTTCAACATCCTATGGACTCCTGGGCTTTGCAGTTTAGAACTGCAAACCCCAGGAGTCCATAGGATGTTGAAGGTGGAATAATAGCACTGTAACAGTCTAGTGCAGAAATGGCCTAAGACACGCACATGGACTCTCTTACCCTCCAATGGGATGAAGAGTCTACTTGACTGGCTGGCTGAAGATCACAGCAGCAGGTTCTATTCTTGGGGAACTCTCTGTGATTCTTCCAGGCTCTTTTCGGTCTGTCTCCAGGAAGTATCTCCTCTGGCTTTCTTCCTTGCCCCTTCTTCTCAATATTTTTCTACATGGGGTGCTGGTTTGCGAGTCTATGTCTGCAAGCAGGCTTTTTCCTTCACTTAGGGGAAGCACACGCCTTCTCCAAGTCTCCCTGTGTGTCTCTATTGAACCCTTTCCTAAGTGGGGGCTGTCACTTGGATTCAAGGGGATGCTTTCTGGGAGGGGCTAACATGACCTTAATGACTCTGAAGGTTCAAACTTTTAGATTTGAATATGACCCCTGCCCATTACCATCTGGGTACTGGTAATGACTCTTAAGTAGTCTGAGGAAATGCAGACAACGGATTCTGCACACACAGGACAAAGCCAATCTGATAGAGCCATTTGCTCTCTTTCAAATCTGGATGGGATTTCCCAGCATCTCTGGACAACACACATTACCTTACAATGGGAGTTATAGCAGTCTGAACCAGTTTTGCTGGGCTTCCATGCAGTGGAAGCCAACAAGTCAGTTAAGTATTGATTGTTGATGACGGGACTGGCTGGGAAACAATGCGCTGGGAATGGAGAAATACTATTGCAACGAACAGTGATAACAGTACAGCTTCAGGCAGACAGACATGGTACAAGATTAAACTGCTGGCAAGCTGAATAAGAAAATGGGAGGGGGACAAAATAGCTTGGGGAAAAAAGTTGTTATGATTAGCTATCAAACAGAATGCTAGCGTGCGCTAGTTTGTAATGTTACCGCTTATAAAGTACTGAAAATCCAGTGCTTCTTTAGTTTTGGCAACACTGAGGCGTACGGTTGTTTCTTTGATGTTCCCAAATAAAGTTTTTGCAGCCTCAAAGCATAATTACTTGAACACAGAGCTATCCTGTGCATCACACTATGGCAAATACGAGGCTAGACCTGACAGGCTTATGGTCTGATGCTGACCTTTGTTACATTCCTTTGGCCACATAAACCACCCTCATCAAGCCTGTTGGGTGTGACCCTGCATAAGTAGGCAGAGTGTGATGCTCCACCTGAACAGTTCCACATTCTCCCCTTGCATATGCCTTTCTCTGGATGCGACACAAGGGGCTGTCCCCTAGCTCTCAGGGTCCCTGAATTGCAGAGAATAAGGCACTGCAAATGGTTCACGCCATGAACTCTTCTATTTGCTGCATTGGCATTCCCTCGGTCACTTTGCTTGCCCTTTGCTTTGGAACCCCTTCTCAAATGCTCAACTGAAGTACTCAACTGAATTGAGTTACTGCAAAGCTAGACATTTGGGGACTGGAAGAAAAGTTCATTTTTGCTTGGGGGGGAGACAGAATTTTTATTTGGGGAGCCATCCCATTCTGTAGCCCCCATCTCCATAACTGCACACCTGCCATAATCCCAGTGAGTCAAGCAATATATTGAAAGCACTGCTGAATTAGAATATGAACCAATGTGTTCAAAAGACAAGAAAAGGGATTCTCCCTAAGCATTAGAAGAACCTCTTAACTATAGGAGCTTTCCAGTAGAGGAATAAGCCACCGCAGAGGTGGACTCTCCTCCTTCAGAGGTCTATGGCCATCTCTTAGGAATGCTTTGGCTGTGTTTTCCTGCATGGCAGAACAGGGTTGGATTGGATGGCCCTTGTGGTCTTTTGCAATTCTATGATTCTATGAATATTTATGCACCATCCAAGAATGTGCTACAGCATGGCTGGAGTCCTGCTGGTTAGGCCCAGCTACAGTAGACCCATTCTATCAATTGTTAAATGATAAGACAATTCATAGGTCAATCCAACTGGCTTAAAGTCTCTACTCTAGCTAGGATTAACAGTAGGATTTAGGCTTCTGTGAAACAGTTATACTTGTGGAACTCCCATTTGTGCAGCCATGAATTGAATACGTACAGAGCACAACTGCCAAAAAAGGAGAAGAACTCATGTGTGCATTATGACACCAAGGGGAGTTCAGCCATATGAGTTTAAATTCAGTATTGCAGTTACAGATCCATAATCTAGAGTTATGGATCTGTAACTGTTTCATATTGAGGGTCGTGGCGCCATTGCCATGCTCATAAAAGTTCTCCAATCCTGGTCTGATGATAAAATAGAGAACAATTTGCTGTCATTAGCTGAGGTATGAACAGAGACAACAGTTTTTTGACATACTATGGCTGAAATCCTACATAGTTGCATGTGGTAATTTTATTTATTTATTTATTTATTTATGCATGCACTCCACTACAGTTCCCTTGTTCCCAGTTCCAGGACTCATCATGTTGCATCAACAGCCACCTCCCAAAAGGCCATTCGGTGGCTGGTGGAGAGCAGCAAGGATTGGCAAAGCAGCTGGCCAGGTTTCCATAGCCAGATGAAGACGGAAGGTGTTTTCACCAAAATCCACGGGGGGAATGGGGAGCTACAAGATGACATGATCAGTTCCCTCCTGCCATTTAGGAATGGTGCAGGGAGCAGAAGCAGAGACATCTCCTCATCTCCGTGTTACTAGCTGGCCAAAGAGGGCTGGGCATGTGAACCTGGCACCACCCTACTAATCATCACAGGCCCCCATTACCTTGGACAGCTGAATGATTTTAAGGTTGGTATCGGGGTGGGATGAAGAATTAAAGGATAACTACAACACTGTGGCTATGTGTTTAATGCAAAAAAATAAAAATAAAGTTCTCCAATCCTGCTTGACCGGGATCAGCCACTGTGAATGATAACGGTCTGTTCTCCTGCCAGTGATCTCTAGTGTAAGGAGGAATTGTGACAGGGATCCTACCTCTGATTGTCACACTGGGAACTGCTGGTGAGAAGCAGGTGGAAACATCACCTTGCTGCATTCTAATCAGCAGGAGAACAGATCTCCATTGTTCACAGTAGCTGCTGCCCAATAAGACAGGATTGGGAGGGTCAGGCCAGGAGACACTACTTAGGCCGTTTCCGCACTAGCCTGTTATAGCGCTATGATTCCACTTTCAACATCATATGGAATCCTGGGGTTTGCAGTTTCAGGAGGGGCCGCCTGGCCCCTCCCGAAACCGCAAACCCCAGGATTCCAGAGGAGGTTAAAAGTGGAATTGTAGCGCTATAACAGGCCAGTGCGGAAATGACCTCAGTTAAACATACTTTACTAAGTCACTTATCAAAGATTTTGGCCATTGTTTGTATTTCTAATTTTTGCATATTTTAATTCTTTTATTCTTTTTTTTTTAAAGCAAAAGGCATTTAATACATTTAAATAATAATGATTCTTTTCATAGACATTTGCCATTCATGTTTTATTTAGTTGTATTCCAACTTTCTGCCCAAATGAAAAATAAAAATGGCTCTTGAGTTAGCTCACAGCAATGCAATTCAGATTTATTCAGATTTAATGCACAATTAAACCTTCATAAATTAAAAAAGAAAGAAAGTGAAGAAAATAGCACACAGCCAACTAAAATTCCCTTCAAGAGGAAACCAGGTTTAAATGTGAAAAAGTCTTTCTGAATTAAAAGTTCTTTGGTTCTTGGCTCAGTACCAGTCCAACCTCCCTTGTTAGGGATTTCCAAAGCTGGGAGGAAGCAACCAAGAATGCAGATTTGTTAGTTGATGTGTCTCTGTGTGCGTTTGTGTGTTAGAAACTCAGAAAAGCTATTGTTCAGGTTAAACTTCTGAGAACCACAATTTAAAGAGGATAACAAGCTGAAATATGTGCAGAGAAGTGGAAAAAGATGGGAGGTGGTCTGGAAGCCAAATGCTATAAAGAACATAGTCAGAAAATTGCTGTATTAGTCTGTATCTTTATACAAAGGGATCTTGTGGCACCTTTGAGATTAAGTGAAAGAAATAAGTTTGCACCATAAGTTTTGATAGACTCGACGTACTTTATCAGAGAAGGGAGACTAAGGCCCTTACCACACTAGGCTGTGATATTGTGTTGTCCCGTCATTATCCTAGCAATGACATTGCTGGGATGGAACTGGAATCTGAACACTCCCCACTGCACCAGTCATAGAATCATAGAGTTGGAAGAGACCCCAGGGGCCATCAAGTCCAACCCCCTGCTATGCAGGAACACCCATCAAAGCACTCCCAACAGATGGCCATCCAGCCTCTGCTTAAAATCCTCCAAAGAAGGAGACTCCTCCATGCTCCCAGGCAGCCTATTCCACTGCTGGACAGCTCTGACTGTCAGGAAGTTCTTCCTGAGGTTCAGGTGGAGTCTCCTTTCCTGTAGTTTGAATCCATTGCTCGTTGTCCTGCCCTCTGGAGCAGTGGAAAACAAGCCCACTCTCTCCTCGACATGACTTTCTTTCAAATATTTAAACATGGCTATCATGTCCCCACTTAACCTTCTCTTCTGCAGACTAAACATCCCCAGCTCCCTAAGCCACTCCTCGTAGGGTCGGCTGCTGGCCGATGGGTAGCATTCGGGACATGCTCCTTCTTTCTGCAGCACAGCCGGTCTCTTCCTGGGCTATACTGCAGAAGAAAGTGCTTGATGGCGATTCCGCCCTTCTCGCATGCCTGCAGCCAACAGGATTGTTGTGCAAAGGGAGGCCATTATTGGATTTTTTCTGGTAATGGTATACAGTATGTTCACAATGGCTGGGGATGCGACAGCAGTGGGACCACAGTGATGTTGTGTGATGACACATGTCACATACCGGCAGCAATGTGTCCCTATGCCGGGATGATGCCATGGTGTGGTAAGGGCCTGAGTCCGTGAAAGCTTATTCTACAAACTTCTTTCTTGCACTTGGTTACAAAAATATTCCAAAATCCTTATGAAGGAACTGGATGTGCTTACCCTGGAGAAAAGAATGAGAGGTGACATGATCAAACCATGGGTTCTTATTGCACGAAAGATGCTTCAAGCTTCTTTTCTGCTGCTCCAGAGGATAGAACCCAAACCATAGTGGATTCAAATAACAAGAACAGAGATTCCAACTGACCATTAGGAAGAATTTCCTGATGGTAAGAGCGGTTCAACAGTCAAGGGACTGCTTTTGAGAGTGTTGGATTTTCTTTCATTGGAGGTCCTTAAACAGGGGTTGGACAGCCACTTCTTACCCGTGGTTTATTTGTGGATTCCAATATGGCAACTTGTCTGACCAGATGACTCTTGGGTTTCTCTGCAACTCTATGAAACTGTGATTCTCTCTTCCAACCTCCATCCCCAAATTGAATTCAGAGGCTTAGGGCATTTCTGCACTAGACTGTTATAGTGCTATTATTCCACTTTCAACATCCTATGTAATCCTCAGGTTTGCAGTTTAGGGAGGGGTCTCAAAGGCCCCTCCATAAACTGCAAACCCCATGATTCCATAGAATATAGAAAGTGAAATAATAGCACTATAGCAGTCTAGTGCGGAAATGGTCTGGGTTCTCTCAGGGCTGGAATCTTCGTATCCCTGCATCTCAGCATCCATGAAAGTGCAAACAGTGAAGCTCTTTCAGCTTAACAGTCCTAGGTGTGATGGCTGCAGTCCCTGAGTCCCTTTCCTTCAGGCTCTCCGTCACCATCTTAAAGGTCACTCACGCTCACAGCCTGCCTTTCACAGGCTTGTGGTTTTTGCTAAACATCCCCAAAGAGGCCTCTGAAAACACGGAAAGCACCAGGGAGCTCCTAAGTCAACGCAAAGCACCTGCAGCAAGAATGATGGCTGTCATTTTCCTCTGGTGATTGACAGGCAGGCTGTGACTCTTGGACCCACTGGGGAGACTCTTTAGCTGTCCTGCACAATGCAAGATGAAATGCCTCGCCAGCCAGGCGGAGATTATGCAAAGCAGGGCAAAGAGAGATGATAAACCACCTCCGTAAGTCACTGTATTCAAGGCAAGAACTGTTTCTGAAGCCCCAGCCTAGAGGAAGGGAGAGAAGGGAAGAATTTGGGAAGTCAGGAACCTCCCTGAGACCAGAGTAGGGGAACTGCAGCCTGCAGGCAGGCTTCATGAGATCTCAGGGCCCCTAAGGGTCTTGCAATGTTATTGACTTGAGGCAGGGATGTTGTTCCATTTATTAGACAAATTAAAGTATGGTTTAAAATGCAATTTAAGATATATGTTATAACAGAAGGATCTGTTGGGAAGGAGAGAGAGAATGGGATTTTGAGACCAAGTGGTGATTGGTTGAATGACTAAAGGGATTCTTAAAAAGGCAGGATTGTGAGACAGTTGGCCAGTGAAGACGTAGGAGATAGAGATGTTAGGAGAGTTCAGATCAGAGACAGAGACTAGTTAGACTCAAATCAGTTAGTGAGGATTTGGGGTGAGAATGAAAGGGAGACAGAGAAAGATGAGAATTAATGTTAGGAATATGAGAGAGAGATGCGAAGTGGAGTTAATTATTTGGGAGCAGTCAAGATTTAGATGCATTAAATAAGTAATCTTTGATGTTACATTCAACTTCTGTTTACCAAATCATTTTTCTATTCTATGCTTGATCCTCTGAGAACACTTGTTGTTGTAGTAGTAGTATATCTTCAAGTAGTTTCCAACTTATGGTGACTCTAAGTTGAACCTATCATGCGGATTTCTGGGGCTAACAGTGTGTGATGTGCCCAGTGGTTTTCCATGGCTGAGTGGGGCATCAAACCCTGGTCTCCAGAGTCATAGTCCAATGCTCAAAGCATTACACCACACTGGTTGTCCTGAGAACACTACATAATGGATATTGGAAAGCTTGGCTTCAGACACATGGTGTCTGTAGTGGCAGCAGTTAATCAAGGGCAGTAGTGTTCAGTTCGAGGTTAGAGGAATAAAGTCTCAGAAAGAAAACAAAAGGGCATCTAGATGGTCCCCATATTTGATTCCCCAGTGGTGAGACAGGAGGAGGTCCTCATATCAGAGGCAAGGTTGGGAAGAAGTAGAAGGGCTCACAGGCCCCTAGTTTTAATCTTTTGCCCCCAAATATCATTTGAAGATTCAGCAGACAATTCTGACCCTTTTTTTGCTCCCTCAGGCTATTTTAGGTGCCAGGGGAGGCTTTTTTTCTAACTGGAAGTGACCAGCAATCAATTTCTGGGTCACTTCCGCTTGGAAGAAAGATCTCTCCTATTTTAAAATGTCCAGAGAGCATCAAAGATGTGACAAAATTGCTCAACTCCAAATCCTCTGGGTTTGTCAGGGGCATTTGGGGGAAAACATTTGTGAGGGGTGGTCCTCCAAGCTCTTCTGGGTGGAAGCATGACTCCCTAGCTCTGGACAGTCACCCATCCCTGCCTTGTACCAAGTCAGGTCATTGTCCATCTTGCTCAGCATTATTGATACCAAAAGAAAGAAGCTTCAAAGGGTGAGGGGCTCAACACCAGACCAGCAGCGCACAAGACCTCTTCTTGACAAACCTAGGAGTAGCCAGAAGCCCTCTCCAAGTTTTTTAAACCACCTTTTCTGACTCTTTTATAAAGGGGTCTTGAGCAACAGCTGGTGGCTCCCAGAAGAACTTTAAAGGGGCTGTCAGAGGTGCTGAGCCTCTCTGGGAGGCTGGACTCAGAACCCTAGAGAACTCCTAGACTAAAAGCTGGAGTAGATTCACGGCCCTCAGACGCCACTGGGACCATGGGCACAGAAAACAGGATATTAAGGTAAAACACACTTGGTTTGGAATGGCTGGAATCCTGTTGGTGTCCTGTATAATTGGTCCTCCATATTTGCTATGGATATCAGCAAGAGACCCTTGCAAGAGTGAAATAATCACAAATCACAAAATGTGTATGTGTGTTTCTGTGGGAAGGAGGCTGAAGCATGGCAGGGAGAATGACCACCCAGCATCCAAACCAGATCAGAGAAAGGAGAGGGAAATGGGGGTGGGGAGGTCAGCATGGTTGTCCTCTACTTCCTCTCTCTCACCAATCGCTTTCATTAGGTGTGTGGGGCATCAGGAGAGGGTTTGTGATGCTGAGAAATTGAGGTGAGAGATGTCCTTAGCTATCCAGGCAGTGACTGGTGGAGGAGCAAATGTGAGGGCTGACTGTACATGTCTTGGTTTCCTTTCATGTGTGGATGTACATTTTGTTGTGCAACGGACATTTTTCCTCATTATCTGAGCCTGTCTGCACTCTAAGATTTACAGGGGAAATCTTTTTCTTGGTTCTACCACTACCCCAGGCAGTTCAGGTGAGGACACAAAAGAGAGCCCTCTCAGTGTCTGCTTCCAAGTAATCTCTGATAGCATGGCCGCTTCATGTTTCTGTTTTAAAAAGGTGGCCACACTTCATCCTCTTTTACAGATGGAGGATGTGGCTTTGAGAAATGGCAGCCCTATGTCCATCAGGTAGCCAACTGACTTGCTCCACAACTGGGTGTACAACAGTCTCTCCTTATCCATTGGGGGTATGTGCCAAGACCTCCCACGGATACTGGAACCACAGATATTACCAAACCCTATACTGTCACTGGAAGTAGCCCTCTAGCTTCATGGGGACCGTAGAGAGGCTTCACACTGCCTCATAGTAAGAAGCCTCTCTATGGTCCATGTGAAGCTAGAGGGCTGCTTCTGGTGATGCCAGACCATTTCCTGCGGCAGTGTTGGTGGAGGTGCAGTTAAAGTGGGGGAACAGGCATGCAGGCAGGCAAGGTGTTGGCAGCAGGATCTGGAGCAGGTTGTATTGGTGCTATTACTCAGAAGCCAGGGGATGGTTCAGGGCAAAAGGTGGGTGGGTGGGGGGAGGGAGGTGAGTTTGTGAGGGAAGAGATTGACTATAAGTATCTGAATCCACAGAAAGCAAAATCACAAGGGGAGGACTACTGTAGTTCCAGGCCTCTCCTAGAGTTCTTTCAATATCAAATACTGACCCACAAAACTGTTATAGCAGAAGCTTCATTGGTGGTCAGTAATGCTGCAGATGGTACACAGCAGAGAAGCTGATGGGTTCCAGCATCTGCTCACAGCCAGTGAGGGTAGAATTGAGCCCAAGAACAAATTCTGTCCAGACTTATCCCCTGGCTGACAATCAAATTAAAATCCTTATCACCAGACTTTGTGAGGAACCTTTGGGCTGGGATGCATTTCTCTGCAGAACTATGGAAGATGGGCTCCCAAGGGTTATAGTGCAGAAGCAAAGAAAGAAAACGAATGTGCAGGTTTGACCTGGCAGAGTCCAACTTCCTGCCTGTGCCTCTCTGCCAGCAAGAAGGGGAGGCGAAGGCACTTGCCCTAGAAGGAAGACGAGGCAACGGGGAGTGTCCAACACAAACAACCACTGGAACCGCCAAGCTGAGTCAAGGTCTAATCCAAAAGGTCCAGGAAGCTGAAAGTCTGTCCAGAGGGGTCAAGAGGCTTGCATTGTAATTTGCTACAAGCAAACAGCAAGCCACACTGACAGACTTAAATAGTCACTGAAAACAGGTGTTACTTGTCATTGCTTCCTCAATCTAGCCAATGCAGCTTCCCTCTGAGCTGTCGTTTCAGCTTCCTCTGTGATTGAAGGCTGAGAGGCTCAGGTGGCTGCAATTCCTCCAAATCACTCTGGAGCTGGCTGGGGAACTCTGCCTCCGCTTCTCTTTCAACTGATGGGGATGTTTGCAAGCTGGTTTGGTCAAACATTGGCTCTGTTCCTGGCACAATCAGTTGCTCATCGACCTCAGAGCCATCATCTATCACACGACCCATCTCCTTCCTAACAGCTATGAGAACCGTGCCAGCAGGTTAGTAACAGAAAAAAATTCACTTCCCTAGTCCATTCCCAGCTTTCATATCCTTTTCCATCTTCAGTCTGCAAAGGGAATGCAAAAGTATCTAATAAGGCCTTTAACACAAATGAACCCTTTCTAGCCAACAGGTAGCTGTCAATGTTTGGCCATGATGCTAACCCCAAAGCCATCTGCTGTAGCAGAGCCCAGCTCACCACCTCAATGTACCTTGCTAGGGGAGAGTCCTCATTGCTTCTCAGAGTGTGTGTTCTTGGGCTGTAACCCAGTAGAAGTGGTTGGCTTCAATGTCAGTGGCGCAGTGGATTCATGCTGGGTTTTATTCTGGACTTTGAAAGTGGTGAAGCTATTATGAGGGGGTATGGCCCAACAATCTGGATAGCTCCTTTGAAGTTCAGAGCAAAGCCCAGAAAAGATTAATCACCCTACTAGCATTAGTGCAACCAATTTCTAATGCTGTAAGCTCACACCAGCAAAACCTCTTTCCTCAACACAGCAATCCAAGATCCTCCCAGGTTTCCTCTCCAGAGAGAGAATAAGTGAGTTGGAGGAAAGATCTAGACCACAGAGCTCAGGCTACGAGGAGCAATGTCTTGTTAGTATGCCAGGCATGTGCCTTTGGCAGCTCAGAGTGAGAACCTGGGGATCGGTTTATGCACATCATGTTTTCGGCGAGGTTGCCCTTGGGTCCATGGGGTGAAAACACAGGTTTTTGCATCCACAATTTTTTGCAATATTTAAATCTTGGTTGAGCTATTGAAGGCTAATTTTGACCTCTGGGCCCAAACCTGTGATTCATTAGGATGGTAGCCTTGTTCTTATTTATCAGCAGAGCTGGGGTTAGAGGCCAGGACCTAGTTGCAGTGAAAGAGAATAAAGGATACCTTCACACATCTACGTCATCCAGATGCTTCTGAGATTCTGCAGAATGGCTGCTGGGATTATGTGAAGAATACTCAGGAAAAGTTTAGGAACACAGCATAAGCCTCCCCATGGAATGTTATGCACTGATTGTGCTATGTAGTCCTTGCACTGAACAGCAACCTTGTGCAATCAAATGCACAAGTGAACATGCAACTAAATGTACAAATTAATTCACAACCCAATGGGCATCTGCAGTCTCACTAGAACCATATACACAACTCCAGTTCTGCAACCATGAACTGGGGTACAGATGTTCCATATCAAACAACTGCTTCCATAGGGGAACATGCTTCCATAGGGATTTCTAGGTCAAAATCAGCACCTTGAAATGAACACCGAAGTTGTCTTGTTTCAGGATGGCAAGTGTTTAAGAGAGTACACCCTTAGTTTGAGAAACAAAGGAGGAGCCAACCCAGGCCAGGGTCTTACATGGAGGATCCAAAAGAGTAGATGAGTGTTGAAACAATCTAGAGCTGAAGCTCAAAAAGCAATCCAAGTAGGGTCCAGAGCCAGTCAGGGAGTAACCAAAGAGAAGAGTGCAAAAATCAAGTCAAGGTTCTGTTACTGCAGGTTAGGCCTCCTTGGAGATAGCATAAGGATATCATTTTGATATCAAACCATTCGGCTTTCCCCTGCCACCCCGCTCCACGTGTTTGAGAGGCCCCTGGACAAGCACAGAACTAGGCTCGGCCATCAAATGATCCCAAGACCATACAGGCAGGCCAGAAACAGCCAGATCCCCGCTTTAGGAGACCTCTCTGCAAACCCCCTCATTATGTATGCCCGCTGTTTACA
Source organism: Iguana delicatissima (assembly GCA_948472985.1). NCBI lineage: Eukaryota > Metazoa > Chordata > Lepidosauria > Squamata > Iguanidae > Iguana > Iguana delicatissima. The sequence goes on from CAOKZL010001605.1 coordinate 183,719, forward strand.
AAGGACTCCCTGCCCTGAGCAGGTAACTTGGCAAGCTCATTAAAGGCCAAGCACTGAGCATTTGCATACAGTCTACCTCTTTGTCAATTCGGACTTAACTCAATCATGCTAAATTGTGACCTTTCGGAGACGATGTCTCGCACCCAAAACTCATTGTTGTCCCCGAGTAAGGCAGAGCCTGCAGTCCCAATTCACCCTATAGAAACCCCTGATTCCGAGACCTTCCTCGGATTGCTCCAAACTTCCATCAAGATTTGTTGCTGCTGTGCTTGGCGAGCTCCCCTCAGCTAATCGAGCTGAGTTTCTTCTCTGCACCCCCCGGATTCTCCCGCAAGGTCCAGGACAATGAGACAGGTGTCGTATCACCCATTTTCCCTGAAAATCTCTATCCTTAATTCAACCTCTAATTTCTTAGTTAGCTGTGTGACTGCGGTGTCTTTAATATTTGTTTGTATGTAATAAAATATCATTTCCATTACTTTAAACCCGTCTGGCTGCTTGACTGACCTGACCCCGTAGATGCTGGGTTGCAAGATCCCGCTAAGTTACCCTGTCTCTCACTAGCTTAAGTGAGTGCTCCAGCTAATTTTCCCCAAAATTGTGTGTTGTTGTTTGGTTATTTAGGTTTCCCTCCCGGGACCCCCAGTAAACAGGGTAATGGTTCAGGAAACTAGAAACCATGAATCACCAAGATGTCAAAGATAATGGAGCTGTTGTTGTGCAGCACAGACACAGCTTTGGTTGTGCCAGTTTATAGGCAACTGTAAGTTGGCTTAGCTGGGTTCATTTTCCCAGCACTTTCCTTTTAAGACAGGCCATACCTTTGCCTATACTTTGGTGCTTCCCCCCCCCCTGCAATGTTCCAAAAGATGAAACAGCTCAGCTTCCAAGTCTCTGTCTCCCAGGTCAGCAGGGTGGTCCAGATTCCCAATCCAGGGCAGGAGTGCCAGTCCTCTCTGGCTCTGACTAGAGCCTATTGTCTGGGCTTACCTCTTTCCCATCCTCATCTGAGTAGGCCTCCTCCAGGTAGGACATGAGAAGAGCAAATTGGAAGACCTGGTAAAATTGATGATCTCTAATAAAAATAGGCACATCAGTCTGGCCACTGGATTTTGCACTAGTTGTAGCTTCTGGACACATTTGGTAGTCTAACTGAGAGGTGATTAAACCACTGTGGCCAGATGCAACCTCCCTAGGAAAGAACGCAGCAAAAGCAGTGACTGAGGCTGTGCAAAGTCACTCCTGGCCACCTCAGCCAACCAACTTTCCGTGATTTGCACTGGGTTCAAGAGCTTCCCCAAACCATTATCCTGATCTTTCAAAGGGAGTGTTACCACACCTTAGACCTCAACTCTGTGGGATGTGCTGTTTTCATCACTGAATATATTTATGGATGGAAAATATGTTTGAAAGCACACTGGCTGGAAGCATGTTATTGGGTTAGGATGACCTCAGACATGGTCAGGTCATGAATTCAGAAAGGATTAGGTGGGGAAACCCGATGCTAATAGGTTTGTGATAATTCCTTCAAGACTTTAGGCTACATGCACCCCCAAATACAATGGAAGGCAAAACTGCCCAGGGGAAGCAGAGACCATCCTGTGATGCCATCCTTTGGAAATCTTTCCTAGACCCCCTGCCCAACCAGACATTAAGGGATTGTCATGACTCCCACCAGTGGCCTTTTTTGCATGGCAGTTTGCAAGCAAAAGGGCCCCTTGAGTGTTGCTTAAATGTGTGGAGTGGTCTGCATGACACACTCCCATTTACGCGATGCTCAAGAGCTGGACGCGCAGCGCATACTCATTTTTTTATTTTCGGCTTTTAGCTGAAAATGACCCGGGCTTGCACACTGGTCAGGGGCCCCACGTGCACTTACCTGCTGTGCGGAGCCTCTGGAGCTGGGCCGGTCACGTGTTTTCTCCTTGGTGCAGCAGGTGGGGCGCTTGTGGGAGCAGGAAGAAGCTATGGAGTTGAAGCAGGAGGACTGCAAGAGCCTTCCTGCCCAGGCTTCTTGCGCAAGCCCCACACCCCAGCAGCATTAAAAGGTAAGGTGCGAAAAGGGCCAGTGTTTTGTTACCTAGAGTTAAGACAATCAGCCCATTCCAGACTCCTTTGTCAGTTTCATGGGAAAGCCCCAGTTTTGGCCCCAGAAAGTTGTAATAGTTGGACATAACACATGGTGCCCAGACGTCTGTTCATTCTTGCCACCCTCAGATGTTGTCTGAGCCACTCCACTTTGACTTTCTTCTTCAGGACTGTTAATAATCACCCTTTTCACCCACAATCTCTCTCTATTCAGCTTTTCACTCTTCACTTTCCAATAACCTTGTATGGTTCTAAAGGGTGTCTGATTTCTTGTGCGTGTCTATTAATTCCCAATAAAATATCCTTCTAACTTTTAACTGGAGTCTCTCTACAGTCAGTACTGGTATACACGGGTGAAAAGATCCTGCCATTACTCTTCTCTCGCAGGCCTCCTTTGAGCTATAATTCCCCAAATCCTAAGGAGAAACTAGCATTGAAGGTGGACTTCAAAGTTTTAGGGTACCAGGAGTGCAACCCCTTCCAGAACAGCTTTTAAACACAACCCCAGTTTATTTTTCCTACAGACCACCAGCACTTCTGTCTTGCCTAGATTGAGCCTCACAAGAGAATTTTACTGCATGCAGACAAACAATTCAAGACTTCCACAGACTCTTTGGACTTATTTGTAAAAAAGAGGTAGAGCTGGTTATTGCCTGCATGTTGGTGACACACAGCCCCCTGGACAATCTCTCTCACTGGCTTCATGTGTTGTTGTTGTTGCCCTACTTTTTTCTCAAGTTGGGATTCAAAGCAGCTTGCAACAATTAAAAAGACATAGGTAAAAAACATGGAATATAAAAGCAATCAAGAAGAATTAAAACAAAGTCCATTTCTGCACTACATTGTTATAGTGCTATTATTCCACTTTCAACCTCCTGAGGAATTCTGGGGCTTGTAGTTTCCTGAGGAGGCCAAAGAGTTCTCTGGCTGAGAATTCTAAGTGCCCCTCCCGAAACTGCAAATCCCAGAATTCCATAGGATGTTGAAAGTGGAATCATAGCGCTATAACAGTCTAGTGCGGAAATGGCCAGTGTTGAACCCCTTGAGACCCTACAAGCTAATGGCCAGGGTATGCACGGAGATAAGAATTTGAAAGAAACACTTTGAATTGTTTTGGAGGAAAGTTGGGACAAGGGTACAATTAATATTACTGTACACATATAACCTTGTCTAGACTGTGGATGTAACTGAGGTTCCCAATTTATGCTGCTTCCTTTTATAATGAGTTACTGCTCCATTTGAGAACAGGATTAAGATAACATCGGCCATTTCCACACAAGCCCGGCTGGCCCCTCCCAAAACTGCAAACCCCAGGATTCCATAGGATGTTGAAAGTGGAATCAGTGCTAGAACAGCCTTGTGCGGAAATAGCCACAGTTTCTGTGTCACGACGGTTTTATTGGAGCAAGATGCAAAGTCATTAGTAACTTTGCCAGCACGTTTCACTCATATGAACATTTATTTAGATATCTAGAGGAAAATCCCCCAGGGAAAGATGCAAATAAGGACTCAAGGATGCCTGGGGCCGAGTTCATGAGCTGTTCATAATGGGAAGCGAAAGGAAGACGGACGGACGGAAGGAAGGAAGGAAGGAAGGAAGGAAGGAAGGAAGGAAGGAAGGAAGGAAGGAAGGAGAGTGTGTTGGAAGGTGACTTTATATTGAAAAATTCATCAAAATGGGTAGAAAGAAGAAAGTGAAAAGTGCGAATATTCTGAAAGGATGGGGAAATGGCCAATGGCCATGCCACCTGTGGGATTATGGGAGCTGAAGTCAAAATGGCCATGCCACCTGTGGGATTATGGGAGCTGAAGTCAAAATGTAACCTTTCTAAATTCTGGATAAATTATGTATGATTTGGAAAATGGGATTCTTTTTGTAGAATATTTTTCAGAAAAGCATGTGTGGCCTGCAGAATTTTTTGGGAATTATAACCTACAACTCAGTACACACATTAGCACATCTTTACTGGAATCCTGTTGGTATTTATTTCATGCCTAAGGTTCCCTATGAAGCAGCTGAACATTTTTGTCCAATGCAAAACCGCTGTCTTCAGTTCAAGTTTAAGGAAACAGAGTTGCACATACATCTGCAGGGTATATGGTCACACATTGCACACGGATGTGCATGCCCATTGCAAATAATTGTACATAGAAGCACATGCACATTGTTCATTAATGCACATGTGCATTATGCATGGTGCATGTGGATTCAGAGGCTCGTTTGGTTATGCAGTTGGTTGCATGCTGTTGCAAATTGCTAACATGGCAGTAATGGACAAGGGCTGTGTAACCCCATAAGTGCAAAATTATGCTTTCCTCTTGGTGTGGGATCTTGGCCCTTGAGTTCATCTTGAGGGTGAAATCCTGGCTGAGCTACGGTCTCTTTGAGAGGGTCACTCTTTCTCAACCCCAGGTCTTCCTCACGAATGGGAGTAGTGGTGTAAATCTGTATATTCTGTTCCCACAGACCAGAATTAATACTGTCATGTACCGAGATTACAGGCACTCTTTTGATCCAGAGAGAAATCCAGCCACCCCAGACTATAGGATTTTCAGTAGAGACACATGGGAAACCAGATCTGGGCTTAAACACCTTGCATGTAACATTTATTAAGACATGGAATACAAAATCACATAAGTATCAAGAGAGCTCTCTTTCACACACTCATTCATACAAGACATACTCACAAACGGTCCTTTTGGCTGAACGTTGATCAGGCGCTGTCAAAAGGAATGGATGACCTCCGTAGCCGCGGTGAAGAGCCAACAACAAGAGGTCCAAAATCCCCCCTCTATATACCCATCTTGTTCACTTTTCGATGAGCAACATGTTTTGCTGGTTGCCATAGTTTCATAACATGCCAACATCTTCTCTGTTTTAGGTCAAAACAATCTGTATCATGTCCAGTTCTTATCTTGTTTTTGACGTTCCGTGCAACCCGGGGCTCAGAACACACCTTGTTGACTCAAATTCCTCCTTGTTTTGGCAATCTCTTTTCCAGCCAAGTCAGCATTCCTTATTTTTCTCGCTTCATAGTCCAAATCCTTCCCACAGTAATGCCTTGCGAGACACCATTTTATTTGCTCTTCTCTGGTTCAGGGCCTAACACATTCAGCAGGAACCCACTCGATTCCTCACAATACATTTACCACTTTTCTCCGTGCTGCAAGAAAATCATCCAAACTCCACTTTTCAAAGACTTTTTGCAGTTTGAAATTTATTCTGTGCAAAACCGCACAATTTTGGCCTGTAAAGCTGCATTTTCTCTGCGGGAAACTTGGGTTGTTCTTTTGATTTTTGTGCAGGAAAGTTGTTCTCTATGCAGAAAAAAATGGTTTTCTGCACAAGAAATGCTCAAGACTGTTTCCTTGTCATTGGAACCCACTGGTTTTGGTCACCTTTCCAACCCCTTGAGAGATCTCACCTCCAGCGCTAAAGTGAGAAACCAAGGCCCTTTCTACCTCAATATCGGATAGTTCCATATTCATTGCAGCATTGCCGTTTCTGGGTTGGAATCAGTATTAAAACCCTGTTTTCCGCAGCCCTCCAGCATCAGCAGATAAACACCAGCGTTGAAAAGTCCCTGGCCACTTCCTGTCCCTGATTTTTCCTGCCCTGCCCCACCCACAGCTCCTGATTGGTCTTTTAATTGTTTTTTTTTTCTCAGAAGCTGTGCTAATGTTGGCACAATGGACTAGATGAGCTGGATCGTGTCAGCCAGCTATACTGTGCGATCGTGCTAACAGCAATAAAGGGATTTTTTTTTAAAAAAAAAATTTAAAACTTGAAGGGGATGTGCAAAATGATCACACGGCAGTGGTGGGTATCAAAATTACCATGCCGTGTGCTCCTTTGTCCCCTTTTCCGTCTGCGTTCAGCACTGATGCAACAGAAGCGGGCAGAGATTGCCCTGGGAGTCGTTCAGGGAGGGATAGGCTGGGAATGCCCATGGTTTGCCCACTACTGGATCGGTGACGAGAGGAAGCCACCATGGAGGAACCGCACTTGCCCAGCTGATGCAATTGTTGCATCAAAATAAGGCCAGTGATGGTTTCTTCCCATCAATGAAAAAGAACTGATTAGGCACGCTTGCAGATGGGATAGCAAATGGCTAGCAATGACGTCATGCGGTAAGATGGCTCCTAGACTGGGAGCAAGGCATGGCTGAGGCAGGTTCATGCAGAAAGTGCCCAAGTCACCTCTTGTTGTTGTGCATTGTTTTTTCCCTGCATTTCTGTGCAACATTATTGCCTTTTCCTCTTGGTAAAACTAAATGGGGGTAGGAAGCAACAAAAGGACAGGTTGACCAATCACAAGTTCAGCAACAATCCAGCTAATCTTCCCCTTTGACTCCAGGAAACAAGGTAACAGTGACTGCATTTCTCAATGTTCTCAGAAAAACACATGGGTGAATCTAGGTGATTCAACGCCTCTACACTCATCAGGACTAACAGTAGGATTTTGATCAAAATGCTTACCTGGACCTGTGCAATGAACAACCCTGAAGCGGGGAGGGAGGAGAAATTTGGTGCCCTCCAGGGCAAGGGACCAGTATGCTTTGCAGCTGGCACTGGGTGTCAGAATCCTGCTTGTCAAAAGGGCGGACTTACAAAGTATTTAATTCCCTGTGGCTCCCTGATGTGCCTCTTTGATTTGCAATTCTCATCCCACCCACCTGCCTCCATTACAGTATAAACTTTGCTGGTCACTTTGGGGCTGGGTAGGAATTTTTACCTTTTAACCGGGAGCTTTTGATTAGTGTATGGTGACTTTAGGGGACTTGGCCAATTGGCTTTGGGTGGTTTCAATAAATAGGGTGTCATCTGGCAGGTAGCAGAGAGGGAGAATATAAGACCTCAGTGTACACCTTTGTCACACTTTTAGTGTGGGTTAGGGTTCTGGAACTTCCTCTTTAAGGTCCTGTGGCCCAGAGGAATGGGGAAGGAGGCTACCTTTGAGGCTAACCTGGGATTCAGGCTTTTATTTGTAGAGTTTGTTAGCAGCTTTGATATGGTCTAACTGGCAAATGTTATTTGGCATGATATTAAGTTATAATTATGTTATATACACTTATGGCTGAAAGGTTGTGTAGAGAAGGGATGCTGGCTGGAAAGATGTGCAAGAGTAGGTCAGAGGTGACCTCAACATGGACCCTTTTCACACGGCGTTTCTTATGTGAGAGGGCCCCTTGAGCATCGCGTAAATGGGAGGAGCAGTCCGTATGATGCACTTCCATTTATGTGACGCTCAGGAGCCTAACGCGGACCACGCACACATTTTTTTATTTTTGGCTCTAAGCCGAAAATGCTGCGCGGTCGTGCAATGCTCCCAGGGCCTGCGTGCACTTACCTGCCCTGTGGTGCGTCGGACGAGCTGGGCCGGTCGCGCTTCCTCCCCCAGCGCAGCCTACAGCTCCCAGGCTGCACTGCAGAAGGAAGGGGCGGGGCGGTCATGTGAGAGGACGGAGCTGCAGAGAAGCAGCGGGGAATCGGCAGTGTTCCTCCTGAGGCTTTGTTCGTGAGCTGAGCAGCCCAGCACCAGTAAAAGGGAAGGTGCAGAAAGGGTCATGTCAAAAGTTCAGTATGGATTAACTGGGAAAGCCTGACTTAATGGTTCTCAGCTAATCTTCTCAATGAAAACAATAGTCAAATTGCCTAGATGTAGCAGGAAAGCACCCCTGCTGTGAGCATTTCCTACCAAAACCTTCTCTAGTCACATCACCTAACCAAGACATTGAAATAATCAGTCCATTCCAGGTTCCTTTTGTTTGCCAGAAAGTAATTAACTCACATGCCTTCAGGGAGTGAAATAGAGTATAAAAACCCTCAGTTTTGAGCAGTCAGATGCAGTACCCAAAATGCTGGACACACTATGTCACTCTGAATCCTGATTTGGGATGCCCTTAGACACAAGTCTAAGCCACTCTAACTGCTTCTTCAGTACTCTTCTGGACTGGTAATTATAACCCAAAACCTCAGACTCACTATTCATGATTTTTCCTCCCTTTATACTTCAGTTAACTCTTGTGTTAATGTTTGTATCTTGTGTGTGTGCATCAGTGAATTCCCCTCAGCAAAACATATTCTTAGTTTATTTTGGAATCTTTGGCTGGTTCTTTCCTGAGAGGACCCTGTAAACATTGGTGGAATTCTCATTAGGTTACCCCCTCTTGCAGGCCTCCTAATTGAGCTAATTAATTCCCCATTGTCATGGGGAAGTACTGGCATCACGGATGGACTCCTGAATCATCCATTTTTTAGGGGAACAAGTTCTGTGGCTTGAGTGGGGGCTTTCCTGGGTTACCTTCCAATTACATCCTGCCAGGGGGCAACTCCAGTATTTGTATTGCCCTTGGGACTGAGGTGCTTCACCCACTGGAAGGCTGAGGAGGTAGTCAAGGGGTGACACTGGGCCTCAGTGGGACCTGAATCAGGTTGTTCCTATGTCATGTACTGGATAACACACTGCATACAAAGAACTCTGAGGTAGACAGTAATTTTATTTGTAGCAAGGGAAACAGCATAGCACACTTCTTCCAAAGTCACTGAGACTAAAGCACACATAAAGCTTATATCTTTTATAGGTACAATGCCAAAATTTAGGTGTACAAAGCTGTGATTGGAGAGGATCATAAATCTAGCATCACACGACTTCTCAGATAGTTCTAAGACCTGCATTTGGTTCTTAGTTCTCACCATCCTTCTTCTGATCATATATTTCTTCCCTCTTATTTTAGAGACACCAGGTTCCAAAAGCACAAGCTTCTATACTTTCATTTTCTCCCAGCAATGATCTCCTCCCCTTTACTGGATACATTATAGCAATAGGCAATAAAGCAATTAACCACTGATACTTTGTAACAATCCAGGCAGACTCAGAATAGATAAATTGTTGTAATAATCAATTAGTACTGTGTACTTTGTAGCTTTACAACTAGGCTTAATGGAGTTCTACAGCAGGTACGTCTATGCTGATTACAGTATACTATTTCAATATGCATCCAGAAGATCAACATATGGCAGGGGCTACATATCCTGACACTCCCTGCCTTGCTCCATTTTTGACACTCGCCCCCCTCTTGCTCCATTTCTGGGCCAATACAACTTAAATAGATGAGGTCAAAGAAAGTGGCCCTTCTTTCTTTCTGTGGCCATTTCCACATGAGAGTTTTATAGCACTATGATTCCACTTTCAACATCCTATGGAATCCTGGGGCTTGCAGTTTCCAGAGGGGCACCTGCCCCCTCCGGAAACTGCAAACACCAGGATTCCATAGGATGTTGAAAATGGAATCATAGTGCTATAAAACTCTAGTGTGGAAATGACTTGTGTCTGGTCTCTTATTCAATGGATAGCTATCAAAAATAACTTTTCCAAGACTTGTCCTTAGGCAGAGAAGGTCATTCTGGATCTCATTTGTTCTGTGCATGCTGCAAAGACGCCTTTTTCAAGGCAAGGAGCAAAGTGGATTGCAGTCTGAATCCAGGTTGAAGCCTGTTGAGGTGGTGGTACAGACAAGGGAGTTAACAATAGCTTTGTATGGGTTTGTATGTGTGTCAGAGGCTTCCTACTATTTGGTGTCACAGTTTGTTAGAAATGGCCAACATCAAAATAAAACAAAGGAAACCAAGAAATGTTACTCAAGAATAACAAACAGCAACAGAATCACAGAATCATAGAGCTGGAAGAGACCACAAGGACCATCAGGTCCAACCCTCTGCTATGCAAGAATACACCATCAAAGCATTCCCAACAGATGGCCACCCAACCTCTGCTTAAAACCCCCCACAGAAGGAGGTTGAGCTGATCTGTAGTTATGCTAAAGAATTATGTTGTAAATGAATACACACACAACCTTACACTGAAAAATGTATTGGAATAGGGATAATGAATATTAACACTTTATTACTTCAGACTGCACCAGATTAATCTTCTGTTGCCACCAGGCCCCTGGGACAGGAGGATTATGGACAGTGGTAGCAGGATTTTCATATACTGAGTGGAGGTGGTGGGAAGGAATGGAACTTCGCCTTCTATTTGAACTTCCTCTGAGTCCACAGAATCAAAGAATCATAGAGTTGGGACAAACTGCATGGGCCACCTAGTCCAAACACCTGCCTTATAGGAGTCCACAACTGCAGCACTCTTGAAAGATGCCCGCCAACCTTTGTTTGTCGCTATAAGTTTTCAAGTTGTTTCTGACTTATGGTGAACCTATCATGGGGTTTTCTGGGGCTGAAAGTATGTAACACACCCGGTGTCACCCAGTGGGTTTCCATGGCTGAGCAGTGAACTGAACCCTGGTCTCCAGGATTGTAGTCCAATGCTCAAACAACTACACCATCCTGGCTCTTCAACCTTTGTTTAAAAACCCTCCCAGGAAGTCCATTCCACTTTTAAACAACTTTTGGAGTAAATACATTCTTCTTAGTGCTTAGAAAGAATCTCTTCCTTGTAGTTGTTTCAGGTGAGGGCTTTTTATCATCAAGATTCAGAAGTTCTTTTAAGGCCGCCACCCAAGAGTCCAGAATCTCAAGTAACAACTCAGGCTTATAAACAAACAAACAAAGCTAAAAGCCTCTGTTTGCTGAAAGAAGAAAATCCAAAGCATTGCTTAAGGCAGTGTAGAGCACTCTGATTATCTGTTGCAATTGGCATTGTATTTCTCTCTAAGAAACTGTAAAATTTCTTCCTGTGAACAAGAGCTAAGCTCAGACCTCCCTTCCACCCGCCTTTTGTTGTGGACTCTTGTCTTTGTTTCCTTCTGTGAATGCATAAGCAAAATGAAACTTGCCATGAGTTCAGAAGCTTTCCTTCTGAAAACGTACTTTTCTCCTGTGAGGTCTACAGAGTGATTTGACATCAACAGGAGTCAAAATATCAATGACGTTATAAAAGAGAATTCAAAACTGATGCACAATGAAAAAGAAAAACCCAAACCTAAATTACAACAGCAGCTCCATCAAGGACATCGGAACAGAAGAAGGACCTTGAAGGAGGATCATAGAATCCTAGAGTTGGAAGAGACTGCCAGAGCCATCCAGTCTGAACACCTGCCATCAAGGAGTATATTATCAAAGCATTTCCGACACAAGGCCATCCACCCTCTGTTTAAAAATCTCCAAAGGAGGAGACTTCACCACACTCTACTGAGGCAGTACATTCTACTGTCAAACTGCTCTTACCATCAGGGAAGTTCTTCCTAATGTTTAGATGGAATCTGTTTTCCTAGAGGTTTTTTTTTAAAAAAAACCAAGCTTTTTCCATCCATAAGATATTCTTTCCTCCATACGATATTCCTTCAAATATTTAAATGTGGCTTCAGGTTACCTCTTAACTTTCTCTTCTCCAGGTTAAATAAACCCAGCCCCCTAAGCTGCCCCGCCTAGGGCATTCTTTCCACAACTTTTACCTGCTTTGGTCACCCTCCTCTGGACATATTTCAGCTATGAATATCCTTCTTGAATAGTGGCATGCAACTGGTCACAGAATTCCAGGTGAGGTCTGACCAAAGTAGAATAGAGTGGCATTATTACTTCCCTTGATCAAGATGCTGTACTCCTGTTGGTACACCCTTGAATGGCATTGGCTTTTTTTTAAGCTGTCACATCACACTGTTGACCTATGTTCAGCTTGTGATCTATTAAGATTCCTTGTTCCCTCTCACATTCTGGAAACACTAACACCAGCTTTTCCAAACTCTGTGACATTGGCTAATAGGAAGCCCCTAGAGGTGCTGTTTTCTTCTTCATCTGTACCACCAGCCCACCCGGTGTCAGTCTGAATTTCAACTCCACACTGGTTTTCCCTTTTGAAACAGCTATCATTCCCTTTCCCTATCTCTTGAGACTCAGGGACTAAAGATAGTTTGCAATTTTTCAGCTAATCTGTATCTGTTTGGAGGTCCCTGTTATCACTGTCTGGATGCCTGGCCTCATAGCTTGTCCTCCATGGTATAGTCCAAACAAGCAGAGATAGCATCAATGCTTCACTTAAGCACTATTCAGTCTTGGAATCTCAGGTTATAAGTATAGGAAAATGAGCAGGCACTCTGTTATTCTTCTAGGCTATTCTATTCTATTTGTCATTGTTGTTGAAGCCTTTAAGTCATTTTCAACTTATTGTGACCCTAAAGTGAACCTATCATGGTGTTTTCTGGGGCTGTGAGAGTATGACCTACCCAAGGTCACACAGTGGGTTTCCATGACCAAGTGGGAGACTGAACTCTGGTCTCCAAGATTTATAGCCCAATTGTTACCCCAAAATGTGGGTGACTCAGGGGTCCACTTGTGATGCCAGTGCCTCCACCTGACAGAGGGGAATTAATTAGCTCAAAATTAGGAGGCCTGTGAGAGTGGAGTAACTTAATGAGATCTTTCCACCAATGTTTATGGGATCACACAGAAAAAGAACCAGCCAGAGATTCTAAAACAAGCTGAAATGTATTTTATTGAAAGATTCACACATGCTTGCAAAAGATCCAAATGTTCATATACTCACGCAAGAGCTAATTGAAGGATAAAGGGAGGAAAGTTGTGGATAGAGGAATTTTAGGGTTTGGGTGATAATTACCAACCTGGAGAACAGCAAAGAAAGCAATGATGTGGCTTAGGCTCTTTCTGCACACTGCACCCAACCTGCTATGGCCATGGGATCATGATGGGATTGCAATGACGGTTCTGTATGAAATTGTTGCGATCCTACCACTGTGCCATGGCCACCCATTGCAATTGCAAATTAAAGCATTGACGGGTTTCTCCCGTCAATGAACCACGATTGTGCAGTCTTCCTCCCTCCCTCCCATACCTACCTGTCATACAGAATGGCAGGAAGTGCAATGGCTGCACTTCCTCCCCCAGTATAGCCTGGGAACCTGTTGGGCTCTGCTATGGAAGGGAAGGGAAGAGCCACTGTGTGTCCTCCCATCCAGCAGGCAGCCAGTGCAGAGGGGAATGCGACAGAAGCTCTTCCCTCCTGAGAGAAGCTTTCTCTGAATCCCCATATGATAGCTTCGGAAACAGGTAAGGTGCTGAAATCGCCTTAGATGAACACATAAGGACAGCACTCATTCAGGAATCAGAGTGACAGCACGGCGATCAGCAAGTGAAGTACTGCATCTGACTATTCAAAATGGAGGGTTCATATACCCAAAATCTACCCTGCAGGTATGAGTGTGAGTGGCTATCCCAGTCCAGTAGACAAAAGAGGTGACAAAAGAGGTAATGGCTGCCGTAATAGTTCTGTATTGTGGTAAGGTTTGGGAGATAATATAAGGAAATACCTAGAGATGAGGGAGCAGGGTTGAAGAAATCATTGTTTTGGTGAGAACTTCCCTTGACCATTGCATGCTCAGAGATATAAGCTTAAGCCTTTTATTTCCAGAGTTGCTTGGTAATCTGCCTGACAATGACTTTGGCTACATCTAGAGGAGGTGTAGGCTGATCTGCCTTGCAATCACATGTTTTCAGTCAGTAATTTTCCTCTTTCCAGCTTGACTTTCCAGTTACCTCAGGTTCCATTTTATATCAATGCCAGTTAATGTACCATATCAATCTTGGGGGGTGCATGGGGCTATAACACAGTGCTCAAGCCACTATACCATCTTGTCTCTCTATTTTGTTATATATGCTAACAGATACACAGGTCCTTTTTGCATGGCATCTGCCCTCGGGCATGCCCTTGCAATCATTGAAGGCTCCAGGGGTTGGCAGGCAACGATTGCGCACCTTTGCATGTTCAGCTTTCAGACAAAAATGCTGCACGATCACACATTGCTCCCAGGCCCCGCACGCACTTACCTGGTGTGTGGAGCCTTGGGAGCCGGGCCGGTTGCACTTCCTGTCTCAGTGCAGTCTGGGAAGGTCCCAGGCTGCACTGCGAAAGGAAGAGGTGGGGCTCTCTCGCAAGCAGGAAGCTCATGTGGAGCCGAAGAAGCAGAGAAATGAGAGCCTTTCACAAGAGGCTGCTTGCGCAATCACTGCACCCCAGAGCCGAGAAAAGGTAGGATGCGGAAAGAGCCACAGATGTACACTCCCTATAGCGAGAAGCTTAGGGCCTTTCTGCACTACACTATTATAGTGCTCTTATTTCACTTTCAACATCCTATGGAATCCCAGGGTTTGCAGTTTAGGGAGGGACATTTAGAATTTTGAGACAGAGAGCTCTTTGACCTCGGTAAACAACAAACGCCAGAATTCCACAGGATGTTGAAAGTGGGATGATAGCACTATAACAGTGCAGCATGGAAAGGCCCACAGATTTTCAGTGTCTAGGCACATTATTCCATTCCATTCCATTGCAGGCAAGGCATCATATATCTTATATACTGTTGGTGTGTCCTAACCTGTATCCTATCTTTGGAGGAAACACAGAGGCCTCTGTGGGAGATAATAATCTCCTGTGGGCATTGCAACCTGATTGTTGCAGCATCCATTATAGATTTGTATATAAATCTGCATAACGGGCAGCCATTATGTTCATAATGGGGATATCTCTACGTAGATAAGAATTACATCTAGCCTATTTGAGAGCAGAAGTTCTCTCTTAGCAGCACTGTCTATCTTTATCAGCTATGAACAGTGAAGCTGTTAAAGAACAATTGTTTTTGTGGGAGGCTGACACCCATGTCAGCCTGCTATCTGTCTCTTCTGAGCCAAATTTACTTGCTTCCTTGTTTCCCATTGTCGAATCAGATTAGGGATCTCTACTGGTCTTCACTAACACAAGGTTCTCCTCCAATCAAGGTGAAAGATCTTGCCGGTCTTTCCTCTGTGACTTAACTCTTGGGGGCTGGTGGTTCTTGGCAGCTTTCCATCAGATTGCATCAGCCACCTGCTACTAGTAACCTTCACAGTTGGGTTTTTCATGAGATAATTTGCTGCTTGTGTTTTTCTTTCATGGTAATCATTTTATTTTTGTTTGGTTGGCTTCATGCTTGGAACCAGCCAATGCTTACTCTCTTAGCATTAACCCCAGACATTTCTGCCTTATAATTTATTGCCTTCATATTTTACAGATATGATATTCATTGCTATTCAAGGTTCAGTGACTTAAATTTTGCAAAATATAACAACAAATTATATTCAGTGCTCATCCTGTAACAACTGAAGCTAAAAAGTTTATCCTTATAGCATACAACTGCCACACAAGACAACTGAAGAATGACTTTACCTATGGCAAAGTTACTTTTTGGGATGGCAAGTACTCAAAGCCCCCGGTTTTGTGCTAGAACTGGCTGGAACTCCAGACATTCCCAAGAGTCTCTTTGAAACCTAAAGGTGCCACACATGACTGTTACATGTTTGATAGTAAATGGGTGCGGGAGGTGGTCTACAACAGAGAGAAGTATCACAGCCTTCTAGCTGATGGGGTCCAGCATCCTCTCACAGGAGGTGGTAGTGTTACCCCAAAATATAGGTGCCATGAGCGCCACCCCTCAGTGTCAGTACTCCTTTGCAAAAGCGGGGGATGAATTAGCTCAAAGTTTAGGAGGCTTGCAAGAAGGGGGCAACTTAGTGAGACCTTTCCTACCAATGTTTACAGGCTCATTTAGGAAAAACACCAGCCAAACAGTAAAATGTGAATTAAAATGTGTTTTTATTGAAATAAACTCATTCACACATGCAACAGTTCAAGAGCACCCACAATCACACAAAGACTAGCCAAAGAGAAGAGAAGAAAGTTGGATAGAGACTGTGAGGGAATCGGGCAATAATTACTGTGTCCGGAGAGAAGCAGCGGAAAGCAGCGGCATGGCTTAGGTAAAGAATCTAAGGACAGTTCTTGGTCAGGAGACGAATGGACAGTTGAAGCAGTCACACTGATAGAGAACCCTGGAAGCCTGAGAATGATGGGCCTTAGAGTAGCATAGAATAGTATAAAGGAAATAATCAATCAGGTCTCTGCAGAGTTTCTGCAATGCCCTTTGAGTTACTAGCCTGCTTTGTTATTAACAAAGTCATCTGGAAATTAGGATATCAGCCTTGAGAAGCAGCAGCTTGACCTGGAAGTCATAGAGACATGGAGAATGGAATGTATATTACAGAAAAAAAAAGGGACAGCAGAGCCAGTCTCTCAGCATACAGAAATGTAAGCAGGCCCCATTTCAGATAAATAACAGATAGGTGGTAAGTGACTGATGCATGGGGGGGGGGCTACCACATGACAGCGCCAAGGCACATACTCTGATACCTGAAGCCCACCGATGTTTACATAGAAGTGATGTGACTTAGTATGCTAATTCATTTTCTTATGGGAAGTATAAATGAGTATGCCTTCCTTTGTTCTGGCACATCTGATTTGTGGGAATTGCACTGAGCATCAAATCTTTCTCCTTGCCCGGACTGAATAAAAGATTAATATTTTCTATCTTGATTCTCCCACTGGTGTGTGACTTATTGGTTTCACTGTACTCCAGGGAAAACCTGCCTTTTGTTGCTATCATCATAAGCAAAGAATTCTACCCATCCCAGGGCCAACACTCCAGACCCCTGTGGCTGAATAATGAGGCAACTCCTCTCTCAGCTACTGGAAGATGGCTCCCCGGGATTATATAGCGCAGAAGCAAAGGAAACTGAAACTGAACTGCACAGGTTCAACCCATCTCCCATCCTAACAGATCCAAGAAATTGCACATTGTCAAGAGGATGGTCTACTTCCCCAATCTCTTTCCATCCTTAAACCCCATCAAGCAAGATCTGTAGTTGTCATCTGTGCCTTTAAAACATTTCTGACCCATGGTGACCCTAAAGCTGCTATCTGGTCAAAATGCTCAAAAGCTACCAGGATGTTAGTACTTGGATGGGGGACCACCAGTGGATACCAGTCACTGTAGGCTATATTTCAGAGGAAGGAATTGGCAAAGCCAGCTCTGTGGATTCTGTGTCTAAGAAAACCCTATGAAATTCATGGGGTTGCCATAGGTTGCCAGGTGACTTGAAGGTATTTACACACCCTTATAGGCCTAAACACTGTAAAGGTAGCAGATCCCATCTGATCTTCAAAGCTTAGCAGGGTCAGCCCTGATTAGTACTTAGATGGGAGACCACCAGTCAATCCTATACGCTGTGGGCTATGTTTCAGACTAAGGACCTGGCCAAACCACCTCGGAGGATTCCTTCCTTAAGAAAACCCTATGAAATTCATGAGGTCACCATAAGTCAACTTGAAGGTGCATGCACACACACACAGCCACTATCATCTATCACAAGATTTTCCTGACAAGATTTGTTCAGAGTTGGTTCACCATTGTCTTCCTCTGAGCCTGAGAACATGAGAGAGAGTAGGAAAAGTTTATTCAGTGGGTTGTCATGGCTGAGCAGAGGGGATTTTGAATCCTAGTGTCCTGGAGTCCTGCTGCAGCGCTCAAACCACTGTGCTACACTTTCTCTTAGCAGGGCCTACTGAACCCAAAATAAGTCTTCTTATGATACTGGATAGCTCCTGATATTTAGCCGTGACGTTACGAGAATTCTAGAACCCACCTGCTAGGTGGCAGGAGGCTACAGCCATGATTCTCTCTCATTTCTCCCCCAATCCACCTTTCCCCCTAAAATTGCTCCAAACAACCTTGAAAGTTTCCACCATTCTTTCTGGAGGAGTTGCTTCCAGCCTTTATCCCTTTTACTTGTCATTTTCTGCACTTTTTCTAGTTCTACAATACTATTTTTGTGATCAGAACTGTACACAGAATTCCAAGCATGTTTTCACCACAGAATTACATAAAGCTGCTAGGAAATACAAAGTTTTACAATTAATGAAAGCATGTCAGCTAAGGGAGAATCAAAGTGTTATAACTGTGTTGTGTGAAATGGCTCTGGGTGTTATGCCAAGCTCCTTCAAACTGGTCTTGGATACATTTTTCTTTTCTATTTCTTTTTCTTTTCTCCCCCGCCGCCCCGGACTATTCTTCCTACAATCCTATAGATCATGTTGGCTGAGGGCTTCTGGGAGTTGCAGTCACTGGCCTACATTTTTTCATATCACCACGGAGTAAATACACAGATGCTTCTTTAAAAAGTCTTTGGAGCCTGATTTACTCCAAAATGTTTATGCATGTGTTTTGAAACTGTTTTAATCTTTTAAATCTGTTTTGAAATGTTTACTTTTAAAATATGTTTTAATCTTCTTAAATTCTTTCTAATGGTTTTAAATCACTTTAATCTGCTTAAATTGATTTATACACTGCTCTACTGTTGTATGACTCAGAGTGGGATATAAACATACATTGAGATAGATAGATAGATAGATAGATAGATGATAGATAGATAGATAGATAGATAGATAGATAGATAGATAGATAGATAGATAGATAGATAGATCCAGCTTTAAGCCCAAACTAGAGTATACCTATTAAATCAATGGCAACCTGATAAGCCAATGTGTATGTTAATATCATGAATCCAGTGGGTCTTCTTGAGCTGAGGCAAAGAATTAGAGTAATGCCCAAGTAGGTGTGACGTAGGGGTTTGAGCTTTGGACTACATCCTCCGGAGACCAGGGTTCCATTCCCCACTCATCCATGGAAACCTACTGAGTTGCCTTGGGCACGTCACACACTCTCAGCCACAGAAAACCCTGAGATAGGTTTGCCTTAGGTTCAGCATAGTTCAGAAATGACCTGAAGGCACATAACAAGTAACATTTCCAAACTCTGGGACCGTTTTCAGAGTACTTCCACCACTGCCTCTACCACCCAGCCACCAAGGAATTCCGGGAATTAATGGGATCCATAACAGAAAAATTCCAGCACACTCACTATGTTACAGTCCCCATGGTTCTGAGGGAAAGCCATGGCAGTTGGAGGATTCTGGGAGGTGTAGTTCCAAAAAAAAGAAAAAAGGGAGTGTGTCCAAGGTCTGCTCTGGGAAATACATTTTATCATGGTTTTGTTATCACTGAAAAATCCCTCTGCCTGGTCTGGGACCCAATTGTTGCACTTCAGGTGGTAGAAGCAGCTTTTCCTAAAGATCTAACAGCAGATGGGAAGGAATATGAGGGAGAGATCCTTTGGCTAACTTTATTCCAAGCTATGGAGGGATCTTAAAGGTCAAATACAGCACTTTGGACTAGTCCTGGGAGTGAAATGGGAGCCAATGAAGTGTGCTCCAAATGCTCCCTATGTATGCAATTTTAATATTTGGGCCATTGTATAATATCTGTATTCAGTTCACAGTCACATAACTGAAGTTGTGCAAGAGTGGCATAGGGATTTGA
Organism: Iguana delicatissima; assembly: GCA_948472985.1. Lineage (NCBI taxonomy): Eukaryota > Metazoa > Chordata > Lepidosauria > Squamata > Iguanidae > Iguana > Iguana delicatissima. The sequence goes on from CAOKZL010001605.1 coordinate 203,022, forward strand.
GCATTAGACTCTGACCCTGGAAACCAGGGTTTGATTCCCTGCTTGGCCATGGAAACCCACTGACTGACTCTGGGCATGTCACATACTCTCAGCCTCAGAAAACCCTGTGGTGGGTTTGCCTTAGAGTTGCTATAAGTTGGAAATGGTTTGAAGGCACACAACAACAACAGTTCATGCATATACAGTTATTCATTCTCTGATTGTGCATAACTATTTGTCAATGCTTTTAAAGTACCCCTTGATTTATTGTGATTTTTATAACAGCAAGCATACTGCACCTATTCAATAGGCTGCACAGTGTTGATATTCGGCAGAAGAGCAGCTTAGCATAGCCACTATGTGAGTGTAGATTTACACAACATGCACGTAATGTGGGATCTGGGTCCATATTTCTCTGACTGGGAATTAATTTTTCCAGGTTCAGCATATGAAAAGAAAAAAACCCTTTTCTAGTTATGTTTTTAACATCGCTGCAAGCATTAACATTTGGAAGTTCTAATCCAACCAAAGAAAGCTTCTTGAGCTCTCTTTTGAGCAGAAAAAATAACTTTCCCAGCAACTTTTAAAACAACTTTGCAAGAAGTGCTTTAGAACAGTGGTTCTCAACCTTCCTAATGCCGTGACCCTTTATTACAGTTCCTCATGTTGTGGTGACCATAAAATTATTTATTTATTATTTACAATGCCTCCCCTACCCGGCAAAGGCCGCTTCGCTGGCCAGGAACAGGGGGGAGAGGGCAGGGAGAGAAAGAGGAGCCATGCATCTCCCCCAGGAAAAACTCTGAGAATCCCCACCAGGCTCTGCTTCTGCTTTGCTCTCATTTCCGCTGGGGGGGGGCCGTGTGGGAAAAGTTTCCAGAGTGTCGACCCTGGCCGGGGGGGAAGAATCCCAGCGCATTTGTCTTTTGCGCTGGGCACAGCTCTCCCCCGGAAAAGCGCTGCCTTGCTGCTCCCCAGGCCTTCCACAGCACCCCCCTCCGTGGTGAGTGGGGCAGGAGCTGTGGCAAGGAGGGGACCTGCCCCCCTTGCTGCCGCCGCCCCTCCAAGCTGGCCCGTTAGACGGGAGGTTCTCCTGGTAGCACAGAAGGGGAGCGATTTCAGTCTCTTCTGAACAGGGGGCAGGAGGACACGAACACATGGCTCACGCTTGCGCACCACCACTCCTGGGCCTTTTCCGCACGTTACCTTATAGCGGAGGTGGGGGGGTGCCGTTCGTGCATGCAGGTTCTTGCGCAAGGCACTCTCTTCACTGCTCCTTCATCCGGCAGCTGGCTTCCTGGTTGTGCAACCACCCTGCCCCTTCCTCCCCCAGCGCAGCCTACAGCTCCCAGGCTGCACTGTGGAAGGAAGGGGCAGGGCGGTCGTGCGACCAGGAAGCCAGCTGCAGGACAAAGGAGCAGCAAGAGAGGGCACCCCTCACCTCTGCGATAAAGTAACGTGCGGAAAAGGCCCAGGAGTGGTGGTGTGCAAGCGCGAGCCTCGCGCTCGCACACCACCACCGAGGAGAGAATGAAGCCTAAGACCATTGGAAATACGTATTTTCCGATGGTCTTAGGTGACCCCTGTGAAAGGGTCGTTCGGCCCCCAAAAGGGTCACGACCCACAGGTTGAGAACTGCTGCTTTAGAAAGTATAGAAACTGTACTACAGCTAGATAGGCTTTTAAAGATCTGCTAAGAATGGTAACAAACAAACTTTTCCCGGCCCTGTTTTGAACATTTGAACAAAGAATGCTGCTTTCAAATACACATAGGCACTGAAGGCCAAACAAAGAAAATCTTCCAAACTGTGCTTTGAACAGGAAAAAAAAACGCATTTTCTTTCTCCCTCTTTAGGTTCCAGCTAGCTGTGCAGCCTTTCCAGAAGCAGGCCTGCTCAAGCTACATGCCATTTTGCAAGAGAAGTGAGCCAAAGGGATTAAACACCAAGTCGGAGTAGCATGCATATCTCTGCCTCTCTCAGGACCTACTCTTCATACTTTTCTTTTTCTTCGCAAATGCAATCAGATCAGGAATTAATTATAAATGTGAATAGGAATTGGGGGAGGGGGGAAAGAAACCCACAACTTTTGTTTAATTTTTCTTTATAGAGAGAGAGAAAGAAGCATATCGACAAGCCACACATTAAAAGCAAATTATTCACATCTGACAGGTGAGGCTTGGCCCGGGGGAGAGCTGGTGGATAGAAAGGCAGTGTACATAAGTGGTAATTGAAAATGTAAGGGATGAACGCGTACCTTCCATTTCGCCCTCATGACAACCTCGGTGCATGAAGCGACAGCACGGCACTGTCAATACTGGGGAGCAAAGTGGCACAGGGAGGGAATAGATTCATTCACACTGACTTGCTTGCCTGCTTTTGTCTGGGATTTGCCGGCTGTTACTCCAGCTGCTACTTTGGATTCACACAGAAGAAAACAGCATCCAGGCCTCCATCGAACCCACTCAGTCGGCACAACGAGCAGGTTTGCTCAGAGCTTGGATTTGTGCAGAGTTGAAAGAATATTCAAAAATATTCAGAAAAACTATCCGCACATGGTTTTTGAGTGTCAAGGAATCCTGAACAGAAAAAACCTGGACTGACAAGTATCTTCACAGTTTGGGACTTCTTCTGCACAAAGTTTGCACACGGTTTATTAGCCTGGAAAACAACATTTTCTCCACAGGAAACTGCTGTTCCTGTTCAGAAAATAAAATTTATCTGCAGTAATTTTGTTTTCAGTGCCGAAAATTCTGTGAAACAGCCATGTGTGAATTTTGCACAGAAGAAGTCCTGAACTGGGAACAAGTGTTGCAAACTGAGTGGGTTTTGGTGATTTTCTCACAACAGGTAGAAAATTGCTAAAATTATCCATTACCTCCATTGAGAAGAAAATTAATAAAGAATTACACCCCAGTTTCTGAGATGAATGAAGCCCAGACTCAGCTGTTGCTAGAGTTCAGCACAGCAACCCAGGAAGCAAAGCATCCTTTCAGAACACATGTAGGAAATCTTCCCAGTTTTTTGGAGTGAACATTAGCAATGCCAAGCTAGGGGTTTCTGTGTCAGTGGGGATATGAATCCACTCTGAGTTTTAATCCAAACTTTACAGGGGTTTTTTTGTGACAGATCCCTTTGCCAGGCTGGCCCTGCAGTTCCAGCCCTGGATTCCTGTCACCCATCTTGCCCTTTTGCTACCCCAAACCATGGGTACCACAAGGGCCGCCTGCGATGCCAATACCTCTGTGCAAAATTGGGGAATAACTAACTCAAAAATAGGAGGCTTGCGAGAGGGAGGAAACTCAGTGAGAGCTTGCCTACCAAGGTTTACAGGTTCATGCAGGAAAAAGAAAAGTAAAAGTAAACTAAATTGTGTTTCACTGAAATAAATTCACTCGCACATCCAACGGTTCAAGCACCCACTCACTTGCACAAGGCTAACCGCAGGAAGGAAGGAAAGTAGGATAGAGGACTTTGAGGGTTTTGGGCAGTATTTACCAGTCTGAACAGAAGCAGAGAAAGCAGCAATGTGGCTTAGGTGGGAACCTAAGGATAGTTCTCATTCAGGAATTGGATGGACAGAGTAGTGTTTGGATCAGCAGGAGACTGCACTGAGCAATCTAAAATCAGGGCAGTTGTACCCAACAAATGTCCCAAGGTATGATTGTGACTTGCACTTCCAGCTAAATGGACAATGGGAGCTGCAACACAAACAATAAAGTCTGGATTGAGTTAATGGGTTTCGTGTTTGAGTGACAAGGGGATAATGATTGTCATAATAGCTGAATATTGTTGAGAGGTGGGGAAACAATAGAAAAATGTCCAGGTGCACTGGGACCAGGGTTAAGTCAATTACAATTTGGTGGGAAACTTCCCGATTTCAGCTCTGAGAGTCAAACTAGATATTTCATGCCCATTGTATTCAAATTGGCAGCTCTATTGTCCTGAAATGACCGGGTCTTCTGCCTAGAGGGAGGTGAGGTTGACCTTCCTTGCGATGTCATGTTTACAGTCAGGAATTTCCCTCTTCCAGCATGACCAAACCATCACCTAAGGTATCATTTATATTAATGCCAATTAACATGGTGCCAATCGAATATTATTCGCCAATTAAACCATGCCAATCCTGGTGGGCTGTGCAGCAAGGTATCACTTTTGTCACATCTCCTTCCCACAGCCTTCCTGGAGCTGTGATTGGCTACCTTCAGCTTCAGGCTCCTCCCTTCTCCTATTACAAAAGGGAGGTCATGCATGCCTTGTTCTATGTCCTTTCATCCAAACCAAGTTAAAAGCCTGAATCCTTTTGGTAGTCAGAAGATGACTTTCTTCCCCCAGTAACCCTAGGAAAAATTAGAAGGCCATGCTGGTGAGTTAAGGATCCAACTTTGTTGAAAGAAATGTGGTTTCTCTCTCATACTCCAGCAGCCAAGCTGCTGTAAAGAATAAGAGCCCTGCGATAGTGGTTTGTACACTCTAATTTAGTTTTCAGAAAGTTTGCAAAGCCCTCATACATTGTGCATATACTGAGGTCATTTTCTATGAGCAAGCTGTGTGTTTCAGACTCATGTTTTGGTTGTTCTAGTGAAGAAAAAGATATGGTAGATGCTTTCTTTCTTTCTTTCTTTCTTTCTTTCTTTCTTTCTTTCTTTCTTTCTTTCTTTCTTTCTTTCTTTCTTTCTTTCTTTCTCTCTCTCTCTCTCTTCTTTCTTTCTTCATACATACATACATACATACATACATACATACATGAATACAATTTATACCTGCTAGCTTACCAGTTTCTGGCAAAATTTCCCATTGATCATGACAGATGCTATTATGTTGTAGCCTATAGCACCTTAAGCAAAAGTGAAAGCAAAGCCATGTTAGATGCCTTCTCCATCAAGTCCCAAGTAGATTAGATCTATTGAATCAAGGGATTTGCCATACTGCCTTACCATTCAGCAGCTGATTCACTGAGGTTTACTCTAGTTGGAACAAACCAACGGGCTTTGGGCTGTTTCTTCTACAACTGTCGTTCTCAACCTTTGGTCCTCCAAATGGTTTGGACTTCCGCTCCAAGAAGCCCCAGCCTGCATGGACAATGGTAAGGAATTCTGGGTGTGATAACCACTGCCCTATGGCTCAATCCTAGGCATTCTGGCCCAGAATGAAAGCCAACTAAGTTCAGTGGAACATAGGCCATTTCTGCACTGCACTGTTATAGTGCTATTATTCTACTTTCAACACCCTGTGAAATTCTGGGGTTTGCAGTTTAGGGAGGGGCATTTAGAATTCTCAGCCAAAGAGCTCTTTGACCTCAGTAAACTACAAACCCCAGAATCCACAGGATGTTGAAAGTAGAATAATAGCACCATAAGAGTATAGTGTGGAAGTGGCCATAGTCTCAGGAGCTGGGTAGAGTGAAAAGATTAGGATGCAAGGCCATTGCTGGATTCCACTAGAGGTTTAAAGTGAGGTTTCTTTTATTGTCTTTAAACTTTTATTGCTAGATTTTAGTTGATACTTTTTGCGAGCCGCTTTGGAGAAAGGTGGCATATAAATGAAATAACCTCAGTCAGTCAATTTGTCCATTCCAGAATAGCCTAGCAGTGTCCAGAGAAGGCAGATAAAGGTCAGGATCCTACATCAATAAGCAAAAACATAACTTTCACACAGCACTGGTGCAATGCTGCCTTATTAGAGAACTGCAACCTTGCGCAACCCAATCTGCATTGCATAGCAATGCACACAGCACAAAGGACAGTGATGTGCATCAGAACGCATCTACGGACAGCGGCAACATATGTGTAACTCCACTTCTGCAACCTAAGCCCTTTTCGCTCGGCATTTTCCACGCGAAAGGACGCACTGCACGATTGTGATGAGTGATCTGCACAACACACTCACAATCGCACGACGCTCCAGAAGCCGGCAGGTGCCAATCGTGCACCTTTTCATTTTTGACTAGAAGCCGAAAATTGCTCCCGGGCCGTGCGCGCACATACCTGGCGTGCAGAGCCTCCAGAGCCACGCCGGTCGCGCTTCCTGCCCCAGCGCAGCCTGGGAAATTCCCAGGCTGTGCTGCAGAAGGAAGAGGCGGGGCTCTCGCGCGAGCAGGCAGCTTGTGCGGAGCTGAAGGACCCCGGACACGAGAGCCTCTTGCCAGAGGCTGCTCATGCGATCCCCGCACCCCAGCACCAGAAGAAGATAAGGTGCAGAAAGGGCCCTAGAATGGGATATGGCTGTTTTGCCTTGGACCAACCACCTCCGTAGGAGAACTTAATGCCTGCATGCATCATCGAAAGTATGCCAGCAAAAAGCTACCAACTCTGAAATGCTTCCATTCACGATTCCTGGCTTCCTTTCCAGTGCTCTGCCCATGGCTTTTTTTCCTCCTGTTACCCCTCCTACATGGGAGCAGTAATGCCAACTGACAGGACTCCAGCTTTACTTTTCTGTTCTTTTAAAAGCTGGAGAGATAATCACCTGCATCCAGGCTGGGGGGATGGAGTCAGCTAGAAATTTCAATAAAGAACGCACTAACAAAAACAAGGAGTAGAAGAAACCCAGAAGAGAACAGACATCTTTTAGCAGGTGGCAACCAAGGGAAGGGATCATTATCACCTGAAGGAACACGAAGCCTGAAGCGAGCGCAGTCTGCTATGGGTTGGGTGGGAGGAGTGCTAAAAACAAAACAAACTAAGTAGAGTTGGCATAAAATCTATGCAGTACATTGAACTGTAATGATTCTGACAATAAAGCAAGCCAATAAATATTATGAAATGAAAACAGCCCAGCGGGAGCTCAGAATCGATTGGCCAGGGCAGGAGTTTACGCCGTACCTTCGTTAGGCGCCAGGCGAAGCTCTTCTTGGCTTCAGCGCCTGCCTTTTGAAGGCCATCTGCAAAAAAGAAAAAAAAAGGACAAAAGAACAAAGGCTGGAAATGACTGTAGAGGAAGCCTAAAGGGGGTCTGGGGAAGCAAAAGATTGCAGGGAGCAGGGGAGAAAAACAAGAACTCAGAAAAACTTGTATGGCTGAGATCTCACATTCTGCTTACATGATGTCAATCTACATTCATTCAAATAGTCATTGCACTACACTGCTCTTCTGTTGCATACCTCTCTCCTGTTGCATACCAACATGGTGCAACCGACTGTGTGTTTGCCAGGGTGCTTGCTTGTTGTCCCATTGTGTAGTGGGGAATGTACAGTGGCTGTCTCCACAATCCTGGTGAATCAAGTGATACACTGAAGGCACTGATGAATAGTTAGGCACCATCCCAGAACGCACGGTTGCATGATTGGGACCCTATGAGTTAGTCACAACTAAACTAGGCCTATTCAGTCTGTTGGTCTAGACGTAGGGGCTGGGTGAGACTGAAATATCAGTCCTACTATAGCTTCCTGGGTATGGCATGGAGCTGAATTAGGCCCTGAACCTGGATAGGGAGGAGACAAGCAAAGTTATTTTCTGCCAAGTAGGACCACATTTTCAGACTCTGTTTTCAGCACATAGAATCTTACAGCTGGAAGAGACCATAAAGGCCAGCCAGTCCAATCCCCTGATGCCATGCAGGAATACACAAACAATACACAAGACCACAAGCTGAACATGAACATGAGTCAGGAGTGTGATGCGGCAGCTAAAAAAGCTGATGTGTTTCTAGGCTGCATCAACAGGAGTATAGTGCCTAAGTCAAGGGAAGTAATAGTACCACTCTATTTGGCTTTGGTTAGACCCTACTTGGAGTACTATGTCCAGTTCTAGGCACCATAGTTCAAGGATATTGACAAGCTGGAGTATATCTAGAGGAGAGTGATCAAAATGGTAAAATACCTGAGGAGCGACTGAAGGAGCTGGGGGTGTTTAGCCTGTAGAAGAGAAGGTTAAGAGGTAACATGATAGCTTTGTTTAAATATTTGAAAGAAAGTCATATGGAACATAGAGCAAGCTTGTTTTCTGCTGCTCCAGAGACTGGGACATGGAGCAATGGCTTAAAACTACAGGAAAAGAGATCCCATCTAAACATTAGGAGGAACTTCCTGATGGTAAAAGCAGTTCAACAATGGAATACACTGCTGCCTTGGAGTGTGGTGGAGTGTCTTTATTAGGAGTTTTTAAAGCAGTTTGTAGTTTACTAGGGCCAAAGAGCTCTCTGGCTGAGAATTCTGAATATTCTTCCCTAAACTACAAGTCCCAGGATTCCATAGGATGTTGAAAGTGGAATAATAGCATTATAACAGTGTGGTGCAAAAAGGCCGCCATTTCTCTTTTCTCCTGCAGCTTTCTCCTTTTGTCCTCAGCCTACTTGTACTGTTGCAAACCGAGTTCAAAGGGCAAAAGTCATTCACCCTCAGTTAACTGAGCACTGGAGTAGGGAGAGGAAGGGGCAGAAACATGTCCTTCCCTGTAGGCTTAGACAAAAGCAAACTCAGAAACTCTCCTAGCTTGTCTCTTCTTCCTCGTTAATAACATTTGCCATTTTGACTACACTCTGCTGTTGCTTGGCCACATGTGTCCCAGTTTTCATCTGTGAAATGTTGGGGAGCATGCATCAACTTAGTTTTGACTCATGGCAACTCTATGAATGAGAATCCTCCAGGAAACCCTTAACAAGTCTGCTCAGATCTTACAGACTCAGAACAGCCATGAATTCCTTGACCGAGTCAAGTATTGTGACTTTCTTTCCCTTTTGCCTTCAACTTTGTTGTTTTTGTTGTTGTTGTTGTGTGCCTTCAAGTCATTTGTGACTTACAGCAATCCTAACCCTAGCACAAGGTTTTCTTGGGCTGCAGGTGTGACATGCCCAAGGTCAACCGATGGGTTTCCATGGCCGAGTGGGGAATCAAACCCTGGGCTCCAGGAACATAGTCCAACACTCAAACCACTACACTAGGTTGGCTCTCATCTTCAGCTTTATTCAGCATTATTAGCTGTTAGGACTATACTTCCCAGGACCTCTCTTCTGGTTAGAGAATTCTGCGCACTGAAAAAAGCACATTTTCCACTCTCTGATCTCTTTTTCTCTTCCATTCCTAGCATTCAACACTTTTTCTTGAGTTTTTCCGAAGCCCTCTGATTTCTCACTTAAAGTCTGCCTTGCTTTGCTGAGGATCCAAGAGTATCCTATGGGGTTTTAATGACATTTGCCAGGCAACCAGCTGTGTTTTTCTGTTTGTGGCAGTTTCCCAATATGTTCTTGCTTGCTTTGATTTGCTAAATTGGCCTCCCACTTTTCTATTACGCACTGCTCAAGGCGGCTAGTTCTTTATCAACGGCAAAACCTGAGCCTGTACCAGTGCCTGGGGTGGCCCACCCTGTTGTAATTCCAGAGGAACATGTTCGCAGCAAACTTCCTGTTGCAAGTAGAAAACATCTTCCTCCCTCCCTCCCTCCCTCCCTCCCTTGCTTCCTTCTGTCCTTGTCATAGACAACATGGAGAGGAGTGCCATTTGTTTTCCTACTTTTGCATCAGAGGTGGATAGTAGTTGAGGTAGAGAACATCTTTGATCACATGGCTCCCTGGAGGGTTGTACCATCATGCCATCAATGATGCAACATCACTTTTGACCACAAAACGCGTTGATTTGGGGGATTTTTTCCTTTGTTTTTTTGTGGCATTGGGGGTTCTGAAGGAATAGCAGAATAAGCTGTTAGATTTGCAGATCATCTTGAGTGGGTGCTTTTGTCAGTTTAGGGGCAAAAAGAATTGATGGTATAGGGGACTTCATTTTATGTATAATTACAGTGCTGTGTTTTATTGTCCTTGTCTTTGTGTATGTTGATGTTTCACCTTTTGGTGGAAAGGGCATTATAAAAATATCATCATCTCCTCCTCCTCCTCCTCCTCCTCCTCCCTCTTCTTCTTCTTCATCTCCAAACTGGTATCTTTTTTAAAAAAATTGGTAGGACCTGGGGTCTTTGGGGGACTTTGAGGACCAAACTTGGGATCTCAAGCTGTGTATCATCCATGGACCAAACTTTCCCCACCCTTGACCAAAGTAGTGAGTCTGGCTTCTTCTATGAAGCAGATGGGTTTTACAGTCCTTAGTTGAGATCCGACATGGTGCTTGCATGGTGTAAATCTACACTCAAGTAGATAAGTGGCGGTTCTGCTATACCAATCTTCTGCTGAATGGGGACATTTGTGCAGCCAAATGCATTATGTGCTGATGTACCTGCTTATTGTTCTCTTGAACAATGGGAATGTGAAGTGGCTCTCTCTGCAATCATTGTTTCTGCAGGTGGGACGCTGAAGACACTAATGAGCAGTTATTCACCATCCAAGAATGTGCAACAATTAGACATACCAAACTCCACTTACACAACTGGGAACTGAATAGAGATATCAAGCCACGGTGAACAAAGTACAGCTACATGTGCAACAGAACTTATGTGTGCATAAAACACCAACAGTTTGGCAGCCCTTGTCCATCCTTTTAGTGACATGTTTTTGTCTGTGTGTGGACTACATGCACATATCCACTTTTTTTTGGAAGAGGTGGAGGGGGTTACTCTCTTGCCCTTACATTCTGGCCCTTTCTGCACCATACCCTATTAGTGTGTCCTTCCGTTGCAATCCCAGCACTGCCATTCACACAATGCTGTTAGGTTAGGAACGCTTTCTTCCGCACCCTTCCTCCTTAAGGGGATGAGTAGCAGTATTGTCACCAGTATTCCTTCCACATTGCAGCATCCTTGGCCTCTCCCTTTCCCTGCTTTCCCCCTGCCCCATTGCACCTGATTGGTCAGGGTCTCTTTTTAGTGGGGGGGAATCCGTACTAGCGCAGCAATGTTGTAATTGCATGACATGCCAGTACACTATTTCACTTTTGTACTATAATGCTTTAAAATGTATTAAAAATAAAAAGTTTAAACTCACAGAAGAAAGAAGAAGAAGAAGAAGAAGAAGAAGAAGAAGAAGAAGAAGAAGAAGAAGAAGAAGAAGAAGAAGAAGAAGAAGAAGAAAATAAATGCAGAAAAGTGATAGATTTCGGAGTTACCATGCCATGGGAGTCGCAATGGACAACTTGGGCATCCCCCACACTCCACCTGCTTCTGGATCTGCCATGACAGAAAGCACTATCAGGCACTATTATGGTACCACACTGAGCCGGCTGATGGGATTGACGTATTAAAGGAGGTTCTTAATGGATTTTTTTTTCTCATGGAATAAGGTGGTTTAGCGATGCTTGGGGACAGGATATCAGCTGAATAGTGACACAGTCATGCACTAACACAACTCCTGGACTGGAAACAACCTGCTGGTGCTGTGGAATAGTGACGTTGTGTGGAAATGGCCTCTGTCTCAACGCCCCACAGGTCTCTTACCAGTGAGAAGCGGGGTTAGAGAGGTGATTCAGGCCATGAAGATATGGCTGCTCTAAGGTCGCTGGGGAAGGAAAAGGAGGACATACTCCATCTGTGAGTACACTCTTGTTTCTTTCCACCTGTGAGCTGAGTCCAGCTGCTACTTCACGGTTTGAATCACCTCCCCAATCCCTACCCTTCCCACCAGTAAGCAACAGCAGCTTATTCTACAAGGAGGCCATACAGAACTCTCTCTCTCTGTTTGTGTGTTCATGTGTGTATGATAGTAGGTAGCATCATGTTAGCATCATAGCCAAACAAGAACAGATGTCCAGTGGCACTGAAAGGGCTCATTTCTATATGGTTGGTTCTGCTAGGCAGTTTCACTCTACCCTGGGAAAAGACTGGGAGGTTTCCCCCAAACCATGTCCCCTCACCAGTTTGGAGAGAGGTGAAAATCAAGTATCGCTTTGGATGCTTCCAGAAAGGCAGATGACTAAAATACTCCCCGCCTCAGCTCCTCTGGACAAAAAGCTACAGAGAAGCTGAAATTCCATTTTCTGTATTACAGTTAGATTTGAACCATGAAATCCTCTGATTTTACCTATGAGCTCACTTAGTGTTCAACAGTTGATTCAATGTCTGGGTCAAACCAACAAGACTGAAGTGGAGAATGAAAAATTGAACTTATTTCTGGTTTTGTCTCAGCTGATTTTGGGGGGTGGTATGTCCCACCAAGAGGGCAAAAACTTGCCCCTGTATGTTCCACAGTTGCTCATGCTTGTTGTGTGTGTATGTGATGGTGGGGTTTATAATCTCTCCCCACAAAGGGTCTGCCACCCTAGAGCTTCTCCAGCCTCCTTCTGCCCCTTCCCCTCCTTCTGCCACCCAGCCCAGAGGTCTTCTTTCTCACTCCCGGGCTTCATCTAAACATCCCTTTTGTTTCTCAGGCTGCCTACTCTACAAAAGTGGACTTTCTAGAGCCTTTTTTACATGAAAGATTCCACATCGCAGCAGATTGATTTTTGCTCTGCAGAAAACTGACGGCAGTGAGTAATGTCACAGGGGCCCAGGGCAATGAAGGGGAAGAGAAATGCTCTTAGGAAACACCAGCAGGGGAAACTTTTTGGAGCTTTGTGGTGCTGATTCCATACTTCTGAACTCTGCAAGGTGGTGCCAATCTCCTAATAGTCCCCTTGGCAGATTGGGAACGACTTGGCTCAGAACATAAGAAGAGTCCGTGGATGGGGATGAATGTCATCTCATGGGCAGGCTTAGAGTATTGTAAAATTTAATAAAGTACCTATTATTGTGCTTATTGTTGTTGTTGTTGTTGCAACATTCATTTATATTCTTCCTTTCTCTCGATAATGGGATTCAAGGTAGTTAACAACATCAAGCCAATACTAATTTTAAAAAATACAAAACATTCCTAAAATATAAATATATGATTTAAAAACAATTAAACAATTTATGAGATTAAAACACATTAAAAATATTAAAATACATTAAAAGCCTATGTTGTGTTGTGTACCTTCAAATCATTTCCAACTTACAGGCAGATCTCTCATGGGGGTTTCGGGGACTGAGAGTATGTGATCCATCCAAGGCCACCCAGTGAATTTCCATGGCTGAGCAAGGAATTGAAACCTGGTGTCTTGGGTTGGATCCAACCTTCAGACCACTACACCAAGCTGGCTCTCTGAAAGCCCATATAGACCTTAAAAACAGAACTGGCAGCATTAACAGCCCAAACCTAGTCAATTTGTAAAAGCTTTGGCTTGGTGATGGAAAGAGAGTAAGGACTTAGCCATCCTACTCTCTCTAGGGAGGAAGTTCCAAAGTCTGGGAGCAGCCACTGAAAAGGCCCTGTCTCCCTTGTTCCCACCAACACACTTGAGATGGTGGTGGGGCAGAGATGATCTTGGGATGATCTCGGAGCTCTGCTAAGCTCATAAAGGAAGACAGAGTCCTTTAAATAGCCTGGGCCTGAGCCTGTGGTACACTTTTATTAACTGTTTTTTCCCCCAACTGAATTGTTTGTACTGTTTTCCTCTTTGTAAGCTGCCTTGAATATTTTCTACAGAGCCAGGATGGGGGTCTTCTTTTAGCCTGAGGGTCAGATTAAATTTCAGAGAAATTCTCTAGGGTCACATTCTACATCGTGGGTGGTGCCTAAGGCAAAAAGAGCCGGGGCTAAAATGCCAGCATAATCTTAAATTATTGCTCTTACAACTAATCAGTAAACCTTCAGAGAGGCACTGAGACCTTTTTATATAGGGAAACAAACACCTCTACGAAATCTAGGAAAACATCAAATTGTGATGTCATCTGGAATGGGCTGGGATGTGTCCACCTGGGGAAACTCAGGAAAGACAGATTTGGCCCCTGGACTTGAGGCTGCCTACCCTGAATTAAAAAGACAGTTGGAAATTTTGATTTATTTTTACCATGCTTTGTACATTGGCATTCTGAGTTAATCATTGTGTGAAAATAACTGCAGTACTGAAACTGGAAAAGTCATAGAATTGGAAGGGACAGAAAAGGCCATCTTGTCCAACCTCTGTCATTGCAAAACCACAGCTAAAACAGTCCTAAAATATGCCCATCCAACCTCTGCTTAAAAATGTCCAAGATGGAAAGTCTACTACCTTCTGAGACAGTCCGTTCCACTTCTGGTCGTCTAATGTTCAGGTGAAATCTCTTTCCTAGTAATTTGAACCCATTGCTCTATGTCCTAGTATCTAGATCAACTGAAAACAAGCTTGCCCCATGTTCCACATGAGCTCACTCCATCTTCTACATGGCATCCCTTCAAAGATGGCAATCATGACTGATCTTAATCTTCTCCAAGGTTAACACTCAACTTTCTAAGTTGTTCCTCATAAGGATTGATTTTCAGACCTTTGAGCATCACTGCCAACTTCCTCTGAACATGTTCCAGTGTGTCAATGCCCTTCTTGAACTGTGGTGCCCAGAACTGGACGCAGTATTCAAGGTGAGGTCTGATCCAAGTAGAATGACTGGGACTACTACTTCCCTTGATCTGGACTCCATACATTGACTTCTTTGGCTGCTCCATCAGATTGTTGGCTCATATTTAGCTTGTGGTCTATTAAGACCCCTTAATCCTGTTATAAAGTCAAGTGTCATTCATCCCATATTTGTGCATTTTATTTTTCCTGTCTAAATTTAGTATCCCTGCTGAAATTCATTTTGGTTTTTTTGGCCCCAGTGTCATGCCCTGCTTCCAGATCATAGATGCTGACTCAGAGTCTGAAAGAGGGGACATGTCAGAGGTTGAAACAGGGGCGTGCCAGGACCTGCTGTACAGGAGGAGGTTACAGTGCCACAAACAGAACAGGGTGCAGTGCCAGCTCCAGCAGAGAGTCCTGTCCCTTCAGAAACAGAAGATAACTTACCTGTACCCACCTTTGCTGAACACAGACAGCAAAGAGAGAGCCTGTGCCAGGCTCAGAGGATTTATAGCTGGCAACAATTACTTAGGCAACAGCCGTGTTAGGCTGCTGACCTATGTAGATGCCGCCCTTCCCCCTCCAAGAGTTGTCAGAGGTTATCTGACCTTCCTGCCTGCTGGATATCTTGCTGACTCTGTGCCTGACTCTGGATTACCCTGACTGATTTTGGACTCGCTTGCCTTAGAATTCCGTTGGACTTTATTTTTGACCTTGTGCTTACCAAATAAAAGCAAGTAACAAACTGGGAGCAGTGGTGCTGCTCTGACTGAGGTAGGACACCAGCCTCCAAACTATTAAGGTCATTTGGAACCTGATTTTATCTTCTGGGGCTGTGGTCCTTAAGAACAAGTAAGAACAAGGGGGCTCTTCCGCAAGATTTGAGATATCCAAGGTAAAGTTAAACCCATATGACCAGTAAGGAAACACATTACATTACCAAGTACAAATAAAAAACAAATGAAATCAATACAGTGAAGCTATATAAAAGAGATGAAGGGATGACAGAGTTGTTCAAGGAAGAGTCATTTGAAGATGAGCCTATAATATTAGAAAGTGAAGTGGAAGATGAATTTGGGGCACTTGAGAGAAGCAAATCACCATGGCTTATGAATAGAACTTCAAGCTCTAGAGATAGACTTTCCCCACTAGTTCTATCTAAAATCTGTCAGGAAATATGGTAAACAGAAGAATTGCTCACAGATTGGAAATGCTTAATGGACATTCCAGTACCCAAGAAAGGGGACACCAGGGACTACAGTGACCAGAGAATGATTGCATTATTCTCCTGTGCAAACAAAGTTATGCTCAAAATTCTACAGCAAAGACTTTTACCATACATAGAGTGAGAAACATCAGATGTCCAAGCAAGGTTCAGAAAAGGAAGAGGTACTAGGGATCATGTTGCAATTATATGTTGGATAATGGAGTGTACCAAAGAATTTCAGATGAAAATTAGCCTTGCTTTATAGATTATAGCAAAGCCTTTAATTGTGTGGATCATGAAAAACCATGGATCACTCTTAAAGAAATGAGTGTTCCACAACACTTGATTGTCCTGATACCTAACTTATACTCAGGACAGGAGACCAGTGTCAGGACAGAATATGGAGACACAGAATGGTTTCCAACTGGAAGTTGGCAAGGGAGTCAGGCAAGGCTGCATTTTATCACCCTATCTGTTTAGCTTGTATGATGAACACATCATACGTAAAGCAGGATTAGACTCAAAGGAAAGAGGCATGAAAACTGCAGGAACAAACATCAACAATTTAAGTTATGAAGACCTCACCATACTACTAGCAGAAAATAATAAAGACTTGGAAAAATGATTAAAGAGAGTCAAAGTAGAAAGTGCAAAAGCAGATTTACAGGTGAAAATTAAGAAAAAAATATTTGTTATGGTTTACATAACTTTTTTTAAATAATTTTATTCAAATTTCAACAGATGAATCAAACAATTTCTGCAATGTTTACATGTAATGTTTTTCCTTCTTCCTTTCCTTTCTGGATTACAATTATTGATATTCCCTCTATTTGTTATGTCTCGTATCGCAATAAAATGTTAATAATCTATAATTTGTTAGTTCCTACTATATATCTCTACTTTACTTGTTACATGATATTTCATTAACTGTTAACTGTATAATAATTGTTATCATGAAAAATGGATTGTCCTCTGTCTACCCTCAACCCAAATCTGTGACAATCTTCCACTCTTTGTTAATGTCCTCATCTGATTTCCCTTCCAATCTTTGTGTAAGTATATCCGCATTTCTGTTTTCCATGAAAGCTGTCCACCACTGTTCCATTGTGGGTGTAGTTTCACTTTTCCAAAGTCATGCATATTCATTCCCAAGTCATGCATATTCAAACTTTACTTTACAAACATAACTTTAAGAAGACAATGAAGACATTGAAATAGTTGAAGATTTTCCATGTTGTTGTTGTTTTTGTTGTTGTTGTGTGCCTTCAAATTGTTTCTGATCCATGGCAATCCTAAGGCAAACTTATCACAGGATATTCTGAGGCTGAGAGTGTGTGATACACTCAAGGTCACTCAGTGGGTTTCCATGGCTGACCAGGGAATCAAACCCTAGTCTGCAGAGTTGTAGCTGGATGCTCAAATCACTACACAGCACTCAATCTCAAAATTTTCCAAACCTTCATTCAGTCATTAATCAGACAGTGGCGGAGCTTGGAGTGTGTGGGGGGGCGGGCGGGGGGGCCACAGCATCGAGGGTGGGGCTACGGCATGGAGGTGGGGCTATGATGTGTGGGGGCATGGCCACGGTGCAAGGGGCGGGGCTATGGCATGCAGGGGTGTGGCTACGAGCGGGACGCCCCAGAAAAATTCCCGCCCAGGGCAAACCGCCCTCATCGCCCCCCCGTCCCTACACGACTGTAATCAGAACGGAGACTGCAGTCAAGAAATCAGAAGACTAGGACTTAGAAGGCAGCTGTGAAGGAACTAGATAAGTCTGTGAAGTATCAAGATATATCATTGGGTACTAACGCTGGGATTGTCCATGCCACTGTATTTCCAATTGCTGTGTGTGGCTGTGAAAGCTGGACAGTGAAGGAAGCTGAGGAGAAGAAAATCAGCTCATCCAAATTGTGGTTCTGGAGAAGAGTTCTGCGGATACTGTGAACTTCTATAAAGACAGATAAATGGGTACTAGAGCAAATCAAGTCTGAACTCTCCCTAGAAGCCTAATGACTAAACTGAGACTATCACACTTTGGCTATATCATGAGAAGACCAGGCTCATTAGAAAAGGCACTATTGCTTGGTAAAATAGAAGGCAGTAGGAAAAGAGGAAGGATGCATTATAGATGGATAGACTCAAGCAAGAAAGCCACAGCCCTGATTCTGCAAGACCTGAGCAGGGCTGTTGAAGATAGGGTGGCTTAGATGTCTCTCCTTCAAGGGGGAAAGGTGGGAGGAGGAGAGATGAACTGGAAGAATTTAAAAGCAGCTGAAAAAAATGGGATGACAAAGGCTTATACAGTCAGCTCTCCCCATTTGCGGGTTTCACTTTTGCGGATTTGATCATTCACGGATTATTTGCTGTCACCTCTGCTGCCTCCCTGTGCCATTTTTAATAGGGACTGCAAGCCTTGTGAGACTGAGAAACTGCGAACGAGGTTTGTAAGTTCCTCTTAAAAATGGTGTGGGGCAGCAGTGGAGGTGGCAGAAAGCCCCACCAGCCCCCCACTTCTGCCTCGTGAAGGAGCCCTGATGCCTCAAAGGAATCCATGGTGGGTTGGAGATGGTGATCATACTTTTTAGTCTGTTAAATATGGTTTGGGAGGGCCTAGAGTTATTCACGTTTTTTCCCACTCTCATGGGGGTCCTGTGCCCCTAACCCAAGCAAATGTGGAGGGATGACTGTACAGGACTGCTCCTGACGAATTGGAGAGTATAGTACAGGGGCCCTCTCCAGTTTGCAGTCTGTCAACCCTGACACTATATATGCCTTCCCTAAAAAAACCTGATTAAACTCATGAGGTTGGTATTAGATGACAAGAGACTTGAAGACATGTATACACACATAAGAGCGGGGGAAGAGAGAGAGAGAGAGAAAGAGAAAGAGAGAGACTGTTTGCAGTTTGCATGAGAAAATATATATAAACATCAATGAATTTCTAACACAAACTGTCATGGAAACAGGAAAGAATAAATAGAAGGTTGTGTGTATGTGGTGCAGGAAGAAATGGAAAGAGACCAAAATTGACAGAATCATCCATCCCTACAGTCAGGAGGGATACTTTGTGAGTCCAAAAACACGAGGTTGTTTTGATTTTCTGTGATGAAGTGGATGGCCAATCCTACGAGTGGGAGTTTGGCAAAAGTGCCTCATCCACTGCATCCACACATTCTTCTTGCAAGGAAAAGCAAGTTTTGCACAATTTTCTCATTAACCAATTGTGAAGCCCCATTGCATTTTATGTTTCCATACACCGGTGAACCAGGTACTTTGGTCTCCCAGCTGAGCAGTCTGCAGCCGGTTGGAATGTTCTCAGGCTAGATGAGTG
The DNA here is from genome assembly GCA_948472985.1 of Iguana delicatissima. Taxonomy (NCBI): domain Eukaryota; kingdom Metazoa; phylum Chordata; class Lepidosauria; order Squamata; family Iguanidae; genus Iguana; species Iguana delicatissima. The sequence continues at coordinate 221,807 of CAOKZL010001605.1, forward strand.
CCCGCCATGTATCACTCATGACAGCATAAAGCGACAAGATGAATGAGGCAGAACTGACCCTAAGGAAATGGTGATGTGCTTGTCCAAAACAACAAGGAGTACAAACAATAAGCTGGGCCTCTGTTCTGGTGGCTTATTATGAGACAGCTCTGGATTTTGCTCTTGCTGTGCTGGAGAAGCATGGAGGAAAGACGTCCTAATGGCATCTAGTTCGAGGCTAGCATTTGGCCGGGCTTTCTTCATTATAAATTTTTTTTATGTTACTGTGGACTTTTCATATTTATTTTTCAATCATCAGTGGTAACAGTACTAAAAAAAACAAAAAAAATACAGTATCTAATATATAAAAATAAAAGTTTGTCTGTTTGTGTCGGGCAAAGATCTCATATGATTGATTGGTGTCAGAGGAAGATCTCATATGATTGGCTGATTCTATAGATTCTATGGAATCTTGGGGTTTGCAGTTTAGGAAGGGGCCTTTAGAATTCTCAGCCAGAGAACTCTTGGGCCTCAGTCAACTGTGACTGTTGTGGATAAGCCGGTTGTTATGGAGACGAGGCCTAGCAGCAAAGAGGACGACTGTGTATTTCCTCAGGAACCCAACCTCTGTATGTTAATAACTCTGACTTCAGACTGGATTAGGGAATATGGGGAAAAGTTACAGGTACTGGACAAGACAGTTCAGGGAATTAGAAGCACAGGATCTGAAATCTTTCTAACAGGTACTACTTATGAGAAAATAAAATCCTGGGGAACGCTAGGTATATATGCTAGTATAGGGGTGTGTGTGTGTGTGTGTGTGTGTGTGTGTGTGTATGTACACACACACACACACACACATGCATATACAAAATGAATTATCTAGAGCTCCTAATTCTTATTAGTCATATTAAGTCTTATGTTCTTTTAACCTCAGCTGAATATGACCTAGGCTGTTTGTGCCTGTGTAACTACTCCTAAGTAACACCTGGAGGAAGATGCCTTCTTTAGTAAGTGTTAATGTTAACCTGCTTTTAAAAAAAAATCAGATATTTATTTATTACAATCCACAGATCCCTCAAAAGAACTTGAGAATAAATCAGGACATGTGCAAAAAATTTGAGAGTCAGTCTCCTTCCAGCATGCACTAGAAGAAGTTGGTCTTTTCCTGATGTCTGCAGTGATTCCTAGAAGTTAGCATCTTGAGCTCTGATACCACGGTCAGTAGGTGACTAAAAATTAAAAAAAAATCTTATCAGAGCTTATTTTTCTTTATGATAATAAATTATAGGAACTAATTATATACTTTATATTGTACTATTTTACATTTTTCACACCAGTGCTATTTTCGACTCAGTCTAATATATAGTACAGTATATTTCAAAGCAATATCTGTCCTCTGTTGCTTCCTACCTTCCCCTTGTTGGAGAGTAATACAAATTTATTTGTACTTCTTAACTGTTCTAATCCAAGTTCTTCCAGTCTCTATCCATTGTACCTTAATCTCAACCTTCATTGGTCACCTATTTGCCCATAATGTTTACCTTGAACTTATATAAAACTTCTAAGTTTTACATTATATTAAAATTAGAGTTTGTTTTTGATTTGATAGCATTGCCATGTCTGACCCAGGCTCAGTCACATTATAAAGGTTGCACATCCCCATTTTTTATCCAAAAAAGCTTATTAAAAGGGCCCATTCTTCTTTAGCTTTTTCCACTGCTTTTTCTTTAACTCAAATCGTTAAAGTGCGTCCAACACTTTCATTTCCAATATTTCATGCAGCCAGTCCTCTATGTCTGGAATTTCTTTACTTTTCCATGATTTTACAAGTATAATTCTGGCTGCTGTGGTCAGATAAAAAAGAATTCTCCAATATTTTCTTAAGAAGTTGACTTCTAACTCTTGAGTCATGTTTAAAAGATAAAGTTTAGGTGACATTTGGAACTTATGTTGGAAGATTTCTGATATAATATTGTGAATTCCAGACCAATAGTTCTTTGTTATTCGACATGGTCATCACATGTGGTAAAATGTTCCTGTCTCTTCCTGACATTTCCAACATTTCCAAGTTCCTGTTTTGTACTTCTTGTTTATCTTTTCCAGCATCAAATACCATCTATGAAACTTCTTTAGGTGATTTCTTCATGAGCTTTGTGTAGATCAACATCTGAACTTCAGGGACATGAACATCATGGTATTATCCCCCCCCTTCAATCATGGAAGCTTTAATTAATTAATAATTAATATCCTGCCTTTCTCCTGCCATAGGATCTAAGGTGGTGTACAATATTTTTCCAAAACACAGTACAATCAAAAAGCTGTTAATACCAAAGTTAAAAAGTTATTCTGTTTAAAAAACACAAATCAAAAACAGCAGTACAAGATGCTTAAAAACATAATAAATAAAAATGTTACTATCCCTCCATTAAAACCTTTGTCTGCCGCATACACTAAAAACCATCGAGGCAGAAAGGGTCTGATGGATCATCTAGTTCAACCCCCTATGCATGCTGCCAAATCTCTGGTGGTGGGGATGGGGACAAATAGGGTTCAGCATCTTGTGTTGCTCTTTTGAAGCTCACACTAAAACCCAGACTGAATTCGATGCCCCAGTGATGAGAGAGTCCCCAGCCACCAATGCCTGCAGCAGAGTTTATTATCATCTTAAGGAGAGAGAAAACTGAAGGAGTTAAGTTTCAGCACCAGTGTTTCCAATTTACAGTGACCCTAAGGTGAACCTAACACAGGGTTTTCTGGGGCTGAGAATGTGTGATGCTCCCATGGTCATCCAGGGGGTTTCCATGTGTTACCCTGATTTCTAGGGTCCCTCGGGGGACACCTCCATGTGCTCCATGTGATAGGGAATGGAAACTAGCCAGAGCACGAGCTATAGCAATGCAAGAGGCAGGGTAACCTAGCGGGGTCTTTTTACCCAGTTTTTACGGGGTCAGGCCAAGCCAAAAACCAAAGGAAAATGTCCAATAAATGATTTTATTGAATGAAAGTCTCACACATCAACACACTCACTCACACACTCACTCAAGACCTATTAAGAAGCAAAAGAGAGGAAACTGCATAGGGGAATATTGAAGGGGTATAGCTGGGGTGATACTACACCTTTGTCCTGAAGTCCTTGGTCTGGGAAAAACAGTGGAGAAGTGGGGCTCAGCACGGAGAGGGCTGAGGGGATCACTCAACAGATGGAGCAATGGTCTGCTGGGATGACTGGGGGTGATCCGAAGAAACACTCAAAAGCCGGGACTATTTGTAGGGGAAAAAGTACCTGGAGGACTAATCCTTTCCCATAGACAACAATGGGTGCTGGAGCGATAACGAAGCTCCACCATGGTAATTTCCTTTGCATGATGGGATTATTAGGTATTGCCAAAGTTTCCGGCTCTTCGGCTGTGCTTTGTGGTGTGACTTCTGGTCCCCGCCTGATGGGATATTTGCTCAACTTGAAGTACACATGCTAATCTTCTCAAGTCAGTGTCTCGGGGCTGAGGACCCTTTGTGTATTGTGGATTTGCTTATCTTGAGGTTTCCTGGGGTACATGATGGGGTTTTTATGGGCCTGACCTGGTTTTCGGTCTTTCGACCGTGCCTGCCTACGTGCCCCTTCGGGGAACCTCTTTGGTGCACAGAATCATATTTTAATATCAAAATTGTAGACCCCAGTATAGGGTTTCTCCCTCGGAGTGACACAAGGCTACTCTGGAATCAAACCCTGGTCTGTAGTCCAACCCTCAAACCACTACATCACTCTGGCTCTCAAAATTAAAGCCAAATCCTAAAATTAAGATTCAGGCTAAAACACAGAGTACATTCATTGCTCTGATGATATAGGAATCTTGGACCATCAAGAGCTCAAAAATAGACCTTGGTACAAGTCTTTGTAAATGTGTAGAGCTGTCAATGAATCAAAAGTTATGACTTTTGCCTTCATCAGGCAAAAGCCTTTTTATTTATTTAATCTTGTCACCTTAAGGCAAGGGCTCGAATTTTGTTGGTATCTTGTGTATATGTGTGTGTATATACACATATTCCCCTATGGAAGCAGTTGGACATTTTTGTCTAATAGGGAATGTCTGTATCCAGTTCAAGGCTATGGAAATGGAGTTGCACATGCAGTCCCTTTATGCATATATATATTTGTATAAGGTACCCTTGTGAATGGTATACAAATGGTTGTGCATGCACATGGAGGCATATTGCATTTGGTTCTGCATTTAGCTCTCTCTCTCTCTCTCTCTCTGTGTGTGTGTGTGTGTTCAGTTTCAGAGGTGACAAGATGGAAGAAGTGATGTAGGAAGTCCAGACTTCTTTGGACCTCAGTTCAAAGGACTGTTTTGCAGGAGTCATGTAGCAGCTTGCCAGATTCCTCTGTTTGCCAGAGTTGGGAAAATACCCAAGAAAGATGTAGGAGGCACTGGAAGATAAGCCCCTTTACAAAATGGAAGTCAAGCAAACTGGCTTAGGGGTGACTGATGCTAAGTACCTTTCTCATCTTTTGACCTTTGTTGTTGCTTTCCCCTTGGGCTTTAAAGCCAAGATTCTTCTGCATAGTGCAAATTCACTTAGTTAAGTGGTGGTTGTGCTGTACCAAGTGTCATGCCCCCATCCCAGGACCCAGGCAGGACCCTTTCCAGCAACCACACCACAGAGACATGAAGGGGATAATACTTATGGCAGCCAATATAGGTCAAAAAGACAGAGCCCATGAGACTCAGAGAGCTAATATAGTAAGGATGCATCAATTAGGCAAACAGCTAGAGGAGGCTGTCAGCCTATATAAACAGGGAAAGGGATAGGAAGAACCCGTTGCAGACAACTGATGTTATCAGTGGAAGCAACACACCTCACCTTTGGATCCCTTTCTCATGTTCCTGGAAACCTTGATCCTTGCCTTGTATATCGACTTCGCTACTGGATTGTCACTCTGAATTTACTAAGGGCTCAGACTGTGAAAACAATGACCAGTAACTGGTTAAGAAACTGGTTAAACTTTACTTGTGGCTACTGATAAAAGACTCTCATTGAAGAGCTGTAAACCTTGGCTGGCTGCTGGCACAGGACATCAAACTTCCACTATATACTGACATTGTGCAACTAATTGCATGTCTGCTGATATGCTTGGTGTTTATGTAATGATAGTAAATTAGTGTACATTGAAGGCACTGACAGTTACACACCATCTGAGAATGCTTCACATGCAATGGTTACACTTGCGGAACGAATTACATAACTGTAAACTGAATGGGGTGTTACATCATGGCCCCTAAAGTGCACCATCATGTGTAAGGGAACCTACATGTGCATAAAAACACCAACAGGATGCCAGCTTGATCTCCCAGTAAATCTTTGTCATACTGAGTTTACTTCCAGCCTCCTCAAGCCTGACTTCTACCCTTGAAAAGGGGCAGGAAATTCCCCAGCATTCACTAATTTTCTTGCTGCCACCACCCACTGAATTCTGAATTACTGAACAGGACAGTGGGACCCTGATCAGTGGATTGTCAATCTCAATGGTTAAGGACCTTTCCCTTCCCCTCTCTCCCTCTTCTGACTGAGAGAAGTTCTGTCTAAGCATGTGCCGAAGAATGGCGTGGGAATGGAGAGGAAACAGAGGTTTTACAGAAGAGCATTTATTTTAAGGTATGCAAGTAAACAAGACAATAATACACATGAGAGACTCCCCCTCGCAGGTACACTTAAGTTACAAGTAGTTATAAAACCAGTTACATTCTCAAGATCAGCCAATCTCCAAAATAATAAAAAGCCCTAACGTGACTAATTACCTTATTCTAGTTACTCACATTTGGGTTCACAGGCTTAGATGGTCTAAGAGAGGAATGAGACCAGGAGGCGAGGCCTAGGGCCTGCAGCATACGACTGGCACAGATCCCATCTCCAGGAGGTTCCTTTGCTGTCTCTCTCCACATGGCCTCTCAAGGATTTTTATAACTTCTCCTTAAAAGCATCTCGAAGATGCTCACCTCTTTCCCCTTGATTGGGCAATTCTCCCCCCCATGACCTGTGAGGCTGACCCACAATAAAAAAGTGTAACCTAATTCCAACACCTCATTAACCCGTGGCTTACCTGAAGAAGGAAATATCCCCCTCAACCAAGTCTAGATAATGGGAAGCCCCATTATCACAATCTTCCTCCCCAGCAATCACTTCCCTGTGTCATACCAGGGTTCAGTTCTGACATCACTTGCTTGCATATCATAAAAGCTCATCCTGAAGCTTTGAATGGCTCCTCATCCAAATATCTACCTGAGGACTGTCTAATCTTAAAATATAATACATAAAATAATACATTCTCCCTGCATATGTGGTATTGAACTTGACTGAACAGGCATGCAATCTGAAGAGTTGGCATATTCTGCTTCATGGAGGCTAGGAGCTCAGCAACATCCTAATATTTTCCTTATAAAACTCACCTTATAAAACTTGCCAGGCCTTGGACTAGCTACCAGAAAACTTTTTAAAAAATAATTTCCCCCAGGCTCCATGCCTCCACCAGTCCCCAAGTATGGCCTCTCATCCTGGACTTTGAGAGATTTTGCATCTAGCCAAAACCCACAGGACTTGCCTTCCTCATAGCCTCTGGTTTCCCTCAGATGTTGTAAGCCCAGCTCTCTGATACACTAGGAGTCAATCAGCTCATCAATAGGTATCATCAACATCAGAAGATTACCAGCTTGTTTGCTCTCCAGTGGAAAAATCTAGCATTCACAGAAATAAAAATGTAAAAGTGATTGGCGCATGAAGCCAGATGTCCTGGAACACAGATTGCCTCATCATTTGCTGCTGTTTCTCCGACTGAAAGACGTTTCTCTCTTAACAAAAAACTGATTGCAATTTACCGAGCCACATCTTGGAAAAGCAAGCAGCCTACTTGTTAAGTCTCTGGGCTGAAATTGCACTGGCAAATAGTTTGGTCAGAAAAGGGAAGAGGCACTCCTGAACACCAATAGTACAAAACAACAACAGGAAAATGGAACAAAACAGCTTCGGCATGTGACAGCCAACAGGTATGGGAAGATTATGTGATATGAGGTCTGGACAAGGGCTGTTCAAGGAAAATTTTTGGAGATTTATACCTGCCTTGCTGTGAAGTGCATTTCCTGAGCAATCAGCCAGCATGCTAACTGCTCACTCCATTGACCATGTGTGTGTGTGTGTGTGTGTGTGAGAGAGAGAGAGACAGCTTCATAAAACACCTTTAGAATGGGTTTTAAAGAACAAACAAGCAGGTGTGAGTTGGACGCTTGGATGCAATGGCCAAAAAGGAGTGATGTGACCTTTGAAAGTATGAGGAAGGCTGGGTTTTCTATGCCTGGAAGCATTCAGGGAGTGGAGGGGAAATCAGTTCCTGCATTTTCCCCCTTATTTTGAATGGGAAGGGGAAATCATTACAGTTCAAGCTCACCCCTCCCACATCTGTTTAAGGATCGGTGAACATTTTAATGGTTCATTTTTCTTGATAAGGACTCAGAGCAGTATTTTGAGGTGACCACTCCTAAAATACTGCAGCCAATGTGGCCAAAAAGACATGCTACATGGTAGCCAGTGGCTCCCATGTCAGTGGAGCAATGAAGATCTTCTGAGACTCAGCACCTTGAGTAGCTCCTCTAAAGTTGGTACTAAGACCATTTCCGCACTACACTATTATAGTGCTATTATTCCACTTTCAACCTGCTATGGAATCCTGGGGTTTGCACTTCAGGGAGGGGCATTTAGAATTCTCAACCAGAGAGCTCTTTGGCCTCAAGAAACTACAAACCCCAGAATTCCACAGGATGTTGAAAGTGGAATAATAGCATTACAACAGTGTAGGGTGGAAATGGTCTAAAATTCTGAGCAGAATCATTATCCCAGAGACAATGGCCATTTCTGCGCTAGCCTGCTATAGCGCTATGATTCCACTTTCAACATCTTATGGCCGGGCCCTCCCGAAACTGCAAACCCCAGGATTCCATAGGATGTTGAAAGTGGAATCATAGCGCTATAACAGGCTAGTGCGGAAATGGCCAATGAAAGCCACAAGGTACCACTGGTAAAATTTGTCAGCAAAATGTCACGCCCAAAATACAGCAGAGATTGCTTCCACAGCTTTGGAAGCGTGCCCAGCAGCAGAGAATAACTTAGCAGCAATGCAGTGTAGCCAGTAAAAACTCATCCATGCCAATTGTTCTCTTCCATCAAGGAGACAATTTATTCTTGAGTTACCATGTGTACATATTTACAAGAATCTCTAGAAAGCATTCCAGCATCCCACTGCTTGCTCTTTCTGACATAGCCTCCGGCAAACACGTCAGGCACCGTGTGCAACTTGTTGGCTAGCTCTCAGCTACATTTATACCCACACTAGCTGATGCAATACTGCCAGCCTTTACATTCTCCCCACACCTGATGCAACCTTCTCCCCTGGTTGCTCATCAGCATGACTCAGCTAAAGTCACATGGCTCTCCACAGATGCACTTAACGACCCACATCACAAAGTATTTTCTACAGGTTTGGTCCAACCTTTTCTTGACAAAATTTACCCTCAACCCTATTATAAGATGAAAGAGTTTGAATGTGGGTAGTGGTGGATTATGTGTCCAGCGACACTGAGGTAGTGAAATCTACTCTGGGTCTTACTCTGAACTAGGGATGGAAAGGTTATTCAACAATTTCCCAAATGTAGTTGAGATCTTGTGTTCCTGAACACTTCGAGAAAAAAGATGGGAGTTAAAATAACACTTGGCAAGTTCCTGCAACTTACAGGAACTTTTTTTGTTCTGGACACAGCAAAACAGTTCCACTTTGTCACTTTGTGCAGCCTTAAAAGCTGCACAGTTGGAATACAGAGCAACTCTCCAAGGCAAAGGTTGCTCATCTATATTTTTTATAAATGATTAAATGATTCAACATTGCTCACCCAATTTTTATAAGCAACTGAATGGTTCAACATTGATAAAGGGAGAATGGAGTAGAACATTCCGTGAGTCCTAAGTCCTAAAGCTGTGTACCTTAACTGTGAACACTATGAATATTTTTTTCTGATTTGCTTAATCTTTACCTCTCCTCTACCATTCCTACACAGCTGCCTATGAAGAACTCGAGTAGGCAGGTGGGTCAAGAAAGAAGGGGGTATGAAGAGAGTCCATTGTTAGAGGGTTCCTTAGACAGAGGGTAAAAGAGGATTGATGGTGAATTTTGTCTCATGCCTTGGGCTTTCTATTGAGCAAGACGTGAAAATCAGCCTCCAAACTCCAGTAAGCAATACACCTTTATTTATTAATTCCTAGTATCTCAGCCATCCATTCCTACACTGTCTTGTTTTTCTTTCTCAAAAAGATGTGCAAAATGAAACCGTTATGGCTGGAGGCAGACCTACAACTGTGCAGTTGTTCTTCAGAAAGTTGCTTAGTTTCTTGAAAATGCACAGTTTTTAAACACAGCGGTGAGTTTTCCAGCCATTGAGAAAAAAAATCCTGTAGTGTCAAAACATTTTGGAAGAAATACAATGACTTTTCCTTGAAAACTTTTGGAGATTTATACCACTGTTGGGAAGTGGAAAAACTGAGAATTTCCATACTTACTTTGAACTTTAAAGGAGATATCCAAGATGTTGACATTTGTAGGACAAAGTTCAACAACCTGGACAGATTCTTTAAAGTTTAGACTAAAACCCAGAGATGATCGCCTACCCCACTGACAATGGACCTATGAGCCTCAATGGAATATGATGATTGGGAATATGGACAGCTGTAATCCAAATTACACAGGAATTTACTATCATCAGCAAATGAATGGGGTGCACAAAGTTTTATCAATTAGAATGTGGGAGAAGGCAAGACTGACATTTAGATAGGAATTTAATCCAACATTCTGGGTTCAAATACCTCTAAATTCATTCAGGTTTGTATGCTGAATCAAAGCTGCCACCCCCTTCCTCCAAAAACAGGCTCTCTACCTTTTTCGTCCAAGCTCCTCATCTTTAACATCTACATAGTGGGGTGGTACAGCTTGTCCTGTTCCTGATCATGATAGTTATTCTGATGGAATTTGGCCAGTGAGGATGACTGACAGTTTCATGTGGTTTGCTTTTAACGCAGATGTGGACACTGATTAGGGGCCTGGGGGGTGCACTGACCCCTCTGTGGGAACCCGGGGGGCCTGAATCCACCCATTTTCGCTCCCATGGACCTACCTCCTTCCAAATCTCCCAAATTAAAAAAAAAAAATAATCCTATCAAATGGCCTTTCTTCAAACCAGGAAGTGATTGAAACAGAGAGTCCAATAACTTCTTGGATGGAGGAGAGGCTTGAGCAGATTGTTGGGAGGCCTCTAGAGGCCTCCCAACAGTGAGCAGGCTCCAAACACCTCCCTCTTCAAATACAGCAGAGCGGTCAGTAACACACACAAGAAGTTTGGAAGAAGCTATTGGCTGTTTTGGAGTTATCTCCAAATAACGGGGGGGGGGCATGAGAGTTATAGGGATCTATAGGACACCCAAAGCTGATTTGGAGAATGCCTATGCCAACCCCAGTATTAGCACTTTCTTATCTGCCATGTGTTGTCTCTTCCATTTCTCTTGGATCCTCTGAGGTATTTGGCTTGAAGGTGGGGAGAATGTCCAAAGGAACATAGAAAGCTGCTTCACAATGAATCAGACCAGTACACAGCAGTTCTGGGATTCCTTCAAGGACTGGTAGCAATAGCTGCCCAAGGTTTTAGGCAGGATTCTTTCCTAACCCTGCTTTGGCATTCCCTCCCAGTGGTTAAAGGGCCAAACGTAGAAGCATAGAACCAGAGCTGGAAAGAATCCTAAGGTCCTATGTAGTCCCATCCCCAAGCAAGGCAGGGAAACCACAGCTAAAAGATCCTCAGCAGCTGGCCTTGATCCTCTGCTTAAAACCCTTCAATGAAGGCTCATGAGCACCTGTTGCCTTCTGAGAGAGTCTATTCCACTGTTGTATAGATCTTACCACCAGAAAGTTCCTTTTAAAATTAATCAGGATCTTCTTTCCTGAATCCATTGATTTGAGTCCTATCCTCTGGAGGAATAGAAAACCAGCTTGCTTCATCATCTACATGAAAGCCTTTTATATATTTGAAGAAGATTGTTGCATCACCTCTTAATCTTCTCTCCTCCAGGCTAAACATTCTCTGTTCCATCAACTGCTCCTTATAGGGATTTGGTCTCTTTTCTCACCTTACCTGGTGCTGCTGGCATCGCTGGGGGTTCACGTGATAAGCCTCTTATGATAGGCACTTGCGTCCCCTCTGCTTCCCTTTTGTACCGGCTCCGTGCTGGCCGGAAGGAAGCATGAGTGCCCCGCCCCTTCCTTCTGCAGCACAGCCTGGTACTTTCCCAGGCTGTGCTGGGGGAGGAAGCGCAATGGCTGCGTGTCCAGAGCCTCTGCACGCAAGCTAAGTGCATGTGGAGCCCAGGAGGGATGTGTGATCACACATCATTTTTGGCAACAAGCTGAAAATGATATAATATGTGATCACCGCCTACTGGCCTCGGGAGCATTGCGCAATTGCAAAGACATCATGTGAAACAGTCCTTGCAATTGCACAAAGCTCCCGAGGCCATTTTGCAACAGGACTAGTGTGCGAAAAGGGCCTTGGTTTCCAGATCTTATTTTCATACCATCTTCCTCTGGACACATTCCAGCTTGTCAATATCTTTCTTAAACTACAGAACCTAGAACCAGACGCAGTACTTCAGGTGAGGTATGACCAAAGAAGAATAGAGTAATTTGGGTAGCTAAGCCTGGCTCAAACCAGACAAGATTGGATGTGTTCAGGCAGCAAGGTACTTGGCTCAGGGATGACAGCTTCATGGGGAACAACCTCAAATTCAGCATTTAGAATCTGGCTGTGTTCATTATTGCCAATGTAATGATTACAGACTCAACTAGTTCAATTTCCTCTATTTGCATGAAGACGAGAGAAGGATGACATGGGATCTTTCCCTAAGAAGTCTTGGGACAATTCTCCTCAAATTCTTGGATGAAATTCACAAGACTGTCCAAATCAACAGGAGGTGACAATTAGTTTTCTTTTTCTACTCTTAATTTTTTCTCTAGCTATCACTATATTCCACTAACAGCAAAATCCCATTCAGAGGCTGAGATCCTGTGTTGCTTCAGCACAGTATAAATATCAGCTGATGGAATTACGTTACACAACCCCTATGCTCAATATCAATGTTATGCAACATACCCAGTTTCAGTGGTTCAAGCGCATGGCTGACAACTCACTGTGTAATTGCAAGGCACAATGCAAAAGGAAATGCACCAAGGAAATGTGTAATCTCACCTTAGAATCATAGAATAATAGAATCTTTGATCTGCAAGGGCCACTGAGTCCAACCCTCTGCCATGAAGGAATACACAGCTCAAGCATTCCTGAGAGATGGCCATTCATCCTCTGTTTAAAGATTTCCAGAAATAGGAGAGTTGACTGCTTTCCAAGGCAGTCTATCTCACTGTCAAACAACTCTTCCTAATATTTAGGTGAAACATCTTTTTTTGTGATTTGAATCACTTGGTTCATTTTCTTGTCTCTGGATCAGCATAAAACAAGCTCTCTCCACCTTCTACATGACATCAGCTCTGGTTTTAAATATGGCTGTCTTAGACCTTCTCAGGCTGCTTTCCTCCAAGCTAACCATATCCAGCTCCCTCAGTAGACTAACATAAGGAAGGGTTTCTAAACCTTTGACCATCTTGGTCACCCTCCTCTGGACATGTTCCAGCTTGTCATTAACCTTCTTTAACTGTGGTGCCCACAGCTGGAGACAGGATTCCAAGGCAGGCCTGACCACCTACTTGTCTACTTTAATGGGCAATGGTTCCACATGCCCAACTTCACTTAAGGCATCACCACATGGATTATCACCATTGCACATTGTTGCAGACGCCGGCTGTCTATGCCAGGCAACAGAATGCTGAGCCGGCAGGAGGCAGTTCACAGGTAAACAGAGGCACTAACAGTCAGTACAGCTTGCCTGTTTACAGTGGGAAGACACATCATCTAGGTCCAGGAATCCAGACAGCAACGTGGTCAGACAGTCCAGGGTCAGAAAATCCAGGCAGACAATGAGCAGGGAGTTCAGAGAATGCAAGACAAGAGCCAGCAACACACCAGTTGTTTCTGGCATCAAGCTAGTGCCCTGTGCCTTCCTTAAGAAGGCTGGAGCCAGCTGGCTCTCATCCCAACTTGATCAGCTCCTGGAGTGTTTGCTTTTGTGTGTCCTCCTTTGAGATTTCTGTTCACCTGGGGAGGTTGAGTCCTGGCCCATGACGCACATAGTTTTTTTAAAAAAATCACTCCACATGCATAGTACAACTTGCTCTTGTGTATGTCCCTAACTCTATGGCCACTAGGTACAATTCATAACAATAGAACTGTATTCCCAAACAGCTGGCAGAATACTGATTCCCCCCCCCCCCGTAGAGTCACTGTGGACTTATTCAGCCAGGAGGCCCTCTGCCTCCTTTTTCTTTTTCTCATGATGCAGCGACATTCTGTATTTTTGCAATATCTTTTAATTTTTCCACATAATATTTAATCCTTTCACACTAAGGCTCTGGCTGTAACTGTACCGATTCCTATAATCTCTTTTTCTGCCAAGCATTATTGAATGTTTGTTTCTCCAACGCTTCTGTGTGCTTTCACAGAGCAGCTCCAAGAGGAACTGTGCCCAAGCAAAAATGTATAACTTTTTATCCAGCAGAAAACTCCAACAGGAACTAAAAACATACCATGCTGATGTGCAGCTGTGAGCCAAACACTCATGCATTAAAACATCAAGGCTTCTTAAGTGAGAGAGTGATAAAAGAATTGACAGTACAAACTAAACAAGCTAAAATTCAAGTTGACATCTGATTTTTTTTATGGAAACCCTCTGTTGAGCTGTAGGAAAAGGTATTTAAATAGATGTGATTCTAAAACTTCAGATGGCATTAGTTTGAAGATGGAGTTACAGCACAGGTTGGCAGTTTCCATGGTCTATAGGGTAGTAAATCCACTCCGTGTTTCAGTCTGAACTTTAATGGAGCTATATAAGGTGCTAACCTGTATTGGGAATAAGGTTCAGCACTTTGGATAGTTCAGAGTGGATTCACTGTCCCACTGACATGGACCACTAGCTTCCACTGCATACGAGACTGTTTCTTTCATTCGCATTTCTGATCTTCAGAGCTAAAGCCTTCCAGTGTGTGCACACCTATGTCGGAGAAAGTCCCATTGAACTCCATGGGTTTTAATCCTATATGAATGTCCCTTAGGTCAGGTCCCACAAGGGAGTGGCATCTGACCTTAGGGTCACAAGTCAGTGACCTCATACTTTATTTACTGCAGCAACATGGGAGCCATGGCTCTCTGTCTATGGAAGAACCAGTTGGGTGGTACAAAGGATTAGTTCCTTTAATTAGGGAAGGAATTAATCTTTCATATCACCCAACTGGTGCTTTTCTTCAGAGCTTGGGAGAGTAACTTTTTTGGACTACAACTCCCAGGATCCCCTAGCCAACATAGTCATTGCTAGCTAGATGACTCTAGGAGTTGTCCAAATCTACCATTCTTGAGAAGGGGGGGCCAGGCAAATGGACAGTAACGTGGTGTTCCTTCTTTCACACTTAACCACTGTGCTGGCAATCTGAAAGATCTATGGTTGCTCCTTTGGCTTCTGCAGTGTGTCTAGAGGACAGTGAACACTCGATAACAGTTCTCAAACACAAAAACAATCCCAATGAGAAATGGTTGAGGGTGTTGGGTATGTTTAGGCTGCAGGAAACAGAGGTGATATGATAGAGATATCTTTAAACATTAGAAGGGCTGTCATTTTGTCCTGCCCCGGTGGATCCAAATTATAAGAAAGGCTATTCCAGCTAAAGTGTAGTTAAAACTTCTTGATGATAAGTACTGTTTTATAATGGAATGGACAACATTGAAGGGTGGTACGTTCTCCTTCACTGAAGGTGTTTAAACATGGGTTGATTACTCCTCTGTCAATGATGCTTTAGCTGTGGTTGATTGTACTGGGAAGGAGTTCGACCAGATACCTTTTTTGTTGGGGGGTTTACTTTCAATGCTATGGTTCAATGCAGCAATGGTTCATCCCCATAGCAACTAGAACAGTGGTTCTCAACCTGTGGGTCCCTAGATGTTTGGGGACTTCAGCTCCCAGAAACCCTGAGCATTGACCATAGTGGCTGAGGCTTCTGGGAGCTGAAGTCCACAAACATCTGGGGACCCACAGGTTGAGAACCACTGAACTAGAAGAACAGGATGGCCTCCAAGGACAGGGCACAAACCATTTGATCCAAATTCTCTCTCAATAGATAGATAGATAGATAGATAGATAGATAGATAGATAGATAGATAGATAGATATTCTGATTAATTATGAAGAATTTCCTTACAGTGAGAGCTCTTTGACAGAAGAATAGACTACCTTGGAGGAAGGGAGAGTCTCCTTCATCTGAAATATTTAAACAGAGGTTGGAGGACCATCTGTCAAGGATGCTTTAATTGGAAACTTCGTGTCTTGGACTTGATAACCTAAGGCATAACTTCCAACTATACATTTCTATATTCTGCACTAATCAAGCCTCATCTGGAATACTGCACTCAATTTTGGACACCTAATTTTAGGAAGGAGCTAGACAAGTTAGAGCAAGTTCAGAGAAAGAATGCTAAGAGGTATGGACAACAAAACCTATAAGCAAAGGTTTGGGGGAATTGGACATGCTCAGCCTTGTGAAGTGAAGACTGAGGGGTGACAGGATTGGTCTCTTTAAATATCTCAAGGACTTGTTACCCTAAAAAGTGTGGGACTTGGGGTCCACTGGCAATGTCAGTATCTCCTTTATAATAGGAGGAATTATAGCTCAATGGAGGCCTGCGAGAGGAATGTAATGGCAGCATCTTTTCACCTGTGTATGCTACTACTAATTATACAGAGAACACCAGTTAAAAGTTAAACAGAGTATTTCACTGAAAATTAGCAAACATACAAGAAGTCAGATACTCTCAAGAACCATACAGGGCTATCAGAAAATGAAGCAAGAAAAGTTGGATAGAGAGAAATTGGATGGAAAGGGTAATAGTTACTGACCCTGAAGCAGAGGGTCAAAATGTAGTGGCTCAGAGAGCATGTCTGAGGGTGGCACAGAGGAACAGAGATCTGGGCACCACATACTATGTCCAAGGTACTACAAATTAGAGGAGCTGGAGCTGATTTTTTTATACTCTGTTTCCTGCCCTGAAGGAGGGTGCATGGACAAAACTGTAAGGGCTTTCCCACAAAACTGACAAGGGAGTTTAGAATGGTCTGATTGCCTTTAACTTTAGGTGACAAAATGTTGATGGGAGTCCTAATAGTCTCTTAATGTGTTGGTCACGTGGTACGAATGGGGAAGGTCTTTGTAGGATATGCTCACAGTGTGGGTCCTGATCGCTTCACCTGGGCAGTTTTGCCTGCTATTGTTTTTGGGAGTGCTCATAGCTTACAGTTTTTGAAAGGATTGTCCCAAGCTTATCAGCATCAGGCTTTCCCATCTATTCCTCTCTGAACTTATGACCTGATCATGTCTGAGGTCATCTTGACCTGACTTATGGAACACTTTAAAACATGTGTTCCAGCTACAAATGTCCAAATATGAAAATAGCACATACTGCAGAGTGGGGGTGTATGGTGTGGTAACAGACTGTCACAGAGAAGAGAGTACAGGTTTGTTCACTTCTGCCTCAGAGGTAGGACCAGGTCTAATGGTATTAAGTTACAGGAGGATAGATTTTGGTTGAACATATGATTGAACATTTGACTGATTATAAGAGTGGTTCAGCAGTGGGACCCATGATCTAGAGAGGTGGTGTGGTCTTTCTCTATGGACATCTTTAAAAAGAGGCTATACAGTTACCTACTAGGGATGCTCTAGCTAGATTTCCTACACTGAGTGAGAGGTTGGATCTGATGGTCTGTTGGTTCCCTTCCAACTCTGATTCTGTGATCTATGGTTCAACGTTCTTCCTTCTCACTCCCCTAAGATGGCACCAAAGAACATGGGTAACATGCTACCAGCTATCAGAACCCTGGTCTCTGCACTTGCAGCTCTATTAAACTCCAAATCTCCAGGATCCTGGAAGCATTTGCCTTCATGCTCACTCAAAGAGGAGCAGAAGATATTTCCCAAGGGTTCTCTTTGACCATGCATCTGTAATGTTCCAGGCTTAGCTTTGATCTATGTGATTTGCATTACAAGGAAGGATGGAAGAATGTGATGGTTACATAATGAAACTCTCCTGAAGACATAAAGAAGGTGACTTTAGCTTCCCACAAATAAACAAGTCAATGCACCCTGAGAAAGACAAAACTCAGATCTCCCGTGTTGTTTATGCCAAGCTGAAATACAGTCCTGACCCTCAAATCTTTACAAAATAGCCAGACTATTCTTAAATTTTTCCTGGGGTGGGGGAGGTATGTGCATCTGGTCTCCAGCTGTGACTCACACTGGCTCATGAAGCAAATCAAGAGAAAAGCTAGGAAAAATTACCTTTTGGGACTTCATCTTCCCCCTCTTTTAAAATAATTTTATTCAAAAATATTCAAAGAATACAAAATGGCATATAAGAGAACATCACATCAACGTATCTACTTACTAAACTACTAAACAACTAAATAACTGCACAAACTACAAAATAAAAGTTCAAAAAGAGGTAGTAAGGTCACACACTTGGTTTCCAACCCCTTAGAAAACAGGTACAATAAAAAGTTATCATACTTCCTTTTGGTTCTATTAATATCCATACATAAATGATCATCTTAATAATCTAACAATATAATTATATAAAATTTAAGCTACATTTAGACTTATAAAATAGTTGCTCTGTTACTTACTTTAAATGTAAAATACTCTGATAGCTTCAGAACAATGTTCTACAATAATAATTCCAATCTTTTTATTCAAAACCTAATGTTGCATGCCTCCTTCACTCCAATTTCTCTTAAATATGTTATAAGCTTCTCTCATTTATTCTTAAAATCCTCAAAGAGCTTTCTCTAACTAAGGTCATCAATTCAGCCATCTCCATCATGGCCAACAGCTTTGTCAGCCAACCATCTTGAGATGGTATCATGGGATCTTTCCACTTCTGTGTGTTCTTTATTCTTGCTGCCACTGTCATATATTGCATAACTTTTACAAAGTGCTTATTTATCTGGTCATCCATCACTTTCAATCAGAGCAGTTCAGGATTTAAATACATTTTAGTCTTAAGAATGTCTTCCATCAGGGACTCCATCTTCCAAAATCCCACCCCTAGCATGGCCATTGTGCTAACTGGGGGTTCTAAGAGCTGTAGTGAAAAAGATAATTTTCCCAAGTTCTGATCAATATTCATCAGCAACATGTGCTCAATAACCAGGATAAAGGGACAGACGAAGGTCTTCCTCCCCACACAAGCTGATTCTTTTATTTGCTTGCCCTGTTACATTTTCTGCCATGTTCTCCATTATAGATCTAACCCCCCATCCCCAACACACATAACTCATTAGCAAGTTGGCTGAGCTCTCCCTGCTGTTTGTAGGTGGATGATT
This sequence comes from Iguana delicatissima, assembly GCA_948472985.1. Lineage (NCBI taxonomy): Eukaryota > Metazoa > Chordata > Lepidosauria > Squamata > Iguanidae > Iguana > Iguana delicatissima. The sequence continues at coordinate 240,403 of CAOKZL010001605.1, forward strand.
TCATTTTAGTACTTGTGTGCTTTCCTCTGTAGGTGGGGATGATGGGATCCATTGATGGCTGGGCGAGCTAGGAACATGGAAATGTTACTGTAATGATCTGTGTTAGGAGAGTAAACAGGGATGGCTGCAAAGTTGGATGGATGGGAAAATGGGTGGGGGACAGAAAGCTTAGGAAATGTGTTATTTGGGTAAAGCATCAAATGGAGTGTTAGCACATGTTAATTTTGAAAATGTAATGGTTTATATAGTACTGCAAATCCAGGATTTCTTTAGTCTTAGTCATGCCTAGGTGTGCTGTTGTGTCTTTGATGTTGCTGAATAAAACATTCAAAAATCTAAGTTCAGTTCCCTGAATTCAGAGATATTCTGCACATCAGAATTATTTAGACTTCTTCTTCTTCTTCTTCTTCTTCTTCTTCTTCTTCTTCTTCTTCTTCTTCTATTATTATTATTATTATTATTATTATTATTATTATTATTATTAGACTTATTTTGAAGGGAGGAAGAATCCTTGTATCCTCCAGAAAACTGAAATGAGGACCATCTAGCCAAGAGTCAGAAATCTTGAGTAATTTGTTAGCCAAGACATAAAACATTATTTTTGTCTAGGAAGTTCTGGAATTACAAGACCTCCTGTATCAAGATGGATTCCTGCTTGTTCTTTGATTGCCTGGGAATGTGGGTCTTTATCATATTTTCTTTCATAGCCTACTGCAGGACAGGGATGGTAACTCTTGATTTTTCCAGTTCCCAAAGGAAATTGGGAGTAATGAAGCAGTTTTTCATCCTGTAGCTCCAGGACACTCTGGAATTCTGCCCCCTCAACACACACACAGTGACGAGAAGCTGTGCAGCTTTTCTGTGAAAGCTGCTCAGCTTGCCCAGAAAACTGCAAACTGTACAGCTTTAGACACAGAAGCTAAAAACTGTGTTGCTTTCCCGACAGAAAGTAAATTGCACAGTGTTCAGACCAGCAAGGGTTGCAGCATCAGACAGCCTGAGGTTCTTTCCCTGTAACATTTAGTTTGCACAACATCTGAACCAACAAAGGTGGCACATGAAAAGATTTTAAGCATAAGTTTTTACACCAAAGCTGTGCAGTTTCTCAAACTCCTGCCCAGTTTTTGAAAACTGTGCAGCTTGTGTTGTGTCAAGGGAAAAAAGAAAGTTCCTACAAGTTGTGGGAATGTTCAACATGCCAAATTTCCATTCCATTCTCACTCCAGGGATATAGTTACCAGGGGAGCAGGCAAAAATGAGGGTATAGCCCCCAAATAAAAATTCTGCCCCAGTGAAATTTTCCTTCATTCCTCAAATTTCTAACATCGATGAAATGAAACATTTCAGATGAAGATTTAGATGTAAAGCCTAGGTCTCTAAAACGAAAGGGCTGGCAAAGTGAACAAGGTAATGTGGACACAGCAAAGAGAAGAGTTCTAGTTGCGAGTGATTTTTTGGCATCTCCTGCTCTGCAATGCTAGAGTTTGGTGACTGAAGGAAAATTCTCATTTGGAAGGGCGATACTCTCCTTTTGACCCCTTGTAGCTACATTCCTGCTGCTTTCCCCAGCTCTGCTCTGCCATTATCTCCTCCTGAATTGCCCATTTGAATTTCAAATGCTGTTCTTTTCCTCACCTGACCTTCAGAGTTTGTTGTCTCAAGGAGAAGCAAGCCTACTCAAGAGGAGCCAGCCTGCAGTCTGCAACAGAAAATGTGTCCTTGTGCTCAGCATTGCTGTCTCCTCGTACCTTTCTTCCAGGAGCTGAAGAAAGGTCTTTACAATACAGGCACACCCAGCTTATTCAACAGGTAAGGGATCTGAGCACTGCTGAAAAGTGGAAATGGTCAAAATGTGGAACTGAAATGACCCAATGCCATCTTTTTGTTCAGTCTGTGTGGTGCATCTCTTAGAAATTGTGTGCAGTCTGTGTATAGACTGAACAAAACGATGGCACCAAGCTGATTGAGGAAAAAAGCAGTGTGTGGTCATTGGCTGACAATCCTTTTCAATTAGAGCCAGAATCCATACATTTAACATGTGGTTGAAAAGGTGGGTCACCAATATCTGGATTCTGTCTGTAACTGGAAAGGGTCAAAAAGAGCAGATTGTTGAAAAGCGGATGATTGAAAAGTGATGGCCGCCTGTAGGTTGAAACAGCTAGGCTGTATGGGTGAAAATGCTCAGAGCCCTGACAAGCTGTCCATGTCATGTTCGAACAGATGTTGAAACGGAATCTTCAGTTTGAAAGAAATGTGCAAACATCGGTTGATTTCCTACATCATGCTTGCATAGTGCTATGCTCACATAGCTATTTGCTAGCTATGCTACACCACTTTTTTGCTGAGTACAAACATGATGCGATTGATCGGACCTCAGTCAACATACCTGCTTATTGTCCCCTTGTGCAATGGTAAATGCCCAGTGACTATTTGCTCCCCTACCTTGGAGGCCAGATGACAGAAGAAAGATGGTCGCTTTATTAACTATTTAGTCACATAACTATTGAACTGCAAGTGGGGAGGGGAGTATCAACCTGGTGTGGGTTTAACTGAAGTGGGAGCTCGGTCCTAGATCTCCTCTTCAGTCATCTCTGGGTGACCCAAGCACCTATATCCCAAGAGCAACTCACAGGCAATGGATTGCTCCCAAGATGAGTTAACACATGGAAGACTCTCTCTGAGCTGCACATCTTGAAGTGAGGTCATGTCTCCAGGCCAACCCTAAAGGAGGTTCACTTCCTACACCCCTGAAAGTCCCATGACCAGAAGGGACAATTTCAGAGACCTGTTCTTCACCAAAAAGGTGCCAAAGTGTGCTTGCCAAATTCTCCCCCACCCAACATGTGCCAAGTGACCACCTATTTAAAGACATCATCCTTAGCCCATCTCGTGGTTCCCTTACACAGAGGGCAGTGTAGGCAAACACACAAAAACACACACAAAAAATTGGGAGGAATTCCAAGCCAGCCTACATGTAATCAGCTGAAACCTGCACTGCATAGAGACCAGATGGGTGCTCAAAGAGGAAGTCATGGGGTCAACTCTGGCTTATACAGCCTCCAGGATCCACTACTCCCCGTGTTTCCACATTATAGCTCAGCAGCGTTCTGAGCCCCTTTAACTTGTATTGGTCTCACTTCCAGTGGGGCTTGCAAGAGCTTCCTTTCCCCACTGTCACGCTGTCTGGAATCAAGGCTGAGTTCTGAGACCCTAGTCAACAGTGCAGTGCACTGAAGGCACTGACAGACAGTTAAACGCTATCCCAGAGAGTGCAACTACAGGTAAAACCTGTGGAACTCTGCTTGTAGAGCTGTTGGCTAGTTATATCTGTTGCACTGTGGTCAAAAAAACTGGGTACGCAGGACGGTTACATACGCGTCTGACACTAGCAGGATTCTGCCCAAGGTTCTTCACCTTACTGAAAGCTCATTGATTAACCTTAGTGGAAAAATAGCCAAATGAGAGACTGATGCCCCAAAACACAAAGGCCCTCAGAAAATGTAATTCTGACACATGCCCAGTGTACAGCTCCGAACGCATTGAGGGATATATAGCCTTTTCTATAAGTCATGGTAGCCAACTTGTACTTCCCACCTATTCTTGGATTACAGTTCCCCTCACCCTTTACCATTGGCTGTGCTGGCTAGAACAGATAGGAACTGCAGTCTTTTCAAGGCAGTGCTTTCATGTTGCAAAGGGCCGGGGTGGCGATGGAGGTGGTTCACCTGGGGTGGCAATTTTTTGGGGGGTGTCCCAGTTCATAGCCCCACCCCCTCACATTGTGATTATGCCCCACGCACCGTAGTCCTCTGCCCACCCCCCTCCATGCAATCCAAGCTCTGCCACTGGTGCTTTCACCCTGCATTTCCTCCCCCCTTATCTTGAGAACCAGAGCAACCCTGAGCACACACTCCCTTTTGCCCTGAGAGCTGGAGAAGAGAGCACAACTGTTGTGATCTGGGTACCTTAGTTGCAGTAAGGGACATAGGCTCGTGAGCTGAGTCAAAACATTTGTGAAATGGTGGCCTTTTGCTGCTCCAAAATATAGGAGCCAAAGGAATAGATTCTAAACAGGAGTGTTGTAATGTATTGTACATGGGGCTGCTGTTGAAGTGACTCAGATGCTGCAGCTAATACAAAATGCAACATCTTGACTGCTGGCTGTGATGCCATATAGACAGCCTGTAATATCAGTCTTAAAAGGACTGCAGTGACTGACAGTATGTTTCCAGTCTGAATTCAAGGTGCTTGAGAGAATACATCTCCCATATGTGCCTGACCCAGGATTAAGGTTTACTGGGGCGTTTAGTGTGTGGGGGGGTGTCCTCTGTGTCCCACAGGCAAGGGTAATATACTGTGCTAGGACATGGGAGAGTACCTTCTCAACCACGGCATCTCAAGTATGGAATGTTCTACCCCAGATACCTGACTAGTGCGAACACTCTTGTCATGTATGAACAAGTTGAACCTCGGTTGTTCACCAAAGCTTTTGGGCCTTATTAATTCGATCCAAGACTTTTACCTAACATTTTAGAAACTTTCAAAACTTTTAAATTTAAAAAACTGTTAAAATCTATTTTTTTTAACTCGTATTGTTTAATGTTTCTAGCTTATTTATACTTTCTTACAGTTTTCACCTGTTTAACTTGTTAATGCTATTTGTAAGCTGCCCTGAGATCTCCTGATATTGGGAAAAGCATAAATCTTTAAACAAACAAACAAACACCATTGCAACAAAAAGACCTAAGAGAAACTTCCTGAAACCAAGAGCTGTTCAACAGTAGAATGGACCATCTGGAAAGGTGGTGGACTACATTTGAGGTTTTAAAAAAGAGATTAGACATAAACCTCACAGGGTGATTTAGCTGTGGGTTCCTGCAGTGGTTGCAGTATTAGCCCAAAATGTGGGTAGCTCAGGGGTCTGCTACAATGCCAGTACCTCCACGTGACAATGGGGAATGAATTAACTCAATTAGGAGACCTGTGAGAAGGGGTAACCTAACAAGATCTTCCACCAATGTGTACTAGGGTCTATGCAGGAACGAATCGGTCAGAGATTCCAAAGTAACATACAAAAAAGGTTCAAGCACCCAGACACTCTCACAAAAGCTAACTGAAAGATAAAAGGATGAAAGTTGTTGATAGTGGAGTTGTAGGGAATGGATGACAATTACTCGTCCAGAGAGTAGCAAATAAAGCAGTGATGTGGCTTAGACTTGTGCCTAAGAACAGTATTCAGTTGGGAATCAGAGCAACAGCGTGGCAATCAGCAAGTGAGATATTGCTTCTGACTACCCAAAATTTTATACTCAAAATCTGCCTGGAGGGCATAGGTGTGAATGGCTCTCTGGATAAGCAAATAATGGAGGTTGCAACTTGGACAATGGCGTCTGGATAGAGTTAATGGTCTTAGTGTTAGGTGACAAAGAGTTAATGGCTGTTGTAATACTGCTGTAATAATGGACAGGTAAAGGAACAATGAAAGGAAACATCCAGGTGCTATGGTCAAGGGCTGAAACAATCAGTGGTTTGGTGGGGACTTCCCGTTGCTATTGTGTGGCGGTAGAGATGTTCACAGCTTTAGCTTAAGCCTATTATCTCTGAAGTTACCTGGTGATTATCCTGACAATGACCTTGGTTACACCTAGAGAGGATCTCTGACCTACTTTGCAGCACACACATTCAGCCAGTGTTTTTCCTCTGAGCAGATTGATCTTACAGTCACCTCAGGCTCCAGTTTATATCAATGCCAATTAGTATATTTTGCCTGTTAAATCATATTTCATCAATTAAACCATATCAAATCTGGGAGATGTGTAGTCTAGTAACAGCAAGGGGTTGAACTAGATGCTCTTTGTGGCTATTTCCAATCCTGCGATGTTACAATTGCCTTTGACTTTTCTTTGCAGAGGGCAGGATCCATGTGTGAGATACTCCAGCCTCAAACGCACAAGCTGAAATGGGCTCATCATCCAAATAGTCAAACGCAGATCCTCCCATTGCATTTACACGGTGGGGGAAATGGCACTGCATGAACTACTTCAGAGCTGCCAATGGAGCCAGTTGCTCTGATTCATATGGCGATCCCTGCAGGAGGAAAACTCATTAAGGCAGGAAATGGCTGCCTCTCCAGCTAAGAGGGGGCAGTAAATATCATGTTTATCAGCCACTCAGCTGCTGGCCTGGGTTCTAAGACTCTGTTCCCTAAGCAACAAGCCCTGGGTCCACATACAAATGTTTTTGTTGTTCCTTCTGTTGCAAAAAGTCAGGAGAGGAGCGATCTGGCAAAGCCTTTCCTATCTGACTGCTCTGTTAGGGGGTTGTTTGGCACGTGTGATCCCGCTAGGCTTTTCTGTGCCAATGGCACTGGATTGCAGCTATGTGCTTTGCATAATGCATGCCTTTGCAGGTGTTTTTTTTTTTGCTTTATGCCTAAAGGAGATGTGGAGATATATGGGGATCCCTTCTTATGTCTTCCTTCTATGATCCCTTCCCCCAGATATATCTGCTCAACCTTCACACAAGATCCATCACATGTAGACCCAGAGCCATTTTTGAGACCTACAGGCCTCTTATGGCTTCAAACTTCAAGAAGAGAGATTCTATCTAAACATTAGGAAGAAATTCCTGATGGAAACAGCAGTTGGACAGTGGAATATGCTGCTGCCTGGGAATGTGATGGAGTCTCTTTCTTTGGGGGGTTTTTAAAGAGAGGCTGGACGGCCAATTGCAGGGGGCGCTTTGATGGTGTCTTCTTGCATGGTGGAAGGGGGTTGTGCTCGATGGCTATTATGGTCCCTTCCAACTCCATAATTCTGTGGTCTTTTCTGCAGGTTACCGGATCTCAGCGGTGTCCCGGGGGGATGCCTGTAGAGCTTGTTCTGGGAGGGCAGCACAACTGGGGTGCTCCTCTCTGCACCGGCTGCCTGCAGGAATGGAAGAGGCGCGATGGCCATGACAATTCCTTCTGAAGCACAGACAGGTACCGTCCCAGGCTGTGTTGGGACAGGAAGTGTGACCACTGCATTTCCTGAGCCTCAGCAGCTCAGGCAAGTGTGGGAGGGCAGTGGGAGAGCAATGTGATTGCCGGTCATGGATGAGCAGAACCTGTCAATGATTTGCAGTGTGATCGCACCACCTGGGGATGGGAGAACAACGGGACATGGATGACGTTGTGCAGAACCGTCATCTGGGTCCCGTACTTCTCCCATCCCCAATGCAGGATGACAACGTCCTGCGCAAAGGGCCTCAGATTCTAATGGGCTGAGGGTAGCTGAAGTGAAGCACCCTTTCTGCAGAGATATTTTTGGTCCTGACTTGCTGGTTATTCTGCTGCTGGCTTGAGACTCTAGCAACACCAAGCTGTGCCACCTTAGGTTCCTCATCCTGAAACCACTCAATAAGGACTGTATCCAGATTCTATGATTTTTACTAACACCACCCAGGCACAGATCCCCTATCTATCTATCTATCTATCTATCTATCTATCTATCTATCTATCTATCTATCTATCTACTGCTGAGAGATTAACATTAGTGCTCCAGGAGCAGGCCATATCAGAAGAAGATATGACTCACTGTTGGATTTGTGCAATGGCTTAACGTTTTTCTGGAAACATTTTTTGTTTCGAATTTCAACTTTAAGGCTCCTCACATATGGAACTCATACAATCTACTGTGTGAAGTGAGAAGACTTTGTAACTATGGCCGTTTCTGCGCTACACTGTTATAGTGCCATTGTTACACTTTCAATATCTTGTGGAATTCTGGGGTTTGTAGTTTCCTGAGGCCAAAGAGCTCTCTGGCTGAGGATTCTTAAATGCCGCTCCTTAAACTACAAATCCCAGGATTCCATAGGATGTTGAAAGTGGAATAATAGCACTATGATGGTACAGTTTGAAAATGGGCTGTGTTGTGTATGTCACTTTAATTTTGCTCACATGTGCCTCTTAAAAGTTTTCTGGCATCCAAATTGATGGTAGATCTCATCTCCGTAGCAACCAGCCTGAGGCTCAAGAGCTCTAACGGTCCCACCCTAAGCTACCAACCCCAGGATTCCATGGAATCTTCACAGCCAGCCAATCATATGAGGTCTTCTTGCCTCACACAGCCAATCATGTGCTGATGCAGACAAACCGAGAAACATGCCGATAAACATTGGCTTTTATATCGTAGATCTTTATTTCTACCCCGCTTTTCTTCCCGAGAGGACTCAAAGCGGCTTACAAAGCTTAAAGGAGAACACAGCTAAAACTATAGCATGCAAAAGTTAAAACACATGATAGTGATTAAAACAATATTAAAATACACATTAAAGACAGAATACTAATGACAATAAAAATAACCAGCACCATTCTGCATACTAATTGTCTGTTAAACGCCTGCCGGAATAGGAACGTCTTTAGATGTCTCTGGAAGGTAGGCAGGGAGGGGGCCAGTCTGACCTCTTTGGGCAGGGAGTCCCAGAGCCTGGGGGCAGCCACCGAGAAGGCCCCGTCTCTCCTGCGTTCCCACCAAATGCACCTGTGAGGGTGATGGGACCGAGAGAAGGGCCTCTCCCGCAGATCTCAAAGCCCAGGCTGGTTCGTAGGGGAGGACACGGTCCTTCAAATAAGTTAACAGCAACAACAAGAGCAGGGAGAGGCAATTGCTGGGGATGAGGGATCACAATGGCCCCCCAGGAGACCTTAAAGGGCTACACTCTGATCACATCCCTTTAATTTTTCTTGTCCTCAAATGTCCTTTGAGGTCCTTATCACACTACACCGGCCCTTTTCGCACCTTACCTTCGTCGCGGCGGTGGGGGGCGGCGCTCGTGCGAGCAGCCGTTTGCGCGAGCCGCTCACAGCAGCCCTTCTGCCTCCCGCAGCTGTTTGCCGGTCGCGCGAGCGTCGCATGAACGCCCCGCCCCTTCCTACCGCAGCGCAACCTGGGAATTGCAGGCTAGAGCTGAGGCAGGAAGTGCGACCGGCCCGCTCGTCCAACGCACCGCAGGGCAGGTAAGTGCGCAAGGGCCCTGGGAGCCTTGCGCAACCGTGCAGCATTTTCGGCTTGAAGCCGAAAATAAAAAATGCGCGCGTGGTTCGCATTAGGCTCGTGAGCGTTGCATAAATGAGAGTGCATCGTACGGACCGGCGCTCCCATTTACGCGACGCTCAAGGGGCCCTCTCGCAAAGGAAACTGCGTGTGAAAAGGGCCACTGTTATAGCGCTGTTATTCCACTTTGTCTGCCGTGGCTCCGTCCTGTGGAATCACGGAACCTTGTAGTGTGTTGAGACCATAGAGCTCTCAGGTTGAGAATTCCAACTGTCCCTCCCTAAAATGCAAACCCCAGGATTCCATAGGTTGTTGCCATGGCAGTTAAAGTTGAATGACAGCACTATTACAGTCTAGTGTGATAAGGCTGTGAGGGTTGGAGGTCTTTTTCACCAATCTTTTGGTCTTCTCTGCGCCATATTAAGCCTAGGAAAGGCTTTTTCTTTTCTTTTTGCAACAGGAAGTGTTCCACAACTTTATTTTCACAACAGCAAGTGACTTCTAGTTTACTTCTTGTTTGCAAAAGTCCTCACCAGGGCCTAAAATGCCTGGAGGGGTCAAAGCACAGCAAAATGACCTCCATGTCCTCTAGAGGATATTTTGGGACAAAGAAATTTTTAATAAAATATTTGTTTGTTTGTTTTGTATAATTTTTATTGAAAGTTTGTCTCCAAAATTACCCCCCCACACACACACTTCCATGCTTAAATCTTCCAGCTGAAATTGCTTATTTCCATTCTATTACAAACATAATTTCCATCTTATAGAGAGAAGAACAGTTACATTATTTCTTCTTTGATTTCTTATACATTTATATCCTTACTCAATCCAATACTGTTTTCCATTTTTTCTCAAAGTTCTGGGTAGATTTATTCTTCAATGAAAATGCTAACTGTTCCATCTCTATCATATCCAGAACTTTTAACTTCCATTCTTCTATATCAATAGGCTTCTTTTCTTTCCAGTGCTGTGCATATGTCAACCTTGCTGCAGTTATTAAATATAATAATATATTCTGATGACTTCTTATTTCCCTTTGTTGCCCTAGCATATTTAACATGTAAAGCTCTGGTTTAATTTCAAAATTCTTTGGATTTCGTCATGTATTCCCTTCCAAAATTTTTTTGCTATCTTACATGTCCACCACATTTGGAAAAAAGACCCCATCTTTTCATCACACTTCCAACAATTTGAGTTCCCATTTTTCATTATTTTTTATCATGTGCCATCTGTAAAACATTTTATAAAAGTTTCCTCTTAAATTTAAGTTTGGTGTAAATTTTATATCTATTTTCCACACTCTTTCCCAAGTTTCTAATTCAATTGGCTGTCCCAAATTCTGTGCCCATCTAACCATTGTATCTTTGACTACTTCTGATTCCATTTCTCCTTTCAGCAATAATTTATAAAATCTGGAAATTCTTTTCTTTTGGTTATCTTTCATCAGTACATCTAATTCATTCTCTTTTCTCTCACATCCGTATAGTTTTTGGTCCATTCTAAATCTTTCTCTGAGTTGTCTCCAAATTTTTAATAAAATATTTGGACTTGGAGGCTACAAAGATGACTCTGGGGTGAGTTTGTTTTCTGTTGCTCTACGTGACAGGACCGATGTTTAAATATTTGAAAGGATGGTCTATGGAAGATGGAGCAAGCTTGTTTTCTGCTGCTCCAGAGACTAGAACACAGAGCAATAGCTTCAAATTCCGGGGGAAAAAGATTCCACCTAAGCATGAGGAAGAACTTCCTGATGGTAAGAGCAGTTTAGGAGAGGAACACCTGCCGCCTCAGTTGAATGTGGTGGAGTCCCCTTCTTCGGAGGTTGTTAAACAAAGGCTGGATGGCCATCTGTCAATAGCGCTTTGATTATGGCCATTTCCGCACTGGCCTGTTATAGTGCTATGATTCCACTTGCAACATCCTATGGAATCCTGGGGTTTGCAGTTTCGGGAGGACCCGGCTGGCCCCTCCCAAAACTGCAAACCCCAGGATTCCATAGGATGTTGCAAGTGAATAATAGCGCTATAACAGGCCAGTGCGGAAATGACCTGTGCCTTCTTGCATGGCAGAAGGGAGGTGGACTGGATGGCCCTTGGGGTCTCTGACAACTCTACGAATCTCTGATTCTACAGCACCTACAGGATTATGGCTATGGTGTTCCCAACCCTCACATTAAAAAATATTTTTATTGAATGGTTGTTATAAATAGAGAAAAGAAAAAGAAAAAGAAGAAAAGCGGGAAGGAAATATAGGTGACAGGAAAGAGAAACATCACACACTGGGGATAAGTGTATCCTTTCATCGCCTTGGCTAGACCCAACTAGTGTAAAACCATTGAATCAATTGCTCCGTGGTGAGTCTGTACGTAAAGATGTTGCAACCATTCAAAAGGTCTATTCTAACTGGAACTAACAAGAGGATTCTGGCCGTGGTTGTGAGCTAGGTGTATGCATTGATAAAACTGAACTTATCTGAAATCCTACACCAGTACGGTGTAACATACATCTCCATATGTAGAAGTGTATTCATTTCCCCATGCCATTCTTCGGCTGAATGGGAACATTGTACAATGGAACCAAAGTGCCAAATGAGCAAACAAATGCATAGCCAAATGAACAAGGGACATCCGTGCACAGTGTCCATCCATGTGCAGTGGGATCCTGGGTGAAACTCTGATCCCACGACCTGAAAATGCATGCAGCCATTCTGCTCAAAGATTAATGTCCAACTACTTCCATGGGACCCATTTCTTAAAAAAGAGAGAGAAGCCATTTCTGCACTAGACTGTTATAGCGCTATTATTCCACTTTCAACATCTTATGGAATCCCGGGGTTTGCGGTTTCGGGAGGGCCGGCCAGCCCCTCCCGAAACCGCAAACCCCAGGATTCCATAGGATGTTGAAAGTGGAATAATAGCGCTATAACAGTCTAGTGCGGAAATGGCCAGAGAGAGAGAGAAAGATCTGTGTGAAGCTGACATTTGCAAAATACACATTCGTATATAAATACACTATTTTGAGCATCTTAAATAGCAGCATAAATGCTAAAAGCAGTAGCAGTCTTCTAAAGACATTCAAAAATATTATACATTTCTTTGATTTTTTTGAGTCAAAAACAAGTACGGAGGGAGACAATGAGCAATGTAATCAGTTATTTCCTACAAGCATGATGTGTAATAGCAGTGAATTACCTTCCAAACACCTTAATGAGTGAAGGGCACAAATTACTTTTAAAAAGTCAGTTTCCAGGCTCTGAGACGGAGGCATCCTATCATGGCCTGAATACTATTGGTTAGTCCTAGCTAGAACAGGCATGCTGACTTATTTGCCAAGTGGTGGGTTAACATGTAGGCAAGTCTGATTGATTCTATAGGTCTACTCCAGGTGGGACAAACAATAGGACTTAGGCCTGTCATTGCCCTGGCTTCAAGACTGGCTCTTCTACTTTGTATGGATTGGCCCCCAGATTACAGCTGGCTTAGCATGGCAAAACCATGTCCTTTCATTCTTGGTCCGTACAAAGAAAGAGTGTCAGAACTTCAGTGCTATTGGATCTCCTTGTCCTTCTTTGAAGCAAAGTAGAATCAATTCTAGATTGTGGCACCAAATGGATCCTAACATGTAAAATAGGAGCCATATCCACCCACAATATTGCTGAAAGGAAGCATGATTTAGACATCATGGAATCACAGAGTTGGAATGGACTGCAAGGGCCATTCCAACTTCATGCCATGTTAGAATAACAATTAAAGCACTCCTGAGGTGTGGCCATCCAGCCTCTGCTTAAAAGCCTCCAAAGAAAGTGAATCCATCCCCTTCCAAGGCAGTGACTATTCCACTGCTAATCTTCTCCTGGATGTTTTCTCTTGAGTATTTCACTCTATTCAGAGGAAGAGGAAGAACAAGGTAGCAGGAGGTCCTCTGCATGGAGTACGAGTGACAGAGAAAAGGCAGAACTGCTCTACAACTTCTTTGTCTCTGTCTTGTCTCAAAACCAGCACAGTGTTCTCCCCTGGCTGAGGAAGTTAGGTATGTTTAGATTAGAGAAGAGAATATTGAGAAGTGACACGCTGAAGGAATGTCATGTAGAAGATGGATCAGATTTGTTTTCCACTGCTCCAGAGACAAGAACATGACTCAGTTGCTGCAAGTTATTAAGAAAATAAATTCCACCTAAACATTAGGAAAAACTTCTTGCCAGGAGGAGCTGCTAGACGTAGTAGGATAGATAAGCTGCAAGGGGGTGGGTGGACCTTCCTTCATTTGACTTTTTTTAAACAGAGCTTGGGTGGCCATTTTTCAGCATTTCTTTAGCTGCGGATCCCTGCATGGCAGGGGTTGGACTAGATGGCCTTTGGGGTTCTTTCCTACTCAATGGTCTTGTGTATTTAAGAGGGGGAAAACCCCATTTTCCAATAGTTCATTTTCTAACTGTTAGGAGACATTTGAATTTTTGTATGTTGTAACTTTTGCATCTTTTAATTCTAGAAGGAAAATAAATCTTAAAGAATGCATTTTGATACAGGAACATAGCTAGTGGGAGAAGGGAAGAGGGCATTATCCCTCCAAACAAGAATTCTGACCACACCAAGTCAATTTTTCCTTCACTGTCTAAATTCCTTGCACTGCAGACTGACAGACTGAACTCTTCTTCTATTCGCTCTGTTCACATTCCCTCGGTCATTTTGGTTGCCTTTTTCTTGGGGCACCTTAACTCTGTTTCTAAACTAAGCAGTGAAAGGAGCAATGCTAAAAAGTTGGAGATGGAAGGAAATTTTCATGGGGGGGCAAATTTGTATTTGTAAGGGCAATGGCTTCATTCTGCCCCTGCCTTTCTAGCTACATCCCTATGCATATATATCTATATGTATATGTATATGTATATGTATATGTATATCTACCAGGCCATTTGAAAATGTAGTATATTTTTGGAAATGGTTATCTTTTGACTAATGGGCAGATCTGTTTGGTATGTGTCAAACACCTTAGGATTCTTTCACTTTTTTCCCAGCGAGAAATCTGACATAAATGAAATGTTGGCTTGGAGAATCTAATATAACTTGAATTCAGTTCCAGAAGATTGTTCCTTGCAGGGTTTTTCTTAAAAACACAAAAAGTGTTGGAGCACATTGTTCTTGAAGGAGTGCTTTGGCTATAGGATGAGATGACTCACAGGTTTCCTTCCACCTCTAATTCCATGACATTTCCCCAGCCTACCCCCTTTTGCCATTTTGTCTATTATCCTGAAAAATGCCACTTGTCAGCAGAGAGTCCTTTTGATTCAATTCTCAGGTGCCTTCCTTAACAACCATTGTTTATTCTAGGTAGGACTGGAGCAAACTTTTGCCTTGAATCCTCTCTTTTTCTCCTTCTCTCCCACCACACTCAAACTTCACATTATAGATTCACAACCAGGGTAGCCTAGAGGGAACTTGGCTCCCCCCTCTCTCTATCTTGAAAAGTTGAAAAGGGAGAGGAAAAAAAAAAGGAGAAGCCAGAACTGGACTCTAAGGCTTAACCTTCAGTGCATTTCAGCAGTGGTGCATAAACATCTGTCATCCTTGGATTGTATAGGAGAGGAGAGAAGAGCTTGATTCTTATATCACTTAGCCCCATGTAGAGTAGACCCTGCCAGAATGGTGTAGTGGTTGGGGTGTTGGACCAGGAGTTATTTAAACTCATTTAAAAACATAACAGTGAACGGATAGCACATACACTCCATTGAAAGACATTTTTGCATAGCTGCTGAGTTACCCAATGTCTGTTCAAATAAAAATGTCTTTTCCTCCTGGTAGATGGAAAGCAGAGATTGTGTTACCCTAGGACGTGGGGGATGTTGGGGTCCATCCATGGTGGCAGTGTCTCCTTGGAATTTGGGGAATTATAGCTCCAAGGAGGCCTGCAAGAGGAGAGTAACAGCAGGATCTTTTCACCTACGTATGCCAGTATGAGTGGTAGAGAGGACTCCATTTAAAGTTAAACAAAATTATTTTATCTGAATTGTCAAACATATGAGGAATCAGACACTCTTAAGAACCAAACATGGCTGTTGGAAAGTGAGGCAAAAAAGGCTGCCTGGAGAGAGATTAGGGGCAGAAAGGGTGATAGTTACCAGTCTTGAAGGAGGAGGTTTCAGTGGAGGGGCTCAGATAGTGTCTAAGGGTAGCATGGAGAGCAGCAGTGTGGACTACATTCTATGTATGACAATCAGCTGGGGCTGAACCTACGATTTTTACCGTATTTCATACTCCGAAGGGGTGCCTTGACACAGACGTAATGGCTTTCCCATAGGACTGACAAAGGGATATGGAAAGGGCTGATTGCTTTAACTCTGGAGTGACAAAACATTGATGGGACTCATGATGATCTCTTACTGTCAGGTGGGGTGTATAGGGAAGATCTCTGTAGGGTAAGATCAAGGGGTGGGGTCTAATTGCCTTATTTGGGCAGTTCGTCTTCCATTCTGTTTGAAAATGCCCAGAGCCTGAAGTGGTGAAGAGTTTAGCACAAAGCTGTCAGTGCCCAGGTTTTCTGCACAATCCTGTTTGGGCTTTCATGACTGTGAACACATCTCCAGTCAGCGTGACCCCAATCATGTTCTCTGATCATTAATAAATCCACTTTTATGAAAATCGCATATCTTGTAGGAGCGGTGTTAGGGTATGGTTACAACTGGGTCAACCAAATCTCCTATGACAGAGGTCTACAGTGTGGGAGCAACAACCAACAAGGCCCTCTCCTGTGTCCTCACTAAGGCCATTTCCACACGGGCATATTGCCCATGCTAGGGCGACCTCTCTTGGAGGTCTTCTTCACCGCGGGATGCGCTAGCGCAGTTAGAAAAAGTGAGGCTCTAGACCTCAAACTGCTCTAGCGCAGCTGCGGGGCTGGCGCTGCGAGTTTTATAAAAACCACCTTCGTAAGTGGTTTTTACGAAACTCACCCGAGCTGCCCCGTGGCAGCCCCCGGTGAAGAACTGCAGAGACGCGGTAACACGTCCCTGCAGATCTGCCCAGGGGCGGGCTTCCAGCTGGCGCACTGCCCTGATTGGTGGAGCACCACTGGAAGCCACCGGCCACCATTTTGGGCGCCGCCGAGCGCTGCCGAAATTTGGCGGCGTTTAGAACGGCGAATCCACGCTCCCCGCAGGGACGGAGCAACCCACTCGCAGGTAAGCTCTGCCCCTGCGTGCGCCGCCCCGTTTCGGGGGCCCCCCCGTGAAGAAAGGGCCTAAGAATGCCTGTGAAAATTGTAGAATTGAGAAGAAGACCTCCACCAAGGATCTTAAAACTCAGCAGGTTCACACAGGGAGATAAATTATTTCAAAATATTTGACTTCCTCCACAGCTGCTGTACCTGGAAGTCTCCTGCTGCCACTGCCTATGCTGGCATAGTTATGTCAGAAAAATACACAACAGGATTTCATTGTATACCAACAGGTACTTTGTTATTTATGTGTTTTTAAATTGCTTTTAATTCTGGTGTGTTTTAATACGATGATTACTTTTAATTCTGTGTTAACATCACAATGTTCCACCCTTTGATTTGTATGCATTTTTAACATCGTTGTGAGTTTGCTTGAGTCCCTGTGAAGTGGAATTTTTTCTCCTCGCCATACCAGGAAAGATTACTAAGCCACGCTTTATTTAAAGGAAGAAATGCATTTCTGTTCCCACCTCCAGCAGATCAGATTTAGAATGGAATGGGAGCCCTGAGCTTGAACATTCTAATATAGTTTACCAAGGTCACCAAGTTGCTATTGCAAAATGCATGTACTGGGAAACTTCCATAAAGTTAACAAATTTGATAGAAGTTTTGACCTCTGTCAGTTGGTCATGTACAGCCTCTTGTAGGATAAATAGCTATTCCCCTTTTTAAGTAACTTCTTCCCCTGTCCTTTGGTGTTATAGGGAACAAAGTATATCATATCACTTTCACAGTGTCATCTTGATCTTCTGAAAGTCTTCCTCTAGGACCAGGATATACCAACAGAAGCAATGCAAGCATTTTGTAGGGTTAGCACATGCAAAGTCAGGTTAGTTTTACCCTTCATCTATTTTGGAAGAAAGACAGGTTATTAATAAAACAAAAGATACAAACCAAGACATTACAGGCATTGATCTGCTGCCTTCTTTGGGGTTGGATTGGGCATATAAGGGACAGACCTACCTGCTCTCTGCTTCAGAAAGTTGCCTTTGCTTTGCTTCCAAGAGCTGCTCCTGTTTCATGGATGAATTTCTGTGCTACGAGGGCTCAAGTAGATGATCTCAGGGTACCCTTCAGTGTTTGCTTCATTACATCCTTCTCAGCAAAAGTGCCAGAAAAATCTATTTTTCTCTCTTCTTGTTCCTCCATAAATTTTTAAACTGAAGCAGGATCATATAGCAGTCACAGATCCTATGCTACCCTTGTGTAATGTAAATTTGCATCCACATCATTAAGGGGTAGTTCTGCTGCTCCATCCTTCTTCAGCCCACCAAGAAGTTGCCACCGCTTGTATAAGTGTCAGTGTGAGTGCTTGTTTTTTGACAGGAAAAAAAGGCAGAGACAGGTCTCCAAGTGCTCTGTAGATGGTCCTCATTTATTATTTGAAACAAGCCCAAGGGCTTGTTTCAAATAATAAATAAAGACCATCTACAGAGCACTTGGAGCCTTGTTTCTCCCTTTTTCCTGCTTATTTTTCCCCTTGTGTATTGAGGAAGATACAGTGGCCCCTTCCACAGATCTGGTAAGTTACGTGGGATGCTGAACACACTGACAAAGAGCTGTGCATCATCCAGGAATACTGAATGGCATGTAAAAAGGCTGTACTTGTAGAACTCCACTTGTGTTACTGAACACATTGGCTATCCAAACTAGATGTGTGGGAGAAATATTGTGTTTGTTAATGTCTAGAGCCAATGTGTTGTAGTAGTTCGGGTGTTGGATTACGACTCTGGAGATCAGGGTTCTGTGTGGCCATGGAAACCCACCAGGTGACCTTGGGCGAGTCACACTCTCTCAGCCTAAGAGGAAGGCCATGGCAAACTTCCTCTGAATCAATCTTGCCAAGGAAACCCCATAATAGGTCCACCTTAGGGTGACCAGAAGTCAGAAATGCCTTGAAGGCACACAACAACAATAACTTCTGACAACAGCAACATCTTATGGTGTGCCTATACTATGGTTTTCTTCATCAGTTTTTTTCAGATAAGGTTTGTCATTACCTTCCTCTTAAGTTGAGAGCCTACAGCACCTGGTACTTGTTTGAGATCTTCCATTCACATACGAACCAAGGCTTACCCTGCTTAGCTTCCAATATCAGATGGGATCTAGTTCCTTTAGGGTATTTAGGTAAAGCTTCTCTCTGTGGGTGCACTGTCAGATTGCCTGCCAACTTATGGTGACCCCATGAATTTCGTGGGGTTTTCATAGGCAAGGAATATTCAGAGATAGTTTTCCCAGTTCTGTCCTCTGAAGTATAGTCTATAGCTCCTGGTATTCATCGGTGGTGGTCTCCCATCGAAGTACTAACCAGGGCTGATGTTACCGTAGTTTTCTAGCCTGGACTTGTGGGATATTAGATATCATCTGATATCAATAATTTGGCCTCCTTTACCTATTCCTCTCCTTTGCGAGGCCCCTGGACAAGCACGCATACAGGCATGGCCGACAATCGCTGAAACATTCCCAACAAATACAGGCAGGCCAGAAATAGCCGGACTGCCACTTCAGGAGACCTCAAGGCAAGTAACATATTATGTATGCACACTACTTACAAAGGACTCCCTGCCCCGAGCAGGCAGCTTGACGAGCCGAACACTCAATCGTCAAGCACTCCGCATTTGCATACTGGCTACTCTATTGACAACTCTATCATAACCCAATCATGTAAATACTGACCTTTCAGAGGCTTTGTCTCCAGCCCAAAACTCATTGTTATCCCCAAGAACGGACTAGCCTGCGGCCACATTTTCCCCTATAAGACCCCCTGACTCTGAGCGCTTCCTCGGATCGCTCTTGGCTTCCATCCCGCCTTGCTGTCGCTTCGCCCGGCGAGCCTTCCCCTCAGCTCCTCGGGCTGAGAATCCTCACTTCCACAAACTTCTTCTTCAGACTACCCGGCCTTCAGGATAGCTGTAGTATTTCCCATACAAAACCTCGTCTTAAAATCCCTCTATCCCACTCCTACCTTTATTTCCATAGTTCTCCGTGTGAGTGTGTTGCATACACGTGTTTGACTGTACATCAATAAAACAATTATTATTAATTACATCTGTTTGCTCCTTGACTTGGCCTGATCCCGTAGACATTGGGTAAAAGATCTTGCTATGTTGCCCTGCCTCTCGTAGTGCTAGCTTGTGCTCTTTGCTAATTCCCAACTTTGTAATATTTGGAGCGCACTTAGGTGTCCCTCACGGGACCCCCAGAAATCAGGGTAACACTGACCCTACTTAGCTTCCAAGACCAGATGGGATCTGGTACCTTTAGGGTACTTGTTGTTGCTGTTGCCTTCAAGTCATTTATGAATTATGGTGATCCTAAGGTAAACCTATCAGGGTTTTTTTTTCTGGAGCTGAGAGTGTGTGATACACTCAAGGTCACTCAGAAGGTTTCCACGACCGAGTGGGAAATCCAACCCTGGTCTCCAGGATCATAGTCCAACTGTTCAACACTTTCCTCTCTTGCCCCTCCTTCATTGTCTTTGGGAAATGAGGACATCACACAGCAGCGAACAAGATTGTTCTGGAAGAGCATCTATGGAAGTGGAACATGACAAGATAATCCCATTTAGGCTTAGAAATGTTATGCTTCTGCCCATGTTCTTGGCTTCTCAAGTGGAGCCTGAGGAGCTGCTGTGGCTAATTTTAGATGTTAGGCGCCTGGCTTCACAAGCTTGATGGCTGTAGGAAGAACAACATGTTTAGCATACACCAGAGGGAAATGCATGGCCCTCCAGATCTTACTGAAGTAAGATGAAGCCCCATCATCTCTCATTATTGTGAATGCAGGCTGGGGCTAATGGGAGTTGTAGAGTGTACCAGTATCATTGTGCTGGCTGATCCCTTTTTTTTTTAATTTTAAAAATTTAACATTTGTATGTCAATAATCAATATCAATCAATAATCAATCAATAATCAATAACAAGTTGTTCCTAAAGTACATAAACTTCCAGAGTTTGAACTCTTTGTTAATTATACAAATTTTGCACTAAAGATTTTGCGCCAATATTAATTAATTAGGTTATAGCTGACTCTTTGAATCTTTTATCTAGTTTATTTATTTTATTCATTAAAACAGTTACCTCTTGCCATGTATCTGGAGATCTTAGGGTGGTGGACAGTAAAATCAGTCCTGGAAGTTCACAGCAAACTTTGAGGATCACAACTATACTGAACCAGAATACCACTTTAATTTTGATGGCTCTGTCCTATGAAATTGTGATTTGTAGTTTGGTATGTACTTTGGATTCTCTGTTAAGAGAGATCTGGTCCCCTCCTCTGAACTGCAGAGAGACTGAACTGAATTGAAGAGAGATTGAGACAGCATCCCTTGGGAAATATGGTTCAGAGGGATGTGTTTAAGCAGAAAATGAAAGTTGCCTTACCAAAGTACAAATCCCAACATTTTGTAGAATGGAGCCATAGCAATTAAGGTGGTATTAAGGTGCTATGGCTTTGTAATGTAGATTCACTCATAGGCTGGAATCTTGTTGGTGTCATATTCTCATGTCTCTACATTCAGCGCAAGGTTGCAGAAGGAGTGTTGCACATGCAATGCCACTGTGCATGGATGCACATGCACATATATTTTCCCATTAATTGAACATTAGGCTGTGTATCCAGTGGTGCAAATCTGACGTTCATCATAAGGGCCTCGTAAGTCAAACAAAGTGCAACTCCACACATGTCTTGATGAAGGATAGCTACATAGACCTGTCCAAGGACTGAAGTCTACTGGGAGGCTGCTCCTCTGTGCCCCACCAGTGAGGACAATACAAAACATCAAGGCATTGGAGAGGGGCTCCTCAGCTGTTGCACCTTGATTGCAGAATATCCTGCCCTTGAAGGTCCTAATGGCACCAGTGTTAGGTTCTTTCTGGTGCTAGACCAAAGCATCTTTCTCTGAAAGCCAGCGGAGATTAGTTTACTTACTAACCTGCTTACTTACTTAGTGTACGTGACAGCCATGCTTAAATATTTGAAAGTACGGTTGTATGGAGGATGGAGCAAGCTTGTTTCTTGCTGATCCAGAGACTAGGACATGGAGGAGAAGATATTCCATCTAAACATTAGGGCCATTTCTGCACTATACTGTTGTAGTACTATTATTCCACTTTCAACTTCCTGTGGAATTCTGGGCTTGTAGTTTCCTGAGGCCAAAGAGCTCTCTGGCTGAGGATTCTAAATGCCCTTCCCTAAACTGCAAACCCCAGGATTCCATAGGATACTGAAAGTGGAATAATAGCACTATAACAGTGTAGTGTGGAAATGGACTAGGAAGAACCTCTTGATGATGTGACTAGTAACCTGCTAGCACTTTAACCAATCAGGTTGGAATTTTAAAGAACCAATCAAGTGGTGGATCCTAAACTTGTAACCAATCAAATAATGTCGGTAAAAGTATATTTAAAGGACTGTAAACCTTTTCTCTGGGTTTTGGATTTGCTTTAGGG
Source organism: Iguana delicatissima (assembly GCA_948472985.1). Lineage (NCBI taxonomy): Eukaryota > Metazoa > Chordata > Lepidosauria > Squamata > Iguanidae > Iguana > Iguana delicatissima. Next base: position 262,092 of record CAOKZL010001605.1, read on the forward strand.
CCCAGGGCCTTTGCTGTGTAGTAAATCAATAAAAGCTTCTGTTGGAAGACACTTGACTGGCGTTCAGTCTTTTGGGCATGCCAGGCTCAAACCCAGGAGAGCTTTTGACTGTTTAAGTGTGACAATGGGAAGATAAGTTCAACATTGGAGGATGACACCTTGGAGACGATCTGTGAAAGGTGGGGGCAGTGGATTCTTGCCAAGCGCTATACTTGGGTTCCTGCCATTTCACAGATCCTCACAGCTCTTTCCAGCCTCGTATCTGGTTCGTTTGCCACTTGTGTTGCGTATGAGATGTGGGGCTGGAGAGAGAGTCTGCGGATCTGAGAGACAAATGAGCAGGCGCGCTACCGACACTGTCTAGGAAGCAAGTGCTGGCAGCAAAGAGTTTTGATTTTTGGAGGTTTATGAATTTCTGATTTCTGGATTAGGAATGTTCAACCTGTAAATGTTTTCTGCTTCCAAGCACATTTTTCTTCCCTGCAGGAAAACCACAATGTATTTTTGTGCAAACAAATTTCCACCAGTGAAATCTGGAGGTGCAAAAATCTCCTAGTTTATCTTCTTTTCCTTGGCAGGATGTCTTAAGTGTTGAGGAAACCCTTTTTCATCCAGGGTGTGAATATTAACGTCTATTCTCAACCCTAGACTTGTTGCCCATGCCTTCGGTAAGGAGGAGTAATGCTTGGACCTTCCAGATGTTCTTGAACTGCAACTCCCAGCATTCTGCCCCATTGGATATGCTGGCTGGGACTGATAGGAACTGTCATCCCAAAAGATCTGGAGAGATGCAGGATTTCTATTTGTCCCCTCAGTCCAGGGATGTTGTACTGATCAGAGTGTGTGTGTGTGTGTAGGGGGGCAGTCTCCACCCCACCCATCCTCTGGGCTGCACCAGAGAGTCTTCACATGTCCAAAGTGACATAACATCACTTCCAGTCGCCATTTTGGCTGATTTACAACCATTTTTTGAGAATTTGGGAAGGGGTGTTCTGGAAGATAGGGAAAGTAAACCTCAGATTTTCAGGCAGTTTTGGCAGCTTTTTGGTGGTTCTCAGGCAAAAAAAAAAAAAAAAAATCCCCCTGAAAAATAGATTTGGGAGGTCTTGGGAGATTTGGGGCTTCAGAGGCCATACATGGGGGACCCAAGGCCACACTTTGCTTACTCAGCCCCAGGCAAACAGTCTCTCAGCTGCAAATCGTGTTTCATAAACAGTGGCTGGGATTCTGCAATATTGGCATTGCGTTCAAAGAAGTGGAATTTATATGCATGAAAGCTCATGCTAAAATAAAAACCTTGTAGTCCTAAAGGTCCTGCCACAGTTCTGTCTTCTTTTTCTCCCCATCTTCCCCCTTTTTATGCTGCAAGAGACGGATGGCCTTTCTGCACTACACTGTTATAGTGCTGTTATTCCACTTTCAACACCCTGTGGAATGCTGGGGTTTGCAGTTTAAGGAGGGGCATTGAGAATTCTCGGCCAGAGAGCTCTTTGGCTTCAGGAAACTACAAACCCTAGAATTCCACAGGAGGTTGAAAGCAGAATAACAGCACTATAACAGTGTAGTGCGGAAAGGCCCTAGCACGACTATTTCTGTGAAAACTACACCTGAGTAAGTTTCATTTCAGGGCTTTTTTGGCTGTTGTGCAACACACAAAATCCATCCACAATTGTGTGTGGAGTGTAACAATTTTATGTGCAGTTGCTCCTTCTTAGATGGTGTGTAACTAAAATGCCTTCAGTGTTCCACACAGTTCCCTGAGATTGCAGGGGGGAAAAAATCACTGCAATCCCTCATTGCACAACGGACCAAGCAGTAGGCTCACTGGCAGGTACACAATTGGTTGCACAATGTTGTTGGCATTCAGGAATAAGATGGTGTAGTACATCCATGACTAAACTGCATGAATGAAAATGCAGGAGTACATGCGTGCAGAGTGCATGAGTATAGATTTGTACAGTGTGTCTTCAGCATTACTGGGCTCTTGTTCCAGGATCTCCCTTAAATATCAAAATCTATGGATGCTCAAGTGCCATTATATACAGTGGGATAGTAAAATGGCACCCTTTATATAAAATGGTGAACAGCTCAGATGTTTGCTCTTTATGATTTTTTAAAAAATATTTTCTAGCTGTAGTTGATTGTATCTGTGGACGCAGAATCCATGGATACAGAGGGCTGACTGTACCACACCAGCAGGATGTAGGATCTCAGCCACTGATATTCTTTGCAAAGTGTGGCCAGGATTGTAGACAATGTGGGAGCAAAGTGCTTTGTATTAAAAATGAACATAACTGGGGTAGGAGGGGAGGTCTAGTATCAGATTTCCATTTAATGAAAGAGTGAACAATAACTGAGACAGCTCTTTGCATGGCCTTGGTGGTTACTTTCTCATCATAGCCCTCCTTCTGTAAAATTTGAATAACAATTACTCATGAGGGCCAATGCAATATGCAGACTTGGCTTGCCCAAGGCAGCACAAGAAGTCTGTGGCTGAGAGAAAGAGAGGTTGAGTACACACACACACATATATACACACATCAGTCTCAAGCTCTCTTACACCACTGAGCACTGTTGCATTGAATGTTTTAAAATGGAGACCCACATCTATACTCTGTTCGCTCACCCCCTCCCTACAGTTTCTCTCTGTCTCTGTAGCAAACCCAGCTTGGGCTATCATTAGACCAAGGATAAATCAGCCAGTGAAGAAGGCAGATATTTGGGCTTACGGAAAGAGAAGGGCCTTTTGAGCCTGAAGCACAGAGAAACTCTGCCGAAGCTGAGTTTCTTACCGCCCGCAGACTTAGTTTCATGCTTGAAATAAGAATCACCCCAATACTGTCGGAAGGAATTGGCCTTGTGTCCTCCATGATTGTAAATATTGACAATCCAACTGGGAACTGGCTGGGAGGCACAGATGAAACTGAAAGCGGTTCACTGGTAGTGGAGCCAATGGTACTTTCAGTGGCTTTTTGCTTCTTTCTCCAAGAGAGGAAAATAAAATTTTACATCCTCCAAAGAGGATTCGGCTTAATGTGGGATTTGCATGTAGATGAAGGAAACTGATGCATGCTGACACCAAATCTGGCTGCTGTGCAAAGAAGGAATTGTCCAAACTTCAGCGTGTCAATCCCGATGTCACTTTACAACCTGGAGATCAAATGAACAGAGATGGGGAAAAAAAACTCCTATTTATTTCCTAGAGGATAAATAAGGGGATTTTTCCAACACTTGAGAAACTCTGCCAGAAATCAAAATAATGCAGTGAAAATTTTTTCCCCCAGCTTTTTCCTGGTATTCATTCTTCCTCAAGGGTCCCAGGGAACTGATAACAAATGATTTTTCACTACACTGCCCAACTGGAGTAGACTCATTGAAGCAATGGAATTTACTTATGTGTTGCGTTACAATTCAACAATTGATTTAATGGGCCTACTCTAATAGGGGTTAATCAAGAATTTTGGGCCCATGTTGGTATGATGTTGATATACTAAATAGAAAATCCAGCACATTGTTGAGATGAATCCAGCATATTGTTGAGGTGAGACCATTCTAGTACAATCAGCTTTCAAAGGCCTGTTGAAACAGAAAGGCCTTCACCTATTTAGAGAAAGAAAGTAGGGAGCGTGCCAGCTTAAACTCTCTGGGAAGGGAATTCCAGAGCCCTGGAGCAGCCACTGAGAAGGCCCTGTCTCCTATGTTTCCACTAGGTATATCCATAGGGGTGGTGGGACAAGAGAAGAAGACCTCCCCAGCAGATCTCAAAGCATGGGAAGTCCTTCATGTAACCTGGACTGCTAGTGCCTTTGGCCAATCCCCTTTATCCTCACAAACACACTGTTTAAAAAAGTTTGATATTTGGGTGTTTTTAAACTAGATTCCAAATGGAAAGCTCCTCCAAAATGGAACCCCTTCAGACGTCAAAAGAACCCCCCCGAGCCCCCAAGTCGTCTATTTTTTGCAAGAGTCCATCTGCAAATGATGACAAAACGTGACATAATGTCCTTTGTGGATGCCATTTTGGGAAGGACTGACAAATATGGAGGCATTTGGGAGCACCGTTGAGGACCTTTGGCACAATTTTTGAAAATGACCCTGGGGGCACAAGCAACCTGCAGGCCACATTTTGCCCACCCCTGTAAGGGAGGGAAGGAAGGAAGGAAGGAGGAAGGAAGGAAGGAAGGAAGGAAGGAAGGAAGGAAGGAACTTAGCAACACCCTTTGTACATACAATTACCTAAAATCTATTTTTAGTCCCTTTAAATAGAATTCCCTTGGCTTTTCAATGATCTTTTCTTGTACTGATTTGACCCCCCAGTACTGACAGTTGTGGGGAGAGCGTATCTGGGAAAATCTGTGTGTGTGTGTATACGAGTGTGTGAATATGCCATTCTAGAGATGTTTCTTCTGCAGAAGAACATGTCCCTATGAGCTATCTGATCAAAACTCTCTTTGTGCATACCTTTAAAAATTTGATTTTAAGACTAACTGGGGAACTTTGCTGTTCGAGTGGAGGGCAATGACTTTTCCAACTGCGGTAACATGTTGGGCTCATATCCTCCAGCTGGGGTCCTGAACGAAGAAGGAATTTAGCCCAGGGAAAGAGGAGAAGCAAAGGAGCCGAGGGGGAGACCAATTGCTGAGAGACAGATGGGAAAAGGAAACAGAGTGGAGGGAACGGATGGAAGGCACCGCTGACAGAAAAGGCAATTAAGATCCAAAGAAACAAGAAAGCGAGAAGCTACGAGGTAACTGAGTAGAAAATTAAAATTATTCAGCTACAGAAAATGTATCTAATGACTTAAAAGACAGCCAGACCTGCGGATTTGGAGTGGTAGCTGGCAGGGAAGATTGGGGGCTTGTGAACAGTTGTGGGGGGAAATTAAGGAAGAGAAATGGTTCAAGGGGACGATGGGATGAGGATGAGATATCTCCCGGGCTTCTGCCATGTCAGTTTTGCTCATTGTCAAAGAGGGAAGAAAATGAACTCCACAAAACCAGACGGAGTTGAGTTATGCTGCTCTGATTAAGTGGTTATTTTTGTTCTAATAAAAGAAGGCTGACAGACTTTGGAAAAGTGAAGAATGAAAGCAAGGGAGATACCACAGCAGTGGGCTCTATCCCCAGTCTACATGTGCATAATTCAATTTCTCAGTGGTCTTTTTCAAATTACTCCTGTGTTGGAACTTGGAGGTTTAAAACTTTTGGACTTCACCTCCCCGAATCCCCCGAGTATGATGTCCACTGGTGGATTCTGGAAGTTGTAGTATCATTGCTAAACTCTAGGTTCGCTTTAAATGTGTGCTGGAGTCCTCTTGGTTGCTTACAAATGCGTAAATTAGCTTATGGAAGTGGCTGCACATTTTGGTCTGATAGACAATGACTACATTCCATTCAAGGCTGCAAAAGCAGAGTTCAGTGTGGTGTGCCACTTCCATGGCACACTGTGGTACATGGATGTGCAAGTGCCTTGCATATGATTGTTGCTGACTGTGCATTGTTTCTGGAATAGGAATATTTGGTGTCTATATTAAGCAGCATATATCATTAAATATCAGAATCATGGAGAACATTAATATTAAGGATGCAGAGAACACTCATAGATTTCCTTCTCCCTGACCAGAAAAGGCGTATTAGCACACTGAAAGTCCACAGATCATTGATTGGAATGGAGACTGCAGTCAAGAAATCAGAAGAAAACTAGGACTTGGAAGGACAGCTGTTAAGGAACTTCACAAGATCCTGAAGTGTAAAGATATATCATTGAATACTAAAATCAGAATGGCCCATACCATTGCAATCCCACTTTCTATGTATGGTTGTAAAAGCTGGACAGTAGAGAAAACTGACAGAAAGAGAATCAATACATTTGAAATGTGGTGCTGGAGGAGAGTTTTACAGATACCACGGACTGCAAAAAAGACAAACCGAAGGGGTCTAAAAGCAAATCAGGGCTGAACTCTGACTAGAAGCAAAGATGAATAGATTGAGGCTGTCATACTTTGGACGTGCCATAAGATGATGTGATTAATTGGAAAAGATTATAATGCTGGGAATAATGGTGTTACCACATCATACACCCTCACACTGCAGAATGTGCTATTTTCATAACTGAACATATTTCATAGCTGGAACACATGTTTGAAAGTCCACTGGCTATATGCATATGCCAGGTCAGGATGACCTCTGACATAGGCAGGCCATAAATTAAGAGAGGATTAGGTGGGAAAGCCCAATGCTGACGATCCTGTTAGAAACAGCAAGTTACAAGCACTCCCGAAAACAATAGTAGGCAAAACTGCCCAGGTAAAGCAATCAGGGACCCTATTGTGAGCATATCCTGTGGAGACCTTTCTTATTCATACTGCCTGGCCAAAACGTTAAGAGATTGTCAGGACTCCCATCAATGTCTTGTTACCTAGAGTTAAGACAATCAGTTCAGTCTGGACTCTTTGGTCAACTCTGTGAGAAAGCCATTACCTCTTTGATTATGTACCCCTTCAGGGCAGGAAAGAAGGTATTAAAACCCCAGCTCCAGCCCCAGTAAACTGTAGCACTTTGATGTAATATGTGGTGCCTTGACTTATGTTCCTCTGTGCTACCCTCAGACACGATGTCTGAGTCCCTCTGCTTCAAGATTGGTAACTATCACCCTTTCCACCCAATTTCTTTCTACCCAACCTTTCTGGCCTCATTTTCCAATACCTTATATGGTTCTTGAGAGTTCTGATTTCTTGTATGTTTTCCAATTCCCAATAAACTACTCTGTTTAACTTTTAACTAGAGTTCTTTCTATAGTTAGTACCAATATATACAGGTGAGAAAATCCTGCCTCTATCCTTCTCTTGAGCTATAATTCTCCAAATTCTAAGGAGACACTGGTATTGTGGGTGAACCTCAAAGTCTCCTATCTCTTAGGGTAACAATGGCAGGGAGTAGGGCTAGTGCAATATGATCTTATGGTAGAAACGGGAGGAATCAGGAGTATAGCAGAAACAGGAGAACTTCTTGATGGTAGGAGATGTTTCACCATGGAATAGACTACTTTGAAAGGTAGACTCTCAATTGAGGTTAGATGACCATCTGACAAGGGTGTTTTAGTGATGGACTTGATGATTCTTAAGGTCACCTTATACTTTATGATTCTATGACCCTTTCTGATGGCGTTACAGTCCCAGGTTAGGGATGCAATGGCAGCAGTCCATGGGTCATGCTTTTGCATGATGTCATTGTGGTCCTGCTGCCATCCCACCCCTACTCACCATGATCATGGTGTTACTACAGTTTAGACCTACCTGGTGATAGCACCAGATATCACTTTGATAATAATTCGGCCTTACCATACCCCCGCTCTCCACGTGTTTGTGAGACCCCCGGACAAGCACAGAACTAGGCTCGGCCATCAAACGCTGCAATATCCCAAGACAATACAGGCAGGCCAGAAATAGGCAGATCACCGCTTTAGGAGATCTCTCTGCAAACACCTTCATCGTGCATGCACGCTGTTTACAAAGGACTCCCTGCCCTGAGCAGGTAACTTGGCAAGCTAGAAGCTTAAAGGCCAAGCACTGAGCATTTGCATACAGTCTACCTCTTTGTCAATTCGGACTTAACTCAGTCATGCTAAATTGTGACCTCTCTGAGACATTGTCTCGCACTCAAAACTCATTGTTGTCCCCGAGTAAGGCAGAGCCTGCAGTCACACTTCTCCCTACAAAAACCCCTGATTCCGAGGCCTTCCTCGGATCACTCCCGAGTTCCAACCGCCTTGCTGCCGCATTGCTTGGTGAGCTTCCCCTCAGCTCCACGTGCTGAGATACATCGAACCCCAGCATTGCGCTCTATCTTCTTCCAGGCTTCAGGAACAGGTGTCGTATCACCCAAACCAACTACCCCTCTGAAAATCCCGCTATCTTACTCACACCTTTATTCTCCTTAGTTATCTGTGTGTGTATGTTGCTTACATTGTGTGCCAGTATTTAATAAAGATCATTCATTATTTTCAAACCAGTCTGCTCCTTGACTTGGCCTGACCCCGTAAACACTGGGTTACAAGATCCTGCTAAGTTACCCTGCCTCTCGTAATGCTAAAGCAGTGCTCTGAGCTAATATTCCCCACCTACAGTAGAGCACATTTTGGTGTCTTTCGCGGGTCCCCCAGTAAACAGGGTAACAATGGGCTATTTGCTTAATGGAATAAATCTGTTAAGCACCCACAGTCACATGGTGCTCCCATGCTTCGTGGCCAAGTGGAAGGGCAGGAAGCACAATGGAGATACTTCCTCTCCCAGTGCAGCGTGGGAAAGAGCCCAGCTACGCAGCGGAAGGCGGCCATGCGTTGCTCACACTCCCTTCCACAGGGAGCTGGCAGAGTGCAGAGGGAAGCATTCCTGTCATGCTCTCTTCCCGGCAAAGGTGCTACCAGGATCGCAACAGGAGAACAATGGTATCAGGTAAGGTGCAAAAATGGCCTATGATTCTAAGGTCAAAGAAACCAGGAGTCACAGAGTGTGAGTCTGTATCACAAGCCTGATTAGGTACGGCCAGAACCCTACATTACACTTGTGTAACTAGCCACATGGGCAAGAAGTTTGGTTTTTACCCCCTTGGCTTAAGAAAGTGTCATGGAATCATAGAATCTAAGGGTAGAAAGGGGCTTCAAGGACCATCAAGCCCAACCCCATATCATACAGTAATGCACAACTAAAGCACATCTGAAAGATGCCCATCCAACCTCTGTTTATAAAGATTTTCAAAGACCTCCAAGGACAGCAAGTCCACCATTCTTCGAGGCAACCCATTACACTGTCAAATAGCTCTTACTGTCAGGAAATTCTTTTTAACGTTTAGGTGGAATCTCTTTTCTTTCAATTTGAATCCACTCACAGAATTTAACCAGAGATCATCACTAAACTTTTTCTTTCTTGTACAGAAAGAGAATAAATGCTAACTTTGGGGTTAGATTCATCCAGTGACAACCTTGTGGCAAATGATCGTTATCTCTATCTTTGTTTTTGCAGGCATATTTCAAAGACATCATTTAAATATAAGAAATGCAATCGACAAAATAGCAGACAAAAACAGTTGGTTTCCATCTTCTAGTCCTGAAATTATATGTTTGGTCGTCCCTCTGGAGATGAAATCCATGCTTTGCATCCATCTGTGAGTATATTTCTGTAGCAAATTGAAACTGTGCCACCAAACACACTTTTACATTAGCCCGGCCAATTGTGGAATGATTAATTTCAACGGAATATTCAGATTCTGCCCAAGATCTAAGCCAAACTCAGCCTCTTAAGTGTATCATATGCTATGTTCAGATACTAAAAGCATCTAGAAAGACCAGAGCTTGAGAAAAAAAAATCATTTGGGGCAACAGAAACTACGTAATCACCCAGCCAAAGGAATTCTGGGAGCTGAATTTCAAACCGTAACTTTTCCAAGCTCTGTGAAAGGAGTTCTTGATTATTGAACCTTCCTTTTGGAGTTCTCTTCTACATTGTCCCATCTTCCACATGGTGTCCTCCAGATGTATTGAGCCTCAGCTCTAATCATTTCCAGCCAGCAATGATGAAACAATACATTGAAGACTGTATAAGTACTTTAATAGAAGTATAAATATAAAAATTAGTTAAAAACAATTCAACAATGTATAAAGTTAAAAACATTAAAATTCATTAAAAGACTGTATGCAAGCAATACAAACAGCTCACGCTGGGGCCATTTCCACACTACACTGCTATAGTGCTATTATTCTACTTTCAACATTCTGTAGAGTTCTGGGGTTTGTAGTTTACTAAGGCCAAAGAGCTCTGTGGCTGAGAATTCTAGGCCCCTCCCTAAACTGCAAATCCCAGGATTCCATAGGATGTAGAAAGTGGAATAATAGAACTATAATAGCATAGGGTGGAAATGCCCTGGGTCAGTTTCTAAGAATCTGATGGCATAAAAATGTTTTAACTTTCTAATGGAAGGAGAGTGAGGATGGGGCCATCCTGGCCTCCCTAGAGAAGGAGTTCCAAAGTCTAGGACCAGCCACCAAAAGCTTTCTCTCCCTTGCTCCCACCAAGTAAGCCTGGGAAGGTGGTGTCGTGTCCAGGGCAAAGCAGACAATTAATCACCAAACGGTAGAGCAGGGTTTACTCACAAGGCAAGAGAAGGAAAAATGTCCAAACAGAGTTTAGGTTCCAAAGCAAACAAATCCAAAGGGCAAATCCAAGTTGTAGTCAAACAGGCAGGTTCAAGGTAGTCTACATACAAGAGAACACAACACAAAACTTCCACAACTGTAAAGACTTGTTACTGACCCTGAAAGGAAAGGGACAGCTGAAAGCCTTTTATCTACTGATGCTGTCACCACAGGTGTTCCATTATTAGGGCTCACTTGTTACTTAAATGCACTGAGCAGGGCAGCCCCTCTCTCTAGCATTGTCTCTCTTGCACGGTAAGTGTCTGTGTTATCTCATCCTCTGATATTTGTTCGGCCCCAGCTGTTGCTAGTTATCTTCTCCTGAGCAAGCTTCTGAGGAAACTTCTGCCTCTGGGGAAACTTCTGCCTCAGGTTCAGAATCCTCCTCTTCACTGCCAGGGTCTCCAAGGCAGGGCATGACAGAGTTCTCCAGAAGATGTTAGAGCTTTAATGGGCTCTTAAATGGAGATGGTGTCATTCAAATAGCCTGCATGCAAACCCTATAGAGCTTTACAGTCTAACCTATGCATCCAATGGACATCAGGTTGAAGAGAAGGTGCTTTAGAAACAGCCTATGGACAAGTCTATCAGGATGTGAACGAGGCTTATGCAAGAGAAGGTGTAGTTTTTTTAAAATGTCATTATAATATATTGCTAAATTTCCAAATGCAAAAAGTGACTTTCAGCTGGCTCTTGGTGGATGCCATTGCCCAAAGCATCTTGACTTGGCAGACTGGTTTCCTGCATTTGCCGCGAGCACTGGCATTCTTCCCCCATTAGATGTGACCTTCAGCTTCTCACTATGGACCTGCTATTTAAAGCAGCAAGGGGAAACTGACCTGGCAGAGTGGCAGATCAGAGATGAAGCTGTGTCTCCTTTTGGACCTTTCAACCTTTGCCCAGGAAACTCTGGCTGACATTTCTGAACCTCTGCACTTGAAAAGAGATTGCATGGGTGGCCACTAAATACCGGTTACGCATTCCTGCCTTTCTTTGTTTCAGTGTCATAGTAAAGCAATTTGCCAGTAAGAATACAGCCAAGGCAGGAGGCAGAAAGCTGAGCTTTGCAAATGGCTGGGAACACTGAGAGCATTGCCAAGGCTCTAGCAGCATCCTGCCTGCTTGGCTGGGTGGGTGGAATATACACTACTCTCAGCCCCATCATTCTCAGGCTTCTATATCAACCTCATGTCACCTTTTCAAGCTCATACTGGCAACCTGGGTGCCTGCCTGTCCTCCTTCCCTCCCCCAGTAATAGAGGGGCAGACTAAGCAGATCTTGGAAGAGACATCAAGTGCGTCTCAAGTTGTGCTTCAGTACAACAACAGCAGCTGTGAACTTGATCATAATCTCAGGCAAAAAATGCCTAATGTCTTCCATGTCAGTGGATTGGTGAATCTGCACTGAATCTCAAGCTGTTTCTGCACTACACTGTTACAGTGCTATTATTCCACTTTCCGCATCCTGTGGAGTTCTGGGGTCTGTAGTTTACTGAGGCCAAAGAGCTCACTGGCTTAGGATTCTAAATGCCCCTCCCTAAATTGCAAACCCCAATATTTGATGGATTTTAGAGCTTTAAATCTTAAGTTTTGGTGGCCCGTAGCAAGAAAAGATATTTAAAGTGGGTCTATGGTAAAGAAAAGGTTAAGAACCGCTGGTCTGAACTGTACAGGAGTTAAAGATGGTGCATTGGTCCAGCCTCTTGGATTACTCCTTTAGAGTTCAGACAAAAACCTGGAGTAGATTCACTGCTCCTCTGACCCTGGAATCATCAGCCAGCTCTAGCCACAACAGGCCTGCTTAACTTTTTCCATGCCAGCTGTTTGACAACTAATAATTAAGGCTCACAGATTTTCTCCCTCTGGGGGAAAAACACATCTACTAAAGGGTGATGAAAACTCCCCATGCATCCACTGACACAGCAGGAGCTCACAGTCCAAAGTTCTTTTTCTGCAATTGTTGACTCCTCTCATTTCCACTACAGTTTTAGGGTAAAGGCTTGCCTGCCTTACTTCTTTGCCAATGTATACATTAAATTGTTAGTGGGTTTTGTTGGTGGTGGTCCCCTCTCCTCTTTTGCAGCCAGTCGGACTTCTGCACGAGGCTGTTACAGCACTATGATTCCACTTTCAACATCCTATGGAATCCTGGGGTTTGCAGTTTTGGGAGGGGCCACCTGGACTGCAAGTGGAATCATAGTGCTACAATAGCCTCATGCGGAAATGGCCCAGGTAGAGATGGATAGACACTCTTGCTCTCAAAGAATGACTACAGTTGGCCCTTTTCCTTTGGGGCTAGAGGCATGTTACCCTGTTTTCTGGGGGTCCCGGGAGGGACACCTAAATGCGCTCTCAATTATGCAAGTTGGGGAAATTAGCCAAGAGTACAAGCTAGCAATGCGAGAGGCAGGGCAAGGGAGCGAGATCTTTCACCCAATGTCTATGGGGTCAGACCAAATGAAGGAGCAAACAGAACTGAAATAATAATTGTGATTTTTTTTTTAAAATACAATCAAACAGTGTATGCAGCACACTCACACAGATAACTGTAGAAAATAAAGGTTGGAGTGAGACGGGGATTTTTAAGAGGGATTGTTGATTCGGGTGATACTGCACCTGTCCTGAAGCCCGGTTAGATCGGTGCGAAAGTTCAAAGGTGCGTAGTCTCAGTGTGTGGGACCGAGGGGAAGGCTCGCCAAGCACAGTGGCAGGAAGGCTGGATGGAAATCGGGAGCGGTCTGAGCAATCCGAGGAAGGTCTCGGAATCAGGGGTTTTTTAAAGAGGAAAATGTAGCCACAGGCTAGTCCGTACTTGGGGAACACAATGAGTTTTGGGCTGGAGACAAAGCCTCCGAAAGGTCACAATTTAACATGATTGAGTTATGTCCGAATTTACAGTAGAGTAGACAGTATGCAGACACAGAGTGCTTGACAGGTGAGGATTCTTCTAATCAAGCTGCCTGCTCGGGGCAGGGAGTTCTTTGTAAGTGGCGTGCATACATAATGAGGGTACTTGCCATGAGGTCTCCTGAAGCGGCAGTTTGGCTATTTCTGGCCAGCCTGTATTGATTTGGAATATTACGGCGATTAGCGACTGAGCTTCTGTGCGTGCTTGTCCGGGGGCCTCGCAAACACGTGGAGAACAGAGGGGTATAGTAGGCCAAATTATTGATATCAAATGGTATCTGGTTTCCCATAAGGCCAGGCTAGAAAATTGCGGTAACAGGCACCAAAGTAAAAGAAAACACAAATATCAAAATCTACATGTGTTTCTGCAGGAAAAGGGCTGAGGCATGGCAAGAGAGTGGCCACCCAGAGTCCAAACCATGTAGACAGGGACACCGACTAGGGACTGGCCATGCATACTAGTAGAGCCCAATGTTCATCAGGACATGCTTGCCAGTGCCCTGAAACACATTTTTGAAATTCACTAGGAGGGCAGTGCCTCTGCTATGTCTCTAAGTATGTGTAAAATTACACAACATGAACCACAACACAATAGTTCCCCCTCATACATGGTTTTGCTTTTGAAGGTTTCAGTTACCTGTGATCAACCATGGTCCAAAAATATTACTGTACCTAAGACATTTTGAGGAACAGAGAAAGAGAGAGAGAGTGCACATTCACATAACTTTTATTACAGCATACAGTCCTCCTTCTATGTTTGCGGGTTTGACCTTTGCAAATGTGATTATTTGCAAGGCACGCATGCGCCACCCTCTTTCCTGCTCCCATTCCCTTGCATTTTCAAGCACAGAGAAGGAAGGCAAGCACCCAGACAAAAAGCAAGGAAATGGGGTGATGGTGGTGGAGGAATGGACACATATTTCCTTTCTCCCCTCTGGAGCACCCCCCTCCCATTCCCTTGCTTCTAGCCCAGGTGCTGAGAACTTCTGTCGAGACAAAATGCAAGAGAATGGTGGGAGGAAGGCTCACACAAGCCTTCCTTCTCTACCTCTGGTGCTCCCCCTCTCATTCCCTTCTCTCTGACCCCAGCACATAAAAGCCAACAGAAAGGGAGGGGGCAGCCCTAGAAGCGGATGGGAGGGAATCACAGGGGTGGGGAGTTATGTGTAGTCTTTCTACTTTTGCCAGGGTTCTGCACCCCAAACCCTTGCGAAAGTGGAGGGGCCACTGTATTTTATTATGAGTTCTTTTTGTTAATCTCTCACTGTGCCTAATTTATAAATTAATGTTTATCATAGGTAAGTATATATAGGAAAAAAAATAGACTAGACAGGGTTTGGTACTATCTGCGGTTTCAGGAATCCACTGGGGGTCTTGGAATATATCCCCCATGGATAAGGAGGGGATTGCTACTTAGAATCACAGCCATTGTAATTCTCCTTATTTTGTAAACTGCCTTGAACCCCACTTTGGGGGGAAAAGTGGGGAATTATAAAGGGATATGTGGAGGGAAGGAAGGAGAGGGGGATGGAGATGTTGCTAAATGATTATCACGCTGAGGACCTGCACTTCCAAACGCTCTGCACTTCAATTTCTTTTGCTTCATGTTTACTTCCTCTTATTTTGGCTGCCTCGGGGAGCGTTGTTCCATGAGTATCTCACTGCATAAAATGATGAAGTGCAATGAAGACTACACTATCGTAAAAAAAAAAAAAGAGTTTGCAACAGAACATTTTCTCCCCTCCCCAACAAAACAAGCAGACGTATACGAGCAGATAATTAACTACAAACACACAGCACGCAAACAACAGTTCACATCTAATTTGGCCCCAAGCATATTCTGTAAATAAAAAGATATTAACCCTAACTCCATGTGCCTTTACTGCTTTCTGTTTACAAGGAAATTGACTATATAAAAAAAGAATGCATTCCCTGAAACCTCCTGTACTTTAAGACTATGGTGAGTGTGAAGCAACAGCTGAGACCATGTATGCAGGAGATAGTGTAGTGTAGTGGTTGAGTGTTTGACTACAGCCCTGGAGAGCAGGGTTTGATTCCCCACTTGGCCATGGACACCCACTGGGTGACCTTGGGCATGTCATACTGTCTCAGCCTCAGAAAAATACTGTGATAGGTTGCCATAAGTTGGGTTGCCATAAGTCGGAAACAACTTGAAGGCACACAACAGCAACAAAAGAATGCACGTTTACACTCATGGAACTTTGTGGTAGGTGTGCAGTGCTGCCTGGTTAATCAATTGTAGTTTTGTGCAACTGAATATGAAACCAAACATGTGCATGCAAGTGCAATGAGTGATATGCAGCACTCTATGACATGCATCCCTGTGCAATATGAAATGTGCAATTATGCACAGTGGTGCTGCATGCCCAGCCCCACTTTTACATCTTTGAGTTGAATGCAGCCTTTGTGCTGTTGAGCTACGAAGTGTGCAACCAAACCCACACAGGCATCTGCAATGTGTGCAATGCAATATGTGCTACTTTGCACAATGGTGCATCTGTGTGCCATGTGTAACTTGCAATCATGCACAATGCCACTGCATGTGCAACTTCACTTCGTCAGCTTTGAACCAAATACAGCCATTGGGCACTGGAGAAAATGTCCATTTGCTTCCAGAGGGGAGCTTACACAGCTATGTGACACCAACAGGATTCCAGCAAACATCAAGTTGTTACTGCAGCTTCTAGGCTGCCTTGGCAATAGCATAAAGATATCCTTTTGATATCAATAATTTGGCTTCCTTCCACCACCCCTCTCCACGTGTTTGTGAGGCCCCCGGGGAAGCACGAAACTAGGCTCGGCAGCTGATTGCTGCAATATTCCTAAACAATACAGGCAAGCCAGAAATAGCCAGATCGCAGCTTCAGGAGACCTCCCGGCGAACACCCTGTTATGTGTGCGCACCGCCTACGAAGGACTCCCTGCCCCGAGCAGGTAACTTGACTAAGCTGAACTATCAACTGTCCAGCATCGTGCCTTTGCATACTGCTGCTCCTATGTCAATTTGGACCTAACTCAATCATGTTAAATTTTGACCTTTCCGAGGCTTTGTCCCGCACCCGAAATCCATTGTTCTCACCAAGTATGGCATAGCCTGCAGTTACATTCCTCCCTATAAAAACCCTTGATTCTGAGTCCCTCCTTGGATCGCTCCCGAGTTCCAGACCACCTCGCTTGGCGAGCCTCCCCTCGGCTCCACGTGCTGAGCCACATCGAACCCCAGCACCGCTCTCTATTCTTCTAGACTTCAGGACAGGTTTTGTATCACCCAAACCAACTACCTCTCTGAAACATCCCTCTGTCCCACTCCCACCTTTATTTTCTATAGTTATCTGAGTGAGTGAGTTGCATACACTGTTTGGCTGTATTTTAATAAAGATCTCATTTATCCTTTCACAACGGGTTGCTTCTTGACTGGCCTGACCCCGTAGACATAGGGTCCAAGATGCTGCTAAGTTACCCTGCCTCTCGTAACGCTAAAGCAGTGCTCAGAGCTAATTTTCCCCACCTATAGTTGAGCACATTCTGGAGTCCCTCATGGGACCCCCATTAAACAGGGTAACAGTGTGTATGTGTGTTGCCAGGGCCTTCAGCTTGGGAGAATTTGCAGGAGACTACAGTCATCCTTCCCCATTTGCTAGGGTTAGGGGCACAGGATCCCCATGAAAATGAAAAAACCGTGAATAACTCTAGGCCCTCCCAAACCAGATTTAACACTGAAAAAAAGTGTGATCACCATATTCAATCCACCACGGATTCCTTTGAGACATCAGGTTCCTTCACAAGTGGGTGGCTAGTGGGGCTCACTGTCACCTCCACTTCTGCCCCACACCATTTTTAATAGGGACTTACAAGCTTTGTTTGCAGTTTCTCAGTCTCACAAAGCTTGTAGTCCCAATTAAAAATGGCATAGGGAGGCAGAAGAAGCGACAGCAAATAACCTGTAAATAATCAAGTCCGGAAAAGTGAAACCCGCAAAGGTGGAGGACTGACTGTATTTTCCCTCACCTGTTAGGCAAATGTTGCAGTTCTACATTCATCTCTATGGGTCTGAATGGGAAGGAGGAGTACGAATTTAAAAGGGAGCAAGTCAGCTGCTGGGCTGGCGTATGCAAGGCCTCCTGGAAGATGGATAGCATTGTACTTTTAATTTGCACAGCGGCATAAGACAAACGGAGGAGGTTTCAGGGGAATGTTTCCAATTAATCAGAGCTTTGACAGCTGTGAAACTGGACGTTATTCATTCCCCTTCCTGACAGGCCAAAAGGGGTAATAATTGCACTGAGACAGTGCGTGCCCCTCACCCTCGCTCCAAACCCAAGACTGCTGCTCAGCTCCATCCCCCAATATCATGTGTTACGCTGATTCCCAACAACCGCAGGAACAGAGGATGGTATCTGGCAAGCCTGGTTGGGTGATCCTGGGTCAACGGATAGTGGAGATGCTCTCGAGAAATTCAAGCATAATTCTAGAAACATGGCCACAATCCTGGGGTAAACTGGTGGAGATTCCTGAGAGCTATATGGTGAACTTGTGCCTTCCATTTGCAGTGATTTTCCTGCCTTTGTCTCCATAGAAACTGATGCCTAATTCTGAGGCAGCGCATTCATCCAACTAACTCAGTACTGCCTATATCAGAGCTTGGGAAAAGGGGCGTTTGGGACTACAACTCCCAGAATCCCCACTGACCATGCTGGATGGGGATTCTGGGAACTGTAGTGCTAAAAAGCATCTTTTATAGCAGGATTGGGCAACTGTGTTGGATCTGGAGGCTACTTTCCTATCCTAGGACCATCCAAGGTCTGCACAGACATATAGAAATCTCCCAAAATGCAAAAAAGGAAAACCAGAAGTCTCCAGACATTAATTTCTGCTTTTGAAAAAATGGATGTTTCTTTTTAGATGTCAAACAAGTCAGCAGGGCTCTGAAATCTATTTAAAAAGCTGCAGCCTTCTCTTTATTCCGGGAAGAGCTGGTCCAAATTAATTTAGTGCAAGTAAACTGGAATTCCATTCAGTACTTTTTGGATCAGAACTTGCCAGAGTTTGCAAATTTCTTCCTGCAGGGGATGGAAGGAAGTGAGTATAGAAACAATGTGTGTGTGTGTGCATGCATGCATGCGTCTTCAGGTTGCTTGTCAACTTATGGAGACCCCATGAATTTCATAGGGTTTTCTTAGGCAAGGAATCCTCAGTGGTGGTTTTGCCCATTCTTTCCTCTGAAATACAGCCTACAGCACCTGGCATTCATTAGTGGTCTCCCATTAGTGGTCTCCCATCCAAGGATTAACCAGGGCTGAGCCTACTTAGCTTTCAAAATGAGACGGGATCTGGTGCCTTGAGGATATTTAGTTGTTTGGTGTGTGTGTGTGTGTGTGTGTCAGCCTTCAAGTCACTAGTCAACTTATGGTGACTCCATGCATTTCCTAGGGTTTTCTTCGGCAAGGATTCCTCAGGGGTGGTTTTGCCAGTTGCTTTCTCTGAAATAGAGCCTACAGCACTTGGTATTTGTTTCAGTCTCCCATCCAAGTACTAACCGTGGCTGACCCTGCTTAGCCTCCGAGATCATATGGTCTCCACTGCCTTTCAGGTATTTAGGCAATGGCCAGTATTTTACATCAGCTAATTAATTAATATGAAACAGCTAACTAGATTTACCCATCTGTAAATGTTCTATATTCACGATAGTTTGTTCAACTCGTTTCCAACTTATGGTGACTCGAAGGCAAAGCCATCACGGGGTTTACTTGGCAAGAGTTGTTCAGAGGGGGTTTGCCTTTGCTTGACCTGCTCACGGTTACCCAGTGAGTTTCCACGAGCGAGGATTCGAACCCTGGTCTTCAGAGCTATAATGCAATGCTCAAGCCATCAACCATGCTGGCTCTCATGACTGCTGCTTAGACACAATTGTGACTCTTATTGCCATGACCGTAAGTCCCCACAGCAAGCTACTTTACTGGGCATCAGCTGCATGGGGACGAGGAGGTTCATTCTCCTGGCGATCAGAGCGTGAATGATGGCCATTTCTGCACTACACTGTTATAGGCCATTTCCGCACTAGCCTGTTATAGCGCGATGATTCCACTTTCAACATCCTCTGGAATCCTGGGGTTTGCAGTGGCAAACCCCAGGATTCCAGAGGATGCTGAAAGTGGAATCATCGCGCTATAACAGGCTAGTGCGGAAATGGCCATAGTGCTATTATTCCGCTTTCAACATCCTATGGAATCCTGGGGTTTGCAGTTTCGGGAGGGGCATTTAGACTTCTCAGCCAGAGAGCTCTTGGACCTCGGTAAACTACGAACCCCAGAATTCCACAGGCTGTTGAAAGTGAAATAACAGCACCATAACACTGTAGTGAGGGAATGGCCAGTGTTTCCATCAGGTGTGAGGGGACTGGGCCAGGAGAAGTTACCAGTACTCAGTTTAAGTATACTCAGTTAATTAAGTGGCTAATACAGAGCACTGGACAATAGTCATTATTCATCCTCATGTTAAAAAACAGCTTTCCCAACTGTCATCGGGAACAATAACAGACCAGCAAGAATTTTTGCTCAATTTTTCTGATATTGTAACTTTCTGAAGGGTTGTGAAGGACTTCTTCTGTGGAAAGAAACTGAGGACCTTATCACACTATTCAATTATAGCACTATTATTCCACTTTAATTGTCACGGCAATATCACATGGAATCATGGGATTTGCAGTTTAGAGAGAGGCATTTAGAATTCTCAGCCGGAGAGCTCCAGTGCCTCACCAAACTACAAATCCCAGAATTCCACAGAGTGGCACAAGAACAGTTAAAGCAGTGTGTGATGGCAACCACATAGATTTTGTCCCCAGATCCCTATTTTCTGTGAAGAAATGGTTTTCTTGCAAAGGTATGACTACTTCCTTTGCAAGAAACCAATTTTCTGGGGGGGGAAATCCCGTGCATTTTTTTTCCTGAAGAATAATTTCTGTGCAGCACTTCAGGACATTTGAATACGGGTATAATACTGTGGAGAATATTCATTTTCTCTCACAGCTAGGAGAAAACTACTGTCATTATTCACGCACACAAGAAAGAAACAGTGGAAGGAACATTAAGATTAAAAAAACTTTCATGCAGGAGAAAGTAAAATGGACAGGTTTGTCCAACCAATACTTTAATTTGATGCCTTAAATAGTTTTTAATATTTTTGTCAGCTCAATCACACTTTTAATATTAACCTTGGGCATGCTGTATTGTATTCATTTTAATTAGCGAGCCACCTTGAGTCCTGGCTTTGGGTTGAAAAGGAGAATATGAATAAAATCTATCATCAACATCACAATCATCACCCCTTCCTTTAGATTCCAAGAATATCCTGAGTACTTTTCTGTGCAAGACAGAGTGATATTATTAAACTCTGCTATGGTTTGGGTGCAGTTCTGACTTGTTAACATGACCCAAAACTCTACATGGCCATTGTACTTCTGCTTCCAGAAACCATGATCTCAGGTTTAAAGCACTGTTACTAGGCCGTACACCCCCACATTTTGATAAGGTCTAATTGGCAAAATGTATTAATTAGCATAAAATATAAATTATATACACTATGATTGGAAGTCATGTGGAAGAAGGAACTCTTGCTGAAAAACAGGCCAAAAGATGATCCCAGGATGGCTAGTTTGTAAAGGCTGACTTAATGGCTGTGAGCTAATCTTATCAACTGCCAACCTCAGAAAACAGTAAACTGCCCAGATGCAGAGGCAAGAACCCCTGCTGTGTGCATTTCCTACTGAAGCCTTGCCCAGAATCTCACCCATCCAAGACATTGAAACAATTGGTCTATTCCAGACCTGTTTTGTTTATTTCTCCAGAAAGCAATTAACTCACACACCTTCAGGGAGGGGAATAGAGTATATAAACCCTTGATTTTGAGAAGTCAGATGCAGTCAGATGAAATGCTGGACCCCATTGTGTCGCTCTGAATCCTGATGTGGTCTGCCCTTAGACACAAGTCTAAGTCACATTTCAACTTCTTCACTACTCTTCTGGACTGGTAGTTATAACCCTAAACCAGTGGTTCTCAACCTGTGGGTCCCCAGATGTTTTTGGACTTCAGCTCCCAGAAGCCCTGAGCATTGACCAGCTCCCAGAAGCTGGGGCTTTTAGGAGCTGAAGTCCAAAAACATCTGGGGACCCACAGGTTGAGAACCACTGTAACCCTCAGCCTCTCTATCCGTAATTTATCCTTCAGTCAGCTCTTGTGTGAATGTTTGAATGTGTGTATCTTGCATGCATGCATGAGTAAATTCCCGTCAATAAAACACATTTTTAGCTTACTTTTGAATCTCTGGATTGTTCTTTTCCTGCCTGAGTCCATAAACTTTGGTAGAAAGGTCTTGCTAAATTGCCTCCCTCTCGTTATCCTCCTGATTTTGAGCTAATTCATTCCCCACTTTTGCAAGGAGGTATTGACATCTTGGGGTGGCCCTTGTAGCACCCCAAGATGTTACATTTTAGAGTAACAGCAACTGCAGCAGATGAAAAATCTATACCAAAGAGACAGACTGTAATGTTATGTTCACTGACTTATGCAATGATTGTGCAGTGTCATCCCATTGATAGAAATATTTTGGGACGGAACTATTTTAATAAATGGATAATTTAAAAGAAACATAGTTCTACCCTCAACTTTACATTACCTCAAGGGTCCAGTCTCAGTCTCAGCCTCAGCTGTTGTCTCTTGTACCAAGCCCTGGTGGACTATTCCATCTGCTGCATGCAATGTCATCTTCACATCAGGAGACCTTTGCAAAGGGATGATATTTAAAGGCGAAGAGCCTGAGAAATACTAGCTGTCCAGGGAACAAGCTCACAAATGGCACAGCTGAGAAGCAAAGCTGTTTATCCTTCCCTTAATTCGGTTGTGCTTCTTTGTGTTCATTTGGCGGCTCAAGTAAATACCAGGTTGAGCTGTGTTTATCCAGAGGGGAAGGTTTTATTTGACAGCTTGCCATTAGTGCATCTGAATAAACTGACATTGCCTCCGGCGGCAACAACACTACCCACCACCACGACTCAGCGTAGCTGGAAAGGGTGTGTGAAGCTTCATTAACGGCAGTCGACGTACTGCGTTCCACATTGGACTGAAAGCATCCGGTCAGTCTTAGAGGAAGAGGGTGGCGGTAGAGAAGATGGAAGGGCATGGCAACAGTCTTCAAATATGTACAGGGCATAATTAACACTTACAATCAGATTAAGCAGCACATTTCATTTAAACCACACTTCTACAACATGAGTCATCCTCCTGCTCCCAATCTCAGGATCAAATTTATATATGTATATGCCTTAGGGTCTCCATAAGTTGGAAATGACTTGAAGGCACACAATAACAACAGCATGTATATATGTGTATGTTGCCAGCATGGTAGGGTGGTTTGAACATTGGACTACAATCCTGGAGACCAGGATTC
Source organism: Iguana delicatissima (assembly GCA_948472985.1). Classification (NCBI taxonomy): domain Eukaryota; kingdom Metazoa; phylum Chordata; class Lepidosauria; order Squamata; family Iguanidae; genus Iguana; species Iguana delicatissima. The sequence continues at coordinate 284,649 of CAOKZL010001605.1, forward strand.
AACTCCCCAGTTAGCTATAGAAACTCACTGGGTGACCTTGGGTGTGTCACACACTCTCAACCTCAGCAAACCCCATGATAGGTTCACCTTAGGGTCACCATAAGTCAGAAGCAACTTGAAGGTACAGAACAACATATGTGTTTGTGTGCGTGTGTGCGCGTGTGCACGTGCTGTTACACACACACACACACACACACACACACATACACACACATATACAGAGTGTCCCCCAAAATGTATACACCCTTAACAGCTTATACTTCTTAAATATTTTCTTTTGCATTTTTTTCCAAGGACTGTATACCTTTAATAGGTTTAAATATTTCAATAATAGAGAAGTGTCACAAAATTACAAAAGAATCTTTATGTGAGGTTTGTGTCTCTCTACTTCAGCAAAGTGAGCAGTGCCTGTCTGCTCAGGGACAAAAATTTGAACGCCTCATATAAAATTGCAGTTTAAGATGTAATCTGTAATTCTGAATAAACCATTATTATAACATCTATTCTGCAATGTGAACATATGACACCCTGTGCATTTGTGTGCATGTACGTGTATGTATGTGTGCATGTGCGTATATATAGCATACACACACACAGAGTATGTATATGTGTGTCTGTATGTGTGTGTGTGTATATATATGGAATTTGAAGGGATGTCATGTTGAGGAGGGAGCAGGCTTGTTCTCTATCACTCCAGAGACTAGGACAAGGAGCAATGGATTCAAGCTGCAGGAAAGGGGATTCCACCTGAACCTCAGGAAGAACTTCCTGACGGTCAGATCTGTCCAGCAGTGGAATATGCTGCTTTGGAGTGTGGTTGAGTCTCCTTCATTGGAGGTTTTTAAGCAGAAGCTGGATGGCCATCTGTTGGGAATGCTTTGATGGGTGTTCCTGCATAGCAGGGGGTTGGACTGGATGGCCCCTGGGATCTCTTCCAACTCTATGATTCTATGATATATATATGCATGGTGTCCCAATAAATAGAATTGCAAGAATCATCATTGTTACTTTCCTTCAAGTTGATTCCAACTTAATGGCAACCCCATCATAGGATGGCCTTTAGGGTCTCTCATTCCTTCCTTCCTTCCTTCCTTCCTTCCTTCCTTCCTTCCTTCCTTCCTTCCTTCCTTCCTTCCTCCCTCCCTCCCTCCCTCCCTCCCTTTAAAAGATAAGATTTATTGAAGCCTTCTCAGACCCCATATGAGGACATTGCAGACTTCCGGGGGTTCATAGAGCCCTGGGGGTTCTTGGGCCAAGGTTAAGAATGCCTGCCCTAGACCTCTCAGGCATTCTCCAAAGGTCCAGAAGGAGGAGGCTCAATGGTGTCTTTTGGGAGTACTTTGATTGTGTCTTCCTACATGGCAGAATGGGGTTGGACCTGATGGCGCTTCCAACTCTACAACTCTACAGAAACCTGCTTGAAGACCTTAGGCAAATCACACTCATTTAGCCCAGGAAGAAGGAAATGGTCAACATCCTCTAAGGAAATCTTGCCAAGAAAACCCTTGGAGAAGGTTGGAGTTGACTTGCAGGTCCATAAAAATAACAAACGCTCACAAGAACCCTGTGGCCCACCCTCTAGGTTTTGCAGAATTGTGTTTACCATATTTTCCAGAGTATAAGATGCACCTGTGTACAAGAGGCACCCCATTTATACACTGGCAAATACTATTTGCTGGCGTATAAGACACACCGGTGTATAAGATGCACCCACTTTTCAAACAGTATTTTCCGGGGGGGAGTGAGTCTTATACACCAGCAAATATGGTACTCTGAAGTGGGGTGGGGGATAGTTGTCATGTTGCTTTAAATGCAAGGGGAGCTGAAATCTTCCACTGAGCGTGGAACTTGTCTCCAAAGGCATCGGGTGGTACAGAACCACGCAAAAGAGTACAACTCTATCATCAAGTTGAACCTGAAAGTAACCTCTGCTTTCCTAGAGACAGAGACCTTCCTTTAACCTCTGCTGTCTCTCTCCCTCTGACTACCTCTCTCTTGCTTCCTCCTCCTTCAGCTCTGTTCCCTGAAGGGGTATCCATTATGACAGCAGGGTGAAGCCATCACACTGAAAACCTGCCATTGGAGGGACTCTTCCCACCCAGGGGTGTTTCCTGTTTCAAAGATGCCGATGGCCAGAACTCAAGACCCCCTCCTCTTTCCCAGGCAGCTTATGAGCCCAGTATCTTTGCCTGCTGAAACTGGAGCTGCGTTCTCTCCCTCCTTTTAAATCAAAACCAAAAGCAAACTGGAAATGGTCTCTTCTCCCTGCCCTTGCTCTCAGGAGGTTAATGCCGCAGTCATTTCCTGTCTCTTACAAAGGGATATGTCTGGATTATATAAACCTGAATTCAAATTAACTCCCAATTTAGAGGCTTTGTGGGAGAGAGTTGTCGGATTTGGGAGGAGGAGGGAAGTGTCTCTGATTGGGGAAACAAATAGCTGGAAAAATAGAAAAGAGGAGAGGGGATTGTCCTGTTTAGACACCATAAGTTGTGGTGTTTAGATTGCCTCAAAAGAGTGAAAATATGCAAAAAGCCAGAATGCTCAGGTTGTTTTGTGCCTTGGTCAGTTGCTACAACAGTGGCCATTTCCGCACGGGACTGTTATAGTGCTATGATTCTACTTTCAACATCCTATGGAATCCTGGGGTTTGCATTTTCGGGAGGGGACGGCCGACCCCTCCTGAAACTGCAAACCCCAGGATTCCATAGGATGTTGTGATAATGGGGCTTCCCATTATCTAGACTTAGCTAAAAGGGAGATACTTCCCTCTCCAGGTAAACCCAGGGTTAATGAGGTCTTGGGATTAGATTACATTTTGGTGTGGGTCAGCATCATAGGTCACAGGGTGAGAACTGACCAACCGCAAGGGAAGAGGTGGGCATCTTGGAGATGCTTCGAGATGCTTCCAGGGAGGAAATATAAAACTTCTGGGAGGCCATGTGGCGAGAGAAGAAGAACAGAGAGAGAACAAAGAAGAACAATGGGATCTGGGCCAGTCGTAGGCTGGAGGCCCCGTGCCTCGTCTCCTGGCCTCTCCTGTCTCTTTTAGACCATCGAAGCCTATAACCTAATTGTGAGTAACTAGAAATAAGTAGTTAGCCGCGTTAGGGCTGTTTATTATTTCGGAGACTGGCTGATCTTAAGAATGTATCTGTGCTTTTATATCTGTTGTTGTAACTACTTGTAACTTAAGCGTGCCTGGGAGTGGGGAGCCTCTCAAGTGTGATATTGTCTTGTTTATTTGCATGCCTTGATTAAATACTTTCTGTAAAACCTCTGTTTCTCTCCATTCCCACGCCAGTCTTTGGCACACGCTACATAGGACTTCTCTCACCCAGAAGGGGGGAGGTGAGAGGGAAGGAAAGGTCCTTAGCATAGAGATTGGTAATCCACTGAACAGGCTCTCGCTGGCCGACCCCTCCTGAAACTGCAAACCCCAGGATTCCATAGGATGTTGAAAGTGGAATCATAGCACTATAACAGTCCTGTGTGGAAATGGCCAGTGTTTGGACATTTTCATCCTGTGCAGCACCACTGCATTTAGTTCAAGATTGTAAAAACCGTGTTATGCATCCGGTGTTGTTGTGTACGGCTGTGCATTGGCACATGCTTACTCAGTTGTGCAATACTGCTGTTCAGTGAAACAATTAAATAGCAGAATTAATGCATAATTCTGGACAGTTGCAAAGATTGTGCAATGCAATACCAAGATAGAATCTCAATGCATAATTTCAATATTAATTATATTCATAATTACAGTTGGCCCTCTACATTCTCTAGGGTTGGAGCACAGCTCCCTCATAAAAGTGGAAAAATTGCAGATATCAAAATGTGTGTGTCTGTGTCTGTGAGAAGGGGAGCAAGGCATGGTGGAGAGAATGGCCATCCAGGGTCCAAACCAGGTTGTGAGTAAAGAAACAGATCATCTCCATTACGAGCTAAGAGGTGGTCACATACACAGGAAGTCCTAGCCCCTCCCGTCTGCTGACTCATGACTATTACTACCTCACCTGAACATTGCCATACTTGGAAGGTCGCTTGTGATTGAAAGAAACTTCATGTTACCTGCCCCTCTGGAGATTTCCTTATATGGTTGGAAGTCTCTGGACCTTTTCCTTATATGGTTGGAAGACTCTGGACCTTTTCCTTATATGGTTGGAAGTCTCTGGACATTTACCCTATATGGATGGTAGTTTCTGGGCATTTACCTAATATAGGGTGGGGTGATCTGTGATTGGTGGAAAAACGCTGCAGTGGGTGTGTATGCTGTTTACCTGGATACCTGGATAAAAGGACCATGCCAAGTCTTTATTCCTCGTTCCGAGCCTCCGGCACCCTGCTGAAGCAGTACTTTTTATTTTTTGTACTTAATAAATCTGGTCTCTAGCCTTTGAACCAAGAAACTGGTCATTTGCCTGTTTCTCAGAAAAAGCTGTCCCTCTCCAAGGGTGCAGAAGGTGACAAGGTCAGTGAAAATAGAGGTAAAGGTGTGGGGGGTGACCCTATACTTCCTCTCTTTTGCCCATTTGCTTCCTTGGGTGTGTGTGGGGGGCATTGGGAAAAGGTTTGTGGGGCTGAGAAATTGAGCTGTGAGTCATCTTTAGCTGTCCAGGCAGTGACTGGTGGAGGAGGAGGACCAGTTGCATTTTTTAAAAAGGAGCCACTGAAAGGGAAAGTTTCCCTGAAAAAGAAGCACTTTAGGTGGGGGTGGGGGTTTGAAAAAACTCACAAACAATAACATCCGTGAATGTCAAGCTGGCACATGCAGAGAGCGGACTGTAATATTCAGTGTGTGGGAGCATTGCCCTGACTCTTATCGGCAGCAGTGATGCATTTAAGTTAAACTCTCAAGTCTCAAGTCTCTACCTTCAAGTCTCAACTCCTTGAAGATACTTTCAAGTCAAGTCTCAAGTCTGGGAGCTGACTTTATACCCCAACCTGTATGCCAGAGTTTCTGGACAGTGTCCAATAAAGTCAGTTTTAACAATTTAAGCAGAGCTGGCCCTCCACATTTGCGATTTTGCCGTCTGCAGGTTCGGAAATGGGGGATAGGATCCTTCTTACTTCCCATTTCGAAAGCGGGAGGATTTTTCAAAAGTGGGAAATAGGATCCTTCTTATTTCCCATTACTGAAGCTTCAAAAGCTTTAGAAGGAACAGTCGCATAGGGACGTAGGGGAGGAGGGGAGGGGAAGTTTGCCCCAGGCGGCAATGTTTTGGGGGCGTTCCGGCCCATAGCCATGCCTCCATGCACAGTGGCCATGCTCCTTGCGCTACAGCCACTCCCCCACATCCTCTAAGTTCTACCACTGAGAAGGAAGGATCCTTCCTTCTCAAGCCTGTTGCCTAACACATTTGCTGTTCCCCTCTGAGAAACACACAAGGCACTCTAGGAGCGAGTCTTGTCTTCTGCTCTTAGGAAAAGTTCGAGAAGGCTCCTCCGATATGCAGCGAGGACAGGCTGCTGAGCAGACCTCAAGCCTGCCTCAAGCCCATTGCCCAACCTGTTTGCTGATCCAATCTGAGAAATGCACCCACACTTTGGGCTTGAGACAGATTGTCATGTGAGCAGTAAGCAAAAAGAGATGGAAGCATTGTTCAAAGCCATAAGGTTTCTGGATAAATGTGTTATGTTCCTGAACCAAGGGCAGCAAGTCAGTCACTAAAAATATACAAGTCTTGAGTTGAGTTGAGTCAGTGAATCATTTATGGTCTAATCAAGTCTGAGTTGAGTCACTGAAGTGACTTAAGTCTGACCTGAGTCTGAGTCAATTGACTCAAGTCTATATCACTGATTGGCAGTATTCCTCATTAGAGTCAATCCACTGAATCAGTTGAATCAGTTTGAACTTGCTCTTCAATAATTAATTCAAAGGGAGTAACATACCCAACAACTGTCACATTTTGGCAGGGAAAGTCCTAATTAAACCTCTGTCACTTTTTCAGCTGCTAGCCTCTATGTCCTTCCTTGTTAATGGTTTCTGCCATCCTGACCACACTGTGATGTTGCTTGGTTTTCATCTGTGAAATGTTGGAGGGTCGGTTAACCTAGGTGGGACTTGCAGTAGGATTCAGGCCCTTTAACTGAATTTTTTTCACAAATGTTCACCTGGGGAAAAGGACAGAAGCTTTAGGGGAGCAAAACATTTTCAATGAACCAAACTTATGGGTGTTCAACTCATCCCCAGCATGAGCGCATCAGTTCTCATATCTCAATCAAGCAGTGCTTGTGAAGAGCCTTAAGAGATCATTTGGCCTCTCGGCAGGAGCCCAGAAATTGAGGTGGATGGAAAAAATCCCAGTTTAACACAGACACACATATGTTTCTTCAAAATTTCAGGGAGAGAACATGAATTTTTGAACTCTTTCTCCTTGTGTCCAGAGAGGACTCTACAAGAAGCCAAAGACATCCACTAAAACTATTTTATTTCTTTTAAGTTTTAATATGCTCCCCTACAGCCATTTTCACAGGGCAGCTTGCAAGAAGAAAGAGAGAAACACACACAAAATGCAAATCAAGAAAATAAATAAAAATCCATATGAATGAAACATTAAAAACAGCCTGGAATCAGAACTAGAAAAAATGCCCTCCTCACTTTTTAAGACTACATCTCCTGAAGCTGATGGAAATGGTGGTCTCCAGAAATTATTTTTCCAGGATCTGGGATCAGAAGTAGTTTTTGGGCCCTTCCTCTCCCCCAGCCCATGCAGGGGCAAATGGAGGCAGCAAATGGTCTACGGCACAGAAAAGCATCATAGCTTCTTCTGTTGATGGTTTCCTAGGCATCCTTTGGCAGAACTGGACCTCTAAACATCAAATTTTACTCATAACATCCCAGGACCAACACTCTGGAGCCTTGTGGCTATATAATGGGCCCTGTAGATACACCCCAGTGCAAGGGAACTAGAAGATAGGTTGCCAAGCTTATGTAGAGCAGAACCAAAAGATGGAAACTGAACCGTGCAGGTGTGACCTTCCCCAGTAGACCTGAGAAAAGTGCCAACAAGTGCTACCAGGAAGGTTTACTCCCCTGACTTGTTCCCAGCTGCCTTCCATCTTCGAACTCCAGAGTAAGCATCAACCATCTAGCAAAGCTTACTGAACGCATAGTAACTCACCTCATACCAGCAGACAACTGTGAACACTTGGCCATGATGCTAATAAGGATTCTAGAAGCCATTAATACCATGCTGTACACTCCCACTCCATGATATGATATAATTGGCAAATATCATTTAATGGGCATGAAGTATACGTTATAAACTGCTATGTCATAGAAGCTGTGCTGGCCAAGAAGACTGGCTGTACATGTGCAAAAATAGGTCAGATGGGACCTTAGGGTGTGGCCAGGTCATAGTCAAGGAAGATCTGCTGTTAATGAGCTTGCAAATGTCACTTCAACAACTCAACCTTCAGAAACAATAGCATGCAAAACTGCCTCAACAGAGCAACTGATTGTCTCCAACCTGCTCCCTCTTCCCATCAAAATGTTCCTGTGTTCCTCACCTGTCCAGCCATTAAGCAGCTATCAGAATTCCCATCAGTGCTTTGTCACTAATGCTAAAGCCATTCGTTCATTCCAAACCCATTGTTTGCTCTCCAAGAGAGCCATTAACACCTTCCCCTTCAGGGCAGAAACAGAATATTTAAACCCTGGCTCTGAGCCAGATAACTCATAGTACTCTGGACTTGGGTGATCACTCTGCTGCTTCTGTTCTTGTACTACCCTTGGACCCTTAGTCTGAGCCACATTGCTTCGTCTCTTCTTTTCAGGATAGGCAAATATCACTCGTTTCGCCCTAACTTCTCGCTATCCAATTTCCCCCTCTTTTCCTTTGGTTAGCCTTGTGTGGTTGTGACACTCCTTGTATCTTGCATGTGATTGTGATATTCCCCAATAAAACATACTTTTAATCTCTAACTCATGCCCCTGAATTAGTACTGGTATTTATAGGTGGAAAAGATCCTGTGAGGTTACCCCACTCTCATAGGCCTCCCATTTGAGTTAGCAATTACCCACTGTTTCACAGAGACACTGGCATCATGGGTAGACCTCAGAGTCATCCACTTTTGGGGAAACATCACCAGCTTGGGCACAGGGAGCCATAGCCATTCCATCTCTCCTTTGAAAGACACTTTCTCTGCCTGGAACTTTTTTCACTCATTGCGACTGCCACAGGACAGCCTTTCCAGAATCAGCTTGACCTACATCTCCCTTCCTTCCCTTCCACTCCCCTCTCCACAACATCACATCATGACTTGCTGTGATTTATCCTTTCATATTATTTCAGGAACATTTCCTCTTGTAAATTCTGGTCCTGATTAATGCCACTTAGCACTTTCCATTTCCAAAGCACTTTGCAAGCATTTGCTAATGAATCTATACAATTCCTCCCCTTCTGCCACTCTGCTCTTGCTCCCGTTCCAGGTAAAAAAGTTTGACTGTCTAGGCCTGTCTGTCTTTACCATCCCTTTAACCTCAGAGTGGGGAACTTGAGCAACATGGGCACCAATTGTCTGCTCTGTACATTCTCTGGAGTTTGCATGGACTGCCAAAAATGCCAGTCAACAAACGACTATACAAACTGTCTAGCTATGGGGGTGCAAAATGAGAGTATTGCCTCTCCAGTAAGATTTCTGCCTCCTTAATTATTGTTTGTTTGTTTTTTTTCAATTGCCCAGGCTCATCTGATACCTGTGTGACACTCTTGACCATTCAGTCCTGCCCCATTCTGCCACACAGGAATACACAATCAAAGCACTTCCAGCAGATGACCATCCAGCCTCTGGTTAAGAAAACCTCCAAAGAAGGAGATTCTACCATACTCTGAAGCAGCAGCTTATTCCACTGTCAAATTAATCTTGCTTGAGGAAGTTGTTCCTAATGTTTAGGTTGACTCTTTTAGCAGACAAGAGTCAATGATGCAATGCAGGAACCAAAAATCCCAATACAATTCTGGACTACATCAACAGGAGTTGTCCAGGCAGATGGCCATCCAGCCTCTCTTTAATTCAACAGAAAAGAAGCTTGTTTCATCTTCCATATGACATCATTTCAAATATTTAAACATAGTTATCATGTCACTTTTTAACCTTCTCATCTCTAGGCTAAACATACCCAGCTCCTTAAACTGCTCTTCATAGGGCATGGCTTCCAGACCCTTCACCATTGTGGTCACCTTCCTCTGGACACATTCTAGCTTGTCAAAATTCTTCTTGAACTGTGGTACCCAGAACTGGAGACGAGATTCTGGGTGAGATCTGGCCAAAGCAGAATAGAGTGGTACTATTACTTTCCACAATCTGGACACTATACTCCTATACTGTATAGCAGTATACTTTATACTCCCATCAAAGACACTTTGAAAGTCTATGACCAGCTGTTAATAAGACAACTGCCATTTTCTGCATCCAACTGACCTCTGGTCTAGGGATATAAATATAAAGAGATATATAAATCCTCAACTATTTAATCCTCACATGCAAATAATTCCTGCAGTTTTCTCCCTGCTGTGGGAGCATTTTTCTCCCACGGTTTTCAAGCATGTTGAAATGTTCCAAATTTTGTTTGGTGCTGAAAGACAAGTGGCAGGATGGCTCTTTATTCATTTCCATACTGCTGAGCACCTCAGAAATACCTCTGTTGTTAATGCTGCCTAGCTCCTAAGGTAAGTTTTGTGGGGTCACATTAGGAAACATAGCTGCAGCAATGGAGCTCCACCATTGTACCTTCATGTCCTGATGCAAGATCTTGGTTACTATTATTATTTTTTTTAACAGAAATGCCAGGTGTTCCTTAGTGCAGAAAAATCCCCCAGAACACTTCAGGCTGTTTGAATACTGGGAGAACACCATGCAAACACCTCATTGTTCTATTATTCTTCCTGACAGGGTTTCCTGGTTGTCAGAAAACCCAGTTTTTGACTGGGTGACATATAATGAAAATAATTCTATCCATCCGTACTTTGATCCCACCCTGTAACTATGTAACTGTGTATAATAATTAAGGTTTGATTTTATTGCCTTGTCATAATTACCTTTCTTGTTGCTAGGGAGCCAGGGGCTATGGCCTGATGAACCTAATTGAATTGCATGCAGACTATAGTGTGCAGATGGGATGACTTGAACATCTTCATTCCTGGATTCCTCTTCTTCTGACTGGCTTTTTCCAAACATGATTTCAAAAGCTTAGAATCATAGAATCCTGGAGATGGAAGAGACCCCAAGGGCCATCCAGTCCAACCCCTTTCTGCCATGCAGGAAGACGCAATGCAAGCACTGACGGATGACCTTCCAGCCTCTCTTTAAAAACCTCCAAAGAAGGAGACTCCACCAAACTACAAGGCAGGAAAGTATTTCACTACCCAACTGCTCTTCCCATCTGGAAGTTCTTCCTAACATTTATGTGGGATCTCTTTACCTGTAGATTGAATCCACTGATTCATGTCCTAGTCTCTGGAGCAGCAGAAAACAAGTTTGCTCCAAACTTGAGTGTGACATACCTAAGGTCATCTAGTGGATTTTCATAGCTAACTGGGCACTCAAACCCTGGTCTCCAGGGTCATAATCCAATACTTAAACCAGTATGACACACTTACTCTGGCCCAATCAAGGGACTCTCTTTGAAAGATGGTCATCCAGCCTCTGTTTATAAACCTTCAAAGCAGGTGACTCCACCACACTCTGAGGCGGTGTATTCCACTGTTGAGCTGTTCTTCCCATCAGGGAGTTCTTCCTAATGTTTAGATGGAATCTCTTTTCCTGGAGTTTTAAGCTGTTGTTCTGTGTCCTTAAGGTGCTTCACATAAGGCATGGTTTCCAGGCTTGTGACAAGTTTGATTGTCTTCCTCTGGACACATGAGTCAACAGTGTGATGCAGCAGCCCAAACTCCCAATGTAATTCTGGGCTGCATCAATGGCAGGGTAGTGTCCAGATTCAAGGAAGCCATAGTAGCATTCCTTTCAGGCAGATCTCAGCGGGAATACTATTCTGCTCACCATCAAGTTCTGTTCACCATAGGTAAAGACAATAACAAGGTTGAAGGTGTACAGAGGAAGGTGACCAAGATGGTAAAATGTCTGGAAACCAAGCCTTCGTGGAGGAAATGAAGTATATGTAATCTGTAGAACAGAAGATGGAGAGGTGACAAGACACAGTTCATAGAATCATAGAATCATAGAGTTGGAAGAGACCACAAGGACCATCCAGTCCAGCCCCCTGCCATTCAGGAACACATATCAAAGCATTCCCAACTGATGGCCATCCAGCCTCTGCTTAAAAACCTCCAAAGAAGGAGATCCCACCACACTCCATGGAGGCAGCAGCATATTCTACTACTGGACAGCTCTGACTGTCAGGAAGTTCTTCCTGAGGTTCAGGTAGAATCTCCTTTCCTGCAGCTTGAATCCATTGCTCCTTGTCCTAGTCTCTGGAACAGTGAAAAACAAGCCCGCTCCCTCCTCGACATGACATCCCTTCAAATATTTAAACATGGCTATTTTGTACCCTCTTAACTTTCTCTTCTGCAGACTAATCATACCCAGCTCCCTAAGCCGCTCCTCATAAGGCATGGCTTCCAGACCCTCCACCATTTGGGTCACCCTCCTCTGGACATGCTCCAACTTGTTGATATCCTTCTTGAACTGAGGTGCCCAGAACCGGACACAATATTCCAAATGAAGTCTAACCAAAGCAGAATAGAATGGTACTATTACTTCCCTTGATCTAGACACTGTGCTCCTATTGATGCAACCAAGAATCGCGTTGGCTTTCTTCAGTGCCTCATCATACTGCTGACTCGTGTTCAGCTTGTGGTCCACCAAGACTCCTAGATCCCTTTCACACTTACTGTTATCCAGCCATGTGTCCCCCATCCTATATTTGTACATTCTATTTTTTCTGCCTAAGTGTAGGACCTTATGTTTCGCTCTGTTGAAATTCATTTTATTAGCTTTGGCCCAGCTCTCCAATCTGTCAAGGTCATTTTGAATTTTGATCCTGTCCTCTGATGTATTAGCAACCCCTCCCAATTTGGTGTCATCTGGAAATTTGATCAGCATGCCCTCCACTCCTTCAAGTCATTGATGAAGATGTTGAATAGCACTGGGCCCAGGACAGAACCTTGTGGCACCCCACTAGTCACTTCTCTCCAAGATGAAGAGCAGCCACTGGTGATCACCCTTTGGGTTTGGTTGGTCAACCAATTACAAATCCACCTAACAGTAGTACCATCTAGCCCGCATTTTACTAGCTTCTTTGTAAGAATGTCATGGGGAACTTTGTCAAAGGCCTTACTGAAGTTATGCTATGTCCACAGCATTCCCTTCATCTATCAAACTTGTAACTCTATCATAAAAAGAGATAAGATTAGTCTGGCATGACTTATTTTTGAGAAATCCACTTTTAGTGATTATGGCATTGCTTTCTAAGTAATTACAAACTGACTGCTTAATGATCTGCTCTAGGATCTTTCCTGGTATTGATGTCAGGCTGACCAGGCGATAATTATTTGGATCCTCTTTTATCCCTTCTTGAAGATGGGATGACATTTGCCCTCCTCCAGTCTGCTGGGACTTCTCCTGTTCTTCAAGAGTTCTCAAAGATTATTGCAAGTGGTTCTGAAATGACTTCTGCTAGTTCTTTTAATATCCTTCGGTGTGATTCATCTGGCCCTGAAGACTTGAATTCATCTAATTTAGTTAGATATTCCTGTACTACTTCTCTACCTATTCTGTGCTGCATTTTCCCCACTTCCTCACCTGTTCCCCATCCCCCAGGTTGAATACTTTTATCCTTTTGGGAGAAAACTGAGGCAAAGAAGGTGTTTAGTAGTTCTGCCTTCTCTCTTCCCCCCGTTAATAATTGGCCATCTTCCCCATGCAGCAACTCTATCATTTCCTTGTTTTTACTTTTGCTGCACACATACCTAAAAAAGACCTTTCTATTGTTTTTAATGTCTCTGGCAAGCCTGAGTTCATTCTGTGCTTTAGCTTTTCTGACCTTCTCCCTACATATCCTGTTGTTTGAAAGGCTTCCATTATGTGAAACATAGAGCAAGCTTATGTTCTGCTTCTCCAACTGATAGGACCTCAACCCACGGTTTCAAATTACAAGAAAGAAGAGTTACACTAAACTTCCTGGTGGTATAAGCTATGGGACAGTGAAATAAATAAATAAATAATATATTTTACCTGTTTGGGACTCAAGATAGCTTGCAACAAATTTTTAAAAAAGAGATAAAAATTTACTGTCTACATAAGTTAGTAAGTAATTAAACTATCAAACAAGTAATAATAATAATAATAATAATAATAATAATAATAATAATAATGTTTATTCATAATGTCTTTTTCACCTAAACAATTAAATATACAAAGCATTAGAAACAACAAATAAAAAACTTACCAAGAAGTAAAAAAAAATCCATTATGTTATAATACAGGATCTTTCTCCCTCTAAAAGCTCAGTTCTGAAAGTGCTGTTGGAAGAAGAAGGTTTTAATCTGCCTGTGAAAAGTGTATAAGGATAACCTCTTTCAGAAGGGAGTTCCAGAGCCTGGGAGCAGTCACTAAGAAGGCCTTGTCTCTCCTGTGTTCCCACCAAATATATACATGAGGATGGTGGAACAGTGAGAAGGACCTCCTCAGAAGATCTCAAAACATGGGCAGATTTCTGGTGAAGAATATGGTCCTTCAAGTAACCTGACCCTGAGCTGCATCAGTCTTTATAGTCATTGCCAACACATTGAATTGTTCCTGGAAATAGACTAGATGAAGAGTGAAGCTGTTGCCACAAGGGAGCTATATGCTCCCTGTAGCTAACCCCAGTTAATAATGGGCTTCAGCTCTTTGAACCAGCTGGGGAACTAAGGGGGACTCTTCTTGCCTGAAAATTTTTGTAAAGAGGTTATATGGCCACTTCCCAGGGATGGACAACAGTATATGTGAAAGGGATCTGGGAGTCTTAGTAGACCACAAGCTGAACATGAGGCAGCAGTGTGAGGCAGCAGCCAAGAAAGCCAACATGATTTCTGGTTGCATCAATACGAGTATGGTGTCTAGATCAAGGGAGGTAATGGTACCACTGTATTCTGCTTTGGTTAGACAACATTTGGAATACTGAGCCCAGTTCTGGGCACCTCATTTCAAGAGGGATATTGACATGCTGGAACGTGTCCAGAGGAGGGTGACCAAAATGGAGGAGGGTATGGAAGCCACGCCCTACGAGGAGTGGCCCAATGAGCTGGGTATGTTTAGTCCATAGAAGAGAAGGTTAAGAGGGGACATGATAGCCATGTTTAAATATTTGAAGGGATGTCATATTGAATAGGGAACGGGCTTATTTTCCACTGCTCCAGAAACTAGGACAAGGAGCAGTGGATTCAAGCTGCAGGAAAGGAGATTCCACCTGAACCTCTGGAAGAACTCCTTAAGGTCAGTGCTGCCCAGCAGTGGAATATGCTGCCTGGGAGTGTGGTAGAATCTCCTTCTTTGGAGGTTTTTAAGCAGAGGCTGGATGGCCATCTTTTGGGCATGTTTTGATGTGTATTCCTGAATAGCAGGAGACTGGACTGGATGGCCTCTGTGGTGTCTTCGAAAACTATGATTCTATGATTTGGCACCAGAATTGGGCAGGGATAGGGGTGGAGTATATGGCCCTTGAGGTTTATTCCAGCATTATGCTCCTGTGGTTCTACAGTTATCCTTTCAACTGAGGTAAATATGTTGCACTCGATCATAGCAATAGCAATAGCAGTTACATTTCTATACAACCTATCAGTGCAAAGCACTCCCTAAGTGGTTTACAGTGTCGTAAGCTAATTGCCCCCAACAAGCTGGGTACTTATTTTACTGACCTGAGGAAGGATGGAAGGCTGAGTCAACCTGGAGCCTGGCAGGATTGAACTCACAATGTTGTGGCTGCAGTACTGGCATTTAACCACTGCACCACCAGGGCTCATGCATCAAAGGCAGGGGAATGCAATCCATGGCAGCCCATGCTAAAATAAATCTGTTGGCCTTAATTCTACAAGTTATCCTTGCCCCCTTTCACTAACTGCTGTAGGCTTTTTCTCCTTGGGTTCCCAAGAGGGTCACTGAAGCAGAGAAACCTCCAAATTCTCCCATTTCAAGAGATCTATTTGTAAATGTTTCCCCAGCAACCAACAACTGTGGGTAAATTTAGGGAGGGGCATTTAACTGCAAACCCCAGGATTCCATAGGATGTTGAAAGTGAAATAGTAGCACTAAAACAGTCTAGTGAGGAAATGGCCATAGCCACCCCATGAATTTCACAGGATTTTCTTATGCAAAGAAGACACAAAGGTGGTTTTGCCAGGTCCTCCCTCTGAAATATAGCCTACAGAAGCTGGTATTCATTGGTGGTCTCCCATCCAAGTTCTGAGCAAGCTGGGCCCTAATTAGCTTCCAAGATCAGATGGGATCTGGTGCCTCTGGGTTATTTCAGCCCCCCCCCCCGCAACAGCCATTCTTCAGGAAATCACTTCCTCCCCTCCCCTTGTTCCTCACTTCATCTCATTTCCAGAGTGTGTTTCTAAAGCTCTGCCTGAAGGGAGATTATTTGCCAGATGCTGAGAATTCTATTCAGGGTACAGCATTCAAGACCAGCTTGCTCGGATTTTGCAGTTAGAACTCTCAAAGAAATCTGCTTATCATACTAGGGGAACAGCTAAGCAAGACAGCCTCATTGCTGCAATGGAGAACTTCAGTTCCCATCCAATAAGCATCAACAGTTTGAGGAGAGGGCATTCCAGGGGGTAGGGAAAGCCAAATCACCATGCCTGTGTTATTTTCTTTTTGTCATGGGTTTTCCAACGGTTTGGGAGTAAAAAGTGCCTAAAATCACAAATAAATAAATATTGGCGTCAGGAGGCAGCTGGAGGTTCCAGAAGATGCCAAATTGGAGATCAGGGGCCTAACATGGTCCTTGGACTGAACTTTCCCAACCACAGTGCTCCCTTCATGCTAAACAACCCCTGCTGGTGGGGGTAGAGGTGGTTCTGGGGTCAAAAATGCAGAGAGGTATACAGGTTCCCAACCTGGCCCTGCTCCCAGAACTGACCAGTGTTCAGGTGTAAGCTAAAACCAGGGTTTATTGAGCAAAGGCCTTCACTCAGGAATCTTTCACACATCACCCAACCAGCACTGAAGAAAAGAATCTGCAGAGGTACTTTGTTTTCTCTTCCTTCCTTCTTTCTTTTCTTCTGTCCTTCCTTCCTCTAATTTCTCCTTCCTTCTCTATCTTCCCTTTTTTTTACCTCCTCTCCCTCTTCTTCATCCTCCTTGTCTTCTTCTTCTTCAACCTCCCTTTTTTACTACTTCTTTTCCTCTTTCCCTCCCCCTCTTCCTCCTCTCCTCTTCTGTTCTCCCTTGTCCACCTCTTCTTCATTCCTGTCCTCCTTTTTCCTTCTCTTCTCTCCCTGCTTTCTTCCTCATCCTCCTCATCACTCTTATCTTTTTCTTCCTCATCCCCTTCTGCCATGCCCTGTATACTACACCAATTCCACTCTGAGTGTTTATTTGTAGCGAAGCAAGCAACACAGCACACTTCTTCCAAAGTTGCTGAGACTAAAACATACATGGGATTCAGAGCTTTATACCCACATATACAAATTTTAGGAACACAAAACTGTGATTGGAGTGGATCATAAATTTAACATCACCCCACATCTTTAAACATTTCCCAGACCTGCAGTTGTTTACCTTCCTTTCATCCTTGGGGCAAAAACCTGTTTCCTGTCCTTATATCAGACACTTCTAGTTCTCAAAACACCTCTTGATACTTTCGTTTTTGCCCACTTTGATTTTTCTCCCCCTTCACCAGATACGTTGTAGCAATTGGCAATAAAACAATTAGCCATTTGATACACTGGAATACACTAACAAACGCCAAACCAAAACACTATTGCGATCATAGAATCACAGAGTTGGAAGAGACCACAACGGTCATCCAGTCCAACCCTCTGCTGTGCAGGAAAGCTCTCCCGACAGATGACCATCCAGCCCCTGTTTAAAAACCTCCAAAGAAGGAGACTCCATCACACTCCGAGGCAGCATCTTTCCACTGCCAGACAGCTCTGACCGTCAGGAAGTTCTTCCTGAGGTTCAGGTGGAATCTTCTTTCCTGAAACTTGAATCCATTGCTCCTTGTCCTAATCTCTGGAGCAGCAGAAAACAACTTAGTAGGCGGGAGGAGTAGGCGGGAGGGGTAGGAGGAGGAGGATGAAGATGAAGGGGGAGGGGAGGGGAGGAAGGAAGGAAGGAAGGAAGGAAGGAAGGAAGGAAGGAAGGAAGGAAGGAAGGAAGGAAGGAAGGAAGGAAGGATAAAAACAGAGGAACATATCAGAATGCATTGACCCATCATAGTGGATCTGCTGGATCCACTCCCTCTCATTAATTCATACTTGATACTTTGTAGAGCTCTAGCTAAACTCTAGCATTGCCTCTACTCTGATTACCACTTCAATACACATCCAGCAGATCCACTATGATGGGGCAATGCATTCTGATATGTTCCTCTGTTTTTATCCTTCCTTCCTTCCTTCCTTCCTTCCTTCCTTCCTTCCTTCCTTCCTTCCTTCCTTCCTTCCTTCTCTCCTCTCCACTCCCCGTTCATCTTCATCCTCCTCCTCCTCCCTCTCCCGCCTACTAAGTTGCACCTGGGCAGCCCAAAAAGAAATTCTGGATTTTTGCAGCCAAACTCTGGCTCAGCATTTCCCCTCCCTCCCTCCCTCAAGTTTATGAAGCCAGCCTTCAAGTTTTGTCCACCCTGGGAATGAAATCCATTTTGTACAGAAGTGCTTTTTATTTTGCTAAAGTGCTAGCGCTTGTACTAAATTACCAAATCTTCATAATAATGTGAGCAACATACCCTCCCCAAGATCTGAGACGCAGGAGAGAGTTAAGGTGATGCAAAGAAGATTAAGTGGCTTTCAGTGGAGTTGTTTATGTCAGATTTTTAAAAGTAATGTAGAAGGATAGGAGGAGAAAGGAAGCCTGAGATTGTGAAGCAAATACAATTACTCACAGCAGTGCTCACCGCACAGCGAGGTGGGCAGGCTGATCAAGGGGCCATTAAGACGACTCCAAGCCCCCTCAAGATTGCCGTGAAAAATGCATCCAAGCCGGACCTTTAGTGATCTCATGTTAACTGACCTACCTGAAAAGATTCTGACTGATTCATAGTTTTATTTTGAACCTCAAGTGGAAATTTCAGCTGTCAAATCTCATCTGGCTAGTTACACCTGCAGGTTAATTCATTGAGTGTGAGTGGTTCTGCCATTTCCATGTGCATTCATCCACCATTTAACAATTGATTCGGTGAGTCTACATCACCTGAAATGAACTAACAGGGCTCTGGCCACAGGCTGTTCTGGAAAGTCCAAGATGAGCAAATGTATTAGGGTGCATTCCATAGAATTATAGAATCAAAGGGCTGGAAGAGACCCCATCCAGTCCAATCCCATTCTGCCATGCAGGAAGACCCAATCGAAGTAGTCCTTTGGACAGGCGGCCATCCAGCCTCTCTTTAAAAACCTCCAAAGAAGGAGACTCGACCATGCTTCCGGACAGCAGCATATTCCACTGTCAAGCCTGATGCCCTTACCATCAGGAAGTTCTTCCTACAGTTTAAAAGGAATCTCTTTTCGAACACCATTTCCGCACAAGTCTGTTATAGCGCGGTGATTCCACTTTCAACCTCCTATGGAATCCTGGGGTTTGCAGTTTGCAAACCCCAGGATTCCATAGGAGGTTGAAAGTGGAATCACCGCGCTATAACAGACTCGTGCTGAAATGGCCTGAGTCTGAACCCACTGCCCCATGTCCTAGGGCCTTTCTGCACTACACTGTTATAGTGCTATTATTCTCTTTCGTTTTTTCTAAAAAAAAATTTTTTTTATTAAAAGTTGAGTCTTAAAATATTTACATAAAGTTAGGTAACATAAATTTATGTAACATAATTTACATAAACACCTTTTCAAATATAACGTATAACAATAATACAGTACGTAACATAAACAAGTTTTACAATATGGATTCTGCAATATACATTAGGCAAGGAGAAAAGGAAACAATTAATTATGTCGCAACATAACCAACTGTTACCTTAGTAAGAAGCAGGCAGAGTAAAGTACATAAAGAACAGTGAAGTAAGGGAAAGGAAGCAACAGAAAGCTATTATAAAAGGCAAGAGAGTTAGGAGAGGCTGCAGCAGTTTGCTTTCACCTGAGCCTACTGAAAAGGGCAAGATTATGGCCATTTCTGCACTGTACTGTTACAGTGCTATTATTCCCCTTTCAACATCCTGTGGAATTCTGGGGTTTGTAGTTTACTGAGGCTGACGAGCTCTCTGGCTGAGAATTCTATATTCCCCTCCCTAAACTGCAAACTCCAGGATTCCATAGGATGTTGAAAGTGGAACAATAGCACTATAACAGTGTAGTGTGGAAATGCCCTAGTCTCTGTGATCATGGATTACAGCTGACTTCCTCAGTTGCATGGAAAGTTATACTATACAAAGGGTGAGCAACCAGGGGAGGGGAGCCCCATATTTTCCTTTGACCTTCTTGTGCCCCTCCCCATAGCAAGCCCTACTGCCTCCATTGTCCTCTGCAGTGCCTACCATAGGCTGATGTAGACCTCACAAGAAGAAACATTTTAATCATTGAAATTTAAGCAAGATTGCAAACAGATTTGTCAGAAGCATGCCAAGGATTAGTGTTACAGTAGACTGAGAATGCAAGGGGAGTTCTTTTTTCGTCTGACTCTAAAAATATAGGATGTTGTACCATGTACTCATGGCCATTGGGGCAAACTTAACAAGGTCTGGAAACCAGGAAACCTTATGAGGAGGACTTAGGGAGCTGGGTTTGTTTAGCCTGGAGAAGAGAAGGTTAAGAGCCAAGATGAAAGCTATGTTTAAATATGTGAAGGGATGTCATATGGAGGATGGCACAAGTCTGTTTTCTTCTGCTCCAGAGACTAGGACACAGAGCAGTGACTTCAAACATCAGGCAAATAAATTCAGCCTAAACATTAGGAAGAACTTTCTGACACTAAGAACAGCTTGACAGTAAAATATACTATTGTCCTGGAGTGTGGTGGACTCTCCTTCTTTTAAACAGAGGCTGGCTGGCCATCTGTCAGCAAAGCTTTGATGGTGTACTCCTGCATGGCAGAATGGGGTTGGACCCAATGACCCTTGTGGTCTCTTTCAACTCTACAATTCTATGATTCTAACACAGACTCACAAGCATTTTTGGATCTTCCTTGGGGTCAAGGCCATGAGGGACCGTCATAATAACCTTTTGAACATCTGGACTGATGGCCACACCTCATCATTGACTAACAGACCTATATCACATCAAGACTGGATTCAAAACTGACAGAAATGCATCAGTCTTTTGTTCCTGATTACCCTTACTCACCAAACTTCCTTATTTGTAAGATGCATCATAATTGCAAAATGAAAAATATAATTTATTGCATATCAGGCATTGTATACAGTAAAAATTATTGTGAACATCACCTACAACAAACCCATTAGCTGAGATCTTACATTGTGCATGCATAGTATGAATCTGCACTCACGTCATTGTGTGGTGGCTGAGCCTAGCAGGACATCAGCAAGAGCACACAATCTGCATTGGGACCAACATACATTGGTGTCCAACGTACACTACTTTGCAATGTGCATCAGTGTGCAGTGTGGATTCACCATGCACGGTGTGCATCAGTGTGCCTTGTGCACCAATGCTCATCACATACCAATATGCACTGGTCACTTTGCCAGCTTTGCTCTGTGGTAGTATAACAGCAGCCCTCAGCTGGAAAAGGACATTATGCAACTGCACAATCTAATTCCCAGAGACGGAAGTCTACTTAAGCAGATGTGAGGGCCCTCACATGATTCTGGCACACGTCTGTCAGATAGGCTGGTGTATATAGGGCTTTACAGATCATAACCAGCACTTTGAATTGTGAACTAGACTAGTAGCCAATGGAGCTGTTGTAGCCAGACCCAGTTAACAGTCCAGCTGCAGCTCTTTGGACCAACTGAAATTTCTAAAACTTCTTCAAAGGCAGCATGACATACAGTACATTATAGTAATCCAAGTGGGATGTGACTAAGGCACGTGTCACCCTGGCCAGCTCTCACATCTCTCAGAAAGGGCACAGCTGGTTCACAAACCTCAACTGTGCAAATGCATTCCTGCGGTTAGCTGGCTGGAGTGCTGGGACAGGTGTGATGTCAATCATTAAACAAGTGCACGCATGCACAAACATTTCAGAATCAAATGTAGCCTTTGACAGCTATTAAGCAGACCTTCTCTCCACTGAAGCTGAAGATGTGTTCGACTTATTTATTTTCAGATGATCAAAATCACAGCAAGCACCCATGAATCACTTAGCTTGGCATTCACAGTCCGATACAACAATGTTCATCCTTCTTGTTGTCTTGGCAGTTGTGTTGCCACCATTTTCCAGAGCAGATGCTTCTGTGCCTTTAATGATGCTGGAGTAAAATCTCCATACTCAGATCAACCACAGACCACACCATGGCCAGAATCTTATTGGCATCTTGTGCACGTGTAAGTTCCCTTCAGGAAGTGGTTAGAGATTTTGGCATTCTGTTCAAGGTTGTGGAGACTGAATTGTGTGTGTGGTATCATTATGCATAGATGGGCATTGGGCATAAATGGGAATTGCACACTCCACATAGATGTGCACTCTTTTGTTTGGTGCAGCATTTGGTTTCACCGTTGGTGTCTTGGTGCAATTGTGCAATGTTAAGAATTCAACACAAAGACTGCGTTTCACAATGAATGCATATTCCACATAGAGAGATTTATGCTGTGCAAAGTTGACATTTGACCAAGGCAGGAAAGGCAGGAAAGTAACAAGGAATTGATACCCGCAGCCAACTTTTGTGGGGGGGTGAGTGAGAAAATGACCCTGTTATAAGTCTAAACTGACCCTTCAAAAACATAAGTTTTTTGTAATTTTGGAAATATTTTATGCTGTAGGGTAAAAAACAACCTTGGGGCATCATATAGCCCATCCCCTCCTTAAAGCCATACCTTCAATTTGATGTGAACTTGTGGTGAGCTCTTCCTAGGGTTTTCTTGGTAGGATTTCTTCAGATTGAGGGAGATTGCCATTGCCTTCCTCTGAGGCTGAGAGAGTATGACCTCTCCAGGGTCAGCCAGTCAGTTTCCATGGTCGAGAGGGCGTTTGGCATTTGAACTATGGCTCCCCTGGCAGTTGAAGGGGATTTAGAGTGCAGTCGTGTCACATCTTGGGTCATTTCTTCACCACTGCACATGGACCAACTCCCTCAACTCTTCCTCCTATGTTTTGTTCTCCATACCTCTTATTGTCCTTGTTGAGCTTTTCCAAATCTGCTCCAACTTGTCTCCAAAGCCTTACTAAAAAAAGGTGCACAGACTGCTTTGGGCACCTCATTCAGAGGTTCAAGATCACTGCTGGATCTCTAGGCTGGGAAGAGAACAATCCATCAAACATCTGTCTGTTCTTAAAAGTCCCCGCAGCTCTGTCAGTTGGGGGATGAGAGATGTTTTGACTTCCTACCTGGCAGGGATCCTGCATGTGTATGGCAATGTGTAGGGCCAAGGCAGGTGATCAATGGTGCATTTAACATTCCCTTGATTGCCTTTTCTAAAATGTCAAAAACAGCTTCTGGAGGGGAGCAATTGGGAGCTCAGGAGGCACGGTTAACCTTTCCTTCTTTCCTCTGCCAACACTTTTTCCGTGCAAGATCAGCTCCTGTCAACATTTCCCTGTCTTTGTGAACATGCAACTAAAACTCCGTGAGGGTGTTTGGATGGGAAGAGAGAGAGAGAGAGACCAACCTGCTTAGGGGACATTTGCGTTTACAAGCTTGTCATAGGTCAATTCTTTCTCAGTGAAATCTTATATTTATCTGCTTGAAATCATTGGGTCCAATGGGACTCATTCCCAGGTATATGTTTCTATAGAACTGCATGGTAAATCAGCTAAAGTGTCTCTCCTTGCCCCAGTTAATTGACCAACAGTATTTTCTTTTTGGGACACACAGTGCCTTGTACTGGTCTGAGTGCTGGACTTACAAATGGAAAGAAGATTCAGAAAATGTTCAGAACATGGTCAAAAACATGTGTTTTTCCAGTGCCGTTTTATGATATGGGTTCTTTTATCATGGATGTCACCAGAGAATGGTTGCTCCACTCTGAGCTGTGGTGTTAAAAAAAATAAATCTAAAGTAAATCAAAATATGTCTTAGCAGCCTGTTGCTCTCTAGATCTGATATGCTTTAATTGGGAAAATATTTAATTGTCAAAAACATATTAATTGGCATTGATATAAAATTGATCCTGAGGTGACTTGAAGTCGAGCTGGCCAGAGAAAAATTACTGACTGAACGTGTATACTGCAAAGTAGGTCAGAAGATCCTCTCTAGGAATAGCCAAGGTCATTGCCAGGCAGATTACCAGGTAACTCCGGAGATAATAGACTTAAGCTGAAGCTGTAATGTCTCTGGTTCCACACAATAGCAATGGGAAGTTCCCATCAAAACACTGATTGTTGCAGCCCTTCTTCCTAACATCCAGACATGTCCCTGCATTGTTCCTGTACCCATCCACCATTAGAGAGCTATTGCAGCAGCCATTAACTCTTTGTCACCTATGACTATTAACTCCTTCCAGACCCCATTGTCCACACTGCAACCTCCATTCTTTACTTGGCCAGATAACCATTCATACCCATGCCTCTAGGCAGATTTTGGGTATAAAAACCCTCCATTTTGAGCAGTTTGATGCAGTATCTCGCTTGCTAAATGTCGTGCTGTTGCTCTGATTTCCGAATGAGTACTGTCCTTAGGCACAAGTCTAAGCCACATTGCTGCTTTCTCGGCTGCTCTCCAGATTGGTAATTATTGCCAATTTCCTAAAACTCCACTGTCAACAACTTTCCTCACTTTATCCTTTGGTTAGCTCTCATAGAAGCATGCGAGTGCTTGAATCTTTTGCATGTGTGAATAAACTTTTCAATAAAACACATTTTAACTTATTTTGGACTCTCTGGCTGGTTTTTTCCTGCTTGGACCACGTAAACATTGGTGGAAGGTCCTGTTAGGTTGCCTCCCTCTCTCAGGCCTCTTAATTGAGCTAAATAATTCCCCATTGTCATGTGGAGGTACTGGCATTGCGAGTGGATCCCTGAGTCACCCATGTTTTGGGGTAGCATATGTGAAGGGAAAGAAATGTATGGATAATTTTGATGAAATTTGGTTTTCCCTTTATTTTATTTGTAAATTAAGAAAATGCTATGTATCATCCACCAAAACATCACTTCAAAATCTGGAAAGACATCTGAGCTGACTCCAGGACCAAAAAGAGATAAGTAAATGTAATATGTGTAAACCGTAAGAGCTGTAATTTGCATCCTATAGTAATAAAAGTAATGACATTCAATTCTATTTTTTTCCCTCTCAAATTGACACAGCGTATGACATTATGTTGTTGTTTTTGTGTGTCTTCAAGTACAAACCTGTTATGGGGTTTTCTTGGCAAAGTTTGTTCTGAGGGGTTTTGCCTTCGCCTTCCCCAAGGCTGAGAAAACAGGACTCGCCCAAGGTTTCTCTGGCCAAGTGCAGATTCGAATCCTTGTCTTCCAATGTCCTTGTCAAACACTCATCACGCTACTACAGCATGCTGGGTCTCATAGCAGTACACTGACTATGTAATATGTTTTGTTTTGTGGCTTTTTTTCTGTCTTTTTTTGCTATCATGTTATTATATATTGTTCTACACATTATGTTATTATACTAAAATAAAATTTACTATTTTTGAAAAAAAAATAAAGAAAATTCTAAATATATGAATGTTTGTATCATATTTATTTAAATAAATGCATGAATAAATTTATATCTTGTAAAAGTTTGTGTTGAAGGCCACTTTGGGTAGATTTTAACCTTCAGAGCAGTCTGGTTCTTGTTACTGGTGTGGGCCTTCTAGTCATGACATCCCCATTTTGATGCAGCAGCCAAGAAAGCCAGCACGATTTTTGGTTGCATCAATAGGAGTATGGTGTCTAGATTGAGGGAGGTAATGGTACCACTCTATTCTGCATTGGTTAGACCCCATTTGGAACACTGTGTCCAGTTCTGGGCACTTCAGTTCAAGAAGGATATCAACAAGCTGGAGTGTGCCCAGAGGAGGGCAACCAAAATGGTGAAGGGTCTGGAGCCATGCCCTATGAAGAACGGCTTAGGGCTGGGGATGTTTAGTCTGCAGTAGAGAAGGTGGAGAGGAGACATGATAGCCATGTTTAAATATTTGAAGGGATGTCATGTCGAGGAGGGAGAGGGCTTTTCTCCGGCTGCTCCAGAGACCAGGACAAGGAGCAATGGATTCAAGCTGCAGGAAAGGAGATTCCACCTGAACCTCAGGAAGAACTTCCTGATGGTCAATGCAGTCCGACAGTGGAATACACGGCCTCGGAGTGTAGTGGAGTCTCCTTCTTTGGAGGTTTTTAAGCAGAGGCTGGATGGCCATCTGTCATGAGTGCTTTGATCTGAGTTGCTGCATAGGAGGGGGCTGGACTAGATGGCCCCTGGGGTCTGTTCTGACTCTATGATTCTATGATATGGAGACCCTAAGGTGACTCTACCACAGGAGTTTCCTAGCAGGATTTGTTCAGAGAGAGTTTGCCATTGCTGCCCTTTGAGGCTGAGAGAGTGTGACACAACTAAGGTCACAAAGCAGGCTTCCATGTCAGATCCTGGTCTCCCAGAGTCCTAGTGCAACACTCAAAGCACTATGCCATGTTGCCTGGTGCCTTGACTCTGATTTTGACTTTATGGTGGCCTTTTCCTTGGGGAGTTTTCTTCGGAAGATTTATTCAGAGCAGGTTTGCCATTGTCTTCCCTTGAGGCTGAGAAAGTGTGACTTGCTCAAGGTCACCCAGTGGGTTTCTATGGCTTAAACAGAGGTTTGAAACCTGTCCTTCTGGAGTCCAGTGCTCAAACCACTCCACCATGCTGACTTTTTGTGTCAGGTGCATACCTGAAATAAATAGATCAAGAGGCATTCCCAGTTTCCTCTTTCACAAAGAAGAAGATGCTTTTCTGAGAGGATGCCTCTTGAAAATTCACTAGTCTGCCTGTCCCAACAACAACAAAAGTGTTCCTTGATTCAGACATATAAGCTGAGCGCCAGCATCGTTTGGCAGAATATAAAGTTCCAATAAAACTGCCAAACAATCAGTAGTCCATCTATCGAAAAAAAATCATACTGGCTGAACAATTCAGCAGCAGTGGATGTGAAAGCGAAGCACCCTTGTTTTACTGAAGGCTTGTTAAGATCCACGGTCATCGATCTTCTCCCCATTAAAGGTCTGTACCCAACAGAGCTTCACACCTATTGCTACTAAATTGTTTAAACTGTTCTTTAAAAATATATGAACTATTGACTGTTTGGCAGATTTAATACAACCTTCTAATATTTGTGTGTTTTTTTACTTATATATTCAAATATTTATTTCCTGACCATCCACTATTTGCTTTCAAATAGTTTTGCACGTTCTACATTCCCATTTTCCCCCTTTGCTGGGTTATAAAGTTCCACTAGCGACCCATCCACACTATACGCTTATAGCTCTATGATTCCACTTTAAATGCCATGGCTGCATCTTGTGGACTCCTGGAGTTTGCAGTCTGATGAAATACTAGAGGTGTCTGGCTGAGAATTCTAAACCAGTGGTTCTCAACCTGTGGGTCCCCAGATGTTTGTGGACTTCAGCTCCCAGAAGCCCCAGCCACTATGGTCAGTGCTCAGGGCTTCTGGGAGCTGAAGTCCAAAAACACCTGGGGACCCACAGGTTGAGAACCACTGTTCTAAATGATCCTTGCTGACGGTAGATCCCAGGATTCCATAGGATGTTGTCATGGAAACTAAAGTGGAATCATAGTGCTATAATGACGTATCAGGCATGTAAAGATGCCTATCTTATTCCCTCTCAGTTTTCTCTTCTGTAAGCTTAACATTCTCAGTTCCCTAAGTTGAACCTCATCAGTCTTGGCTTCCAAACCTTTCAGAATCTTGATCAACCTCTTCCGGACACGTTGCTGCTTATTGATGTCTTTCCTGAATGAGGGTGGTAGAGCCAGATATAGGATTCTAGTTGTCACAGGGACTGTGCTCTCCATGGAAGAGGTCCACCAAACGCTCCCCCCCCCCCGGCTGACCTCACAAACACACCCAGATCCTCTCAAGGAGGAATGAAGGACTTTTATTTAAGCCTGGCATATCCTCTGCCAAGTAAAAGGGCTGCAGTTCAGGGCCCTAAAAGCGTCTTCTGGATAGAGTCCTTGGCCGGATGCTATTAAGCAGTTGCAGAATAAGGAGTCCAATTGGGATAGCCAGGCATTGCTAGAATCTCAAAGAGGCAGCAGAATCCTCAGTAATTCAGTACCAAGAATGTGTTTGCGGAAAGGGTGCGTCTCTTCAGCTACCCTCAGCCCACTAGAATCATAGAATCGCGGAGCGGGAAGAATCCCAAGAGCTATCCAGTCCAGCCTCATTCTGCCACACAGGGAGACACAATCAGAATACGACTGACAGATGTCCATGCAGCCTCTGTTTAAAATCCTCCAAAGAAGGAGACTCTACCACACGCCCAGGCAGCAGCATAGTCCTCTCCTGGATTGCTCTTACTGTCAGGAAGTTCTTCCTAATGTTTAGGTGGAATCTCTTTTCCTGTAGTTTGAAGCTATTGTTCTGTGTCCCAGTTTCTGGAGCAGCAGAAAACAAGCTGACTCCGTCCTCCGTATGACATCCTTTCAAATAATTAAATGTGGCTAGCCTCTCACCTCTTAACCTTTTCTCCTCCAGGCTAAACATACCTAGCTCCCTCAGTCATTCCTCATAGGGCTTCACGGTTTTCAGGCCTTCTACCATTTTGGTCAGCCTCCTCTGGACATGTTCCAGCTCATCAGTATCCTTCTAGTCACCAGCCACTGGCTCCTCGGTGTGTGCTTCTCAGGGTAGCAGGGTTTGCCTTCAGCCCAACTCTCTCTGGACACCCAATTCTTTCTCCAAGGACCTTCCCAGCCAGGCAGTACCACTGGGCACTCACAACTTTCTTTGAACTTCTTCACATATCAGTGTTCAAGTCTAAGCAAGACTTTTACAGCCTATCTCCTGGCCTTCAGCTGCTGCCTTTTTTTCTCCCCTCCAGATTTCCTAGTGTTCTTTTATTGGTTTCATCACCTCATCCACCCCTGGATAGCAGCTTGTTTTCCTTTTCTCCTGAGACCAGAGCACTGGACCAGAGCACTCTTTCATGCCAGGTAAGGCAATTAATTCCCTTCATCTGAACATCATCCTTCTGTCACTTCAGCCTAGAATTGTATTTGCTTTTTTGGCTGCTGCATTACACTGTTGGCTCATGTTTAACATGGTCTGTCTTTCTTTCTTTCTTTCTTTCTTTCTTTCTTTCTTTCTTTCTTTCTTTCTTCTCCTTCCTTCCTTCCTTCCTTCCTTCCTTCCTTCCTTCCTTCCTTCCTTCCTTCCTTCCTTCCTTTTTCCTTCCTTCTTTCCTTCTGCATATACAAATCTGTAAAAGAGCTTCATATTATTACACATGGCAGAAAAAAGGCATTGTATAATGTGCATCATTTTCTTCCCTAAAACCATAGAAGGCACTCTCTAATGACAGAGCAGATATGAAAAATTATGGGGAGAGTTATGTTTGATTTGTGCATTGCTAGCAAATATGGAGATCAGCTAGCAAAGGATATTCTGTGCAGGGATATAAATGATCATAAATTTAATTCTCATGGGCAAGAATGAATAATTGAAGAGTTAATCTGGCTGCTGTGAGGAAGTCCTTAAAAAGTACACAGTGTTTGAGGCCTATTTACAGTTCAGGATTCATTCTGTGGGGAAAACATGCTTTTTTTAAAGCAGAAAACAAACTTTTCTGTGTAGAAACATGTTTTCAGTGCAGGAAAACCCAGTGTTAAGTGCAAAAATCACGCGTGGATTTTTCACAGAATAAATTCAAATTGGCAAAGATCTCATCCATCCAGGTTTCTCCTCATCAGGGTTTTTGGATGCTCAAGAACCCCCCTTTTTAATCTGGGATTTGAATATTTATGAATGTTCTTTCTATCCCTAGATAGAAAGAGATACAAAATGATGGCTTTTTGTAGAATGCTGGAACGTGGCTATAGCAGATCATTCATATTAAAGAGTCACATCTGGTGACTTTCCTCATTACATGCTGCATCAATCAGATATTTTTTTTCCTTGTAAAATGTGTGTGTGTGTGTGTGTGCGCGCGCGCGCGCGCCTAAACAAGGCAGGAACCTGAATTGCATTTACTGGTGAAAGCACATAACTCAGAAAAGTTACTGTTTTGATTCTATGATTCTTTGCAGCTTCCAGAATCCCCTGCCAGTGTGGGCTTTGGGGATTATGGGAGGTAAACTGGAAACTTCCAAGGGTATATCTGCACTGTGCAGTAATCCCAAATTTACTGCCCTGCTCTGGCCAGAATCAGCTGCTGGATCACTCAGACTAAATGGGGTCTTGCCAGTCCAGATGTTTGTTTCCTATTGATCATGTTGGCTGAAGGATTCTGGGAAATGTAGTAAAAAAGGAAGAACGCTCCCAAGCTCTGTAAAAGCAGCCATAGTGCTAAGTATCTTTCAGGCCACTCTGTTTTCAAAGAGGCTTTTATTCCTTGTCTTACAGCCTTGCCTTGTCCATTGATTGATTGACCAATCATAAAATCATAGAATTGGAAGAATACACAACTAATACACGGGGGCTATCCAGTCTAGTCCCAATCTGCCACGCAGGAAGACTCAATCCAAGCACCCTCTTTGATAGATGGCCATCCAGCCTCTGTTTAAAAACCTCCGAAGAAGGAGACTCCACCACACTTCATTGAGGCAGTGGCTTCTTCCACTGTCAAACTGCTCTTACCCTCAGGAAGTTCTTCCTAAGGTTAGGTGGGATCTCTTCTCCTATAGTTCGAATCCATTGCTCCGTGTCCTAGTCTCTGGGCATGCAGAAAACAAGCTTGCCCCACCTTCCTTATGACATCCTTCCAAATATTTAAACATGGCTTAGATGTCCCTCACCTCAGAGGGACAGGGTATGCCATGATACGCCTTAAAGCAAGAACACTGAGTTTATTAGGCCGACTGTGCTGATCCATAGCTGTTCAGAAGCTAACACATCAAGACCATTCCTTTCCTGAGAGCAACATCTCCAAAATGCCATATGGCTTGGTCTGGCATTTTTGCTCTATGGATTTCTTGACTGTGGCAGGTAACGTGGAATTCTCTCTCTGGGAACTCCCTGTATAGCACTGGACCCTGATCAAGACTGCTTTTCACATTCAGACCCTAGGCTGCTTCAACCATGTTCCTGTCTCACTGACACTCTGTGTATGACCCTGAACTGCCTCGATAGCTTCATGATCTGTTTCCACTCCCCAGGAGACTTGCCATGCTTAAACAGAACACCCCAGTTGTTACCCTGTGACTTGGGGGTCCCGGGGGGGCACCCAAACAACCAAAACAAACACAACCAAGATGGGAAAATTAGCTGGAGCACTATCTTAGCTAACGAGAGGCAGGGTAACTTAGCAGGAATCTCTTACCCTATGTATACAGGTTCAGGTCAGTGAGTAGGCAAACAGTTCAAAATAGCAATAAGATTTATTAAGCAATTATTAAGAGAAACACAAACACACTGCTAACTAGAAATAGGAAATAAAGCTTTAGGGGAATGGGTGATACGTCACCAGTCCTGCAGTCCAGGGGAAACCCAATTGAGGAGAGAAGGAAATCTGGCCCGGCGGCTGAGGGGAGCTCTCAGTGGCAGCAAGGTGGGATAGAAGTCCAGCGGGAGGTCCGAGCGTTCCGAGCAATCCAAAGAGCTCTCAAAGCGGGGGATTCTTATAGGGGAAGGAACGACCGTGTGCTAGTCTGGTCTTGGGCGAAAACAATAAGTTTTGGGTTGGAGACAATGCCTCCGAAAGGTCAGAATTTACATGATTGAGTTATGTTCTGAATTGACAATGGTATGGCCGGTATGTAAATGTGGCTAGCTCGGCAGTTAAGCACTTAGCTCGCCAGGGTGTCCTCTCAGGGCAGAGGGTCTCTTTGTTTATCGTGCATTGGTAATGAGGGTGTTTGTTTCGGGAGATCCCCTAAGGCAGATCTGGCAATCTCTGGCTTGGTTTGGTGTGAGCAGCAAATAGTAGCCATGCCTAGCTTTGCGCTTGTTCGGTGGCCTCACAAACACTTGGCTGGTGGCAGAGCAGGGCCGAATTGTGATATCAAAATGATATCTTTGGTTCACCAAAGGCCAGGCCAGTACACGACGGTAACGCAGTGTAGATGGAAAACCGGTAGCCAATCTATGCCTGGGAGGGGGCTTGGAGACTGAAGCCATCTACCTCCCTTTGGGCACTGGGGTAAATGTGTTGGACAAGAAGGTACAGGTAGATGGATAATGCCAGGGCTTCCTGTAGTCATCTCCCACTGGGTGGTCTTGGGCAAGTTATACCCTATCAGCCTATGAGGAGGTCAATTGCAAACTTCTCAAGAGCCAGGGTTAGCTAGTGATTTGAATGTTTGATCAAGAGTCTAGGAGACTAGAGTTCAAATCCTTGGTCTGTCTTGGAAAAGCACTGAGTCCTCTTGGGTAAGTCATAGACTTTTTACCTAAGAGGAAGGCAATGGAAAACTTCCTCTGGATATACCTGAGCAAGAAAACATTTGGATAGGGTTGTCATATTGGAACCAGCATGGTATAGTGGTTTAGATATTCGGCTAGGACTGAGGGAGACCTGGGTATGAATCTCCACTAAGCCATGGAAACCCAGTCGGTGACCTTGGGCAAGCTGCCTTGTCTGAGCCG